>CM042254.1:21527010-21992010 GCA_023566225.1 Romanogobio albipinnatus | reverse complement strand
CACCAGGATCATCTCTGGATTTTCCTTTCCACTTTTGTTTTCTGAGTAGAATTGTCTGTCCTCATTTGCCCCCTGATCACTTTCAATAATTTCCCCCGTCATTTTGTGTGGAGTATCTGGCTTATCTATGCTCTGGTGATCTTTTTTACCAGGTGTCTCACTTTCCATCCCTTCAGGAGGAGGATTGGCATCTATTTTGTTAATTTCATCTGTGCTCTCATGGGGCTTCACCCAGTTTTCTTGGGGCTTGGAATGCTCTTCATTACTTTCTTTAATCGTCTCTTGATCTTGCTTTTCTGTTCTTATCTTGTTCTTATCTGGTTCCTGTTCATCTTTATTATTTTTGTCTGAACCTGTTTCGACTGTTCTCTCACTGGTTTCCCTTTGCTGCCCATCTTCTGCAGCTCTATTCTTTGTAAGCTGGCCAACGTCTTCATTTTCACGATATACCTCTCCTAATGTATTGGCATCACCAACACTCATCTTGTGGTTATTGTTTACACTTTCATTTGGATCCTTTTCAACTTTATCTACCTCACCTGACAACAACTTCTTAGGGCCCCAGACAAACTCTTCTCGGGGTTTGAAATTCTTAAAGGCAAATCTAACCAGCTCTCGTCTCTCTGATTTTTTCAATACAGCAAACATAAAGTAATCTAGTACGCTTTGTTTCACACGCTGAAGTTGTTTCATCTCAAGAGTTTCATGGAGAAAGAACTTGACCAGTGGGGCCTGGTAGTGCTGCAATCCTAGAGTCCCCAAACACTTCAGGATGCGTGTGATGCGCAGGTTGTTGTGTGTATATCTGCAAATTTAAAGAAAATACTTTTTTTGGACTGAAACAACATCACTGAAATTCAACAAAAAGGAAAAACATGACAGTAAAAACCTGTTCAGGTTGCTAAATTGGTCCTTCCAGTTATCGGCACGTTCCACCTCTCCTGTTGATTCGTTGACCAAGCGTATGCCATAAAAATCCAACATGAGCTTATATGATTCTACCAATTTCCCCTTTGCTTTTTCATCTTTACGAAAAGCCTGGAAATCAATTGATCAGATTAATTTAAACATCCTATATTTTTTAAGAAATATCTTAGCTTCTGAATGTGAGACTGACGTTTCCTCCAAAATCTGACAAATCCTGTCAGGCAAATACTTCAGCTGGTTGGTACATGTAGTTGTAAAACCTAATCTAATATATAATTGTATGTTTTAAACTGACCTTTATTTCCTTTTTTGTGAGCACATGTGCATCCCAATTAACCCCTCGCTCTTGTATTGGAAACAACCTGCAAAGTATTGATTTGGTTAGTTGAATGATGGTCATTTAAATGTTCCAAAACACTTTCAGGGTATAGAATAGTTCAGAAAGAGCTCAGGAATGAGGTGTAACAGGATCTAACCATTGAATGTAGGAGTGACAGTTTTCCAGCGAGCGATAATCACGCCACCACTTCTTGTGAAATTCATCAATGTGAACACCTGCGTGAACAAAGGTAATATGTTAAAGCATTTGCCTTGATTGAATGACACTTGTATTAGACAAACAAAAATAAATTGTGTAATTTAAAAATAAAATAAGTACAATTCCATACCATCAGGTGAAGAGTTTATGTGACCATGGTAAAAATCCAGGTTATAGAAGCGGCCCTTGACGAAAAGCAACAATAACAGTAATAAAAACACTACATAAACCCATTCTGAAGCATCTGCTCCATATCAAGACTACTTTGTGGGCTATGAAACCAAGTCGAGTTTTGTGTAAATTATACTGTAAACTAAGGGTGTCAAAGTCAATTTCTGCCCAGGTCACATCAGCTTATGTGAACCTTTAAAAGGGCCAACTGAAAATTAAAGACCAATTTCATCACTCATTATACACACCAAAGCTTTCAAGTCTTTGTTTATCTATTTTCTTTAAGCATGTTATGTAACAAACATTAAGTTTGTGCAGCAAATCATTTCATTAGTAGAATTTTATTTAGTGCAGGGCTTTGCTAAAATTACTAATGCAAACTGGTTATTTATTTATTTTAAAATAGACAAACGTTTTTTTAAGAACTTCCTGCTTTGAAAGAGGATACAGAAGAAGATTCACATTCCTATTTCCATTGCGACACACCAAACTTGTCACTTGACACTTTGCGTTGCTTGACTGATGTATCGTGATGTATCATGAGAGTGCAGAACTCGAGTTGCAATGATGACATAACTTTCAGTTATTTAGTTAATCTCAACAGTTGTAATAGTACACACGCAGTAAATGTTTTTCGAGAGAATTCCAAATGTAATACTTATTTCATAGACAAATATTTTGGCCAATTTTAGCAAAGGGGGTTCCCTTTCAAAAGCTACACTCAATGCTGCATGCTGCAATGTCTTGACATGACCAGCTGTTAAAAATAGTGTGAAAACACGTCAATGAAATTGACACGGAGGTATTTATAGCTTCGGCCGGTGATGTCATAGGCGCACCTACTGCACAAGGCTATAATTAGATGAGCTTCAGCTGGAAAATAAAAAAAATCTCTCTCTGAAATCTCTCTCTTTCTCTTTAAAACTCAGCTCTAGATCTTTGTCAGGAGTTATTTTTCAACTGATAGTGTGCAGAACTTCTCTCTTCCATCTCTGTGTGAAGCAAGTGAAAACAGTTCAAGCTAAAGAAGTATCAGTTAAAAGAGAAATGAGTCAGCAGAAGCGTTGTGTGCCTCCATGCTCTCGTCCGATAGTAGACGTGGACACACGATTACTGCTTTGTGTGTTTGGGAGAAGAGCACGCGGTCACTGTATTGGAGTCAGGCGAGTGCCAGCATTGTGAACTGTTCACAGTAAATATGCTGTGCGCTCGGCTTGGCTTCTTTCAGTCCGCAGTCCGCACCCACATTACAATCGTGGGTCTCCATGATGGATTTGGCTGTTGAGAAGGAGACGGGTCCGTCCCTTTCGACTGCTCGTTTACCAAATCCACATCTCTCGAATTAGTTATCTCTTGGGTCTGCGGACTTCGAGCAGCCACTTTCCGAGCGTTCCTCGCATGATAATAAATCAGTCTAGGAATTATTGGAAGTGGTCACTCGCGCAGTGGCCAGGTTGCAGATTGACTGGCCCCCGTGAACAAGAGTCTCTCCCCTTCTTTGAGGACCTCCATGACAAACTATCTAAGTCATGGAGTAAACATATGCTTTGCGTGTGTTCGTGCCCTCGACGTCGACTTTTTTCAACTATCGTGGGTGCGAAGGCATGCAGGTATACGGAGATGCCGCAGATTGAAGAGACGCTCGCAAGCTATCTCTCTCCTGGTTCGGCATCTTCGTTGAAGAACCCACGAAGCCATGAAGAACAACATCAACGCTCGTGGGAAAAGCTTATCAAGCTGTAGGTCAGGCTGGTGCCGAGCTGCACACCATGGCGGTGTACAGGTGTACCAGGCTGACCTATTGAAGGATTTGAGTGCAGGGGGGACGATTGATGGCGCAGCTTTCGCCGAGCTCAGCCAAAGATGCCACAGATGCCTCTCTGTGTTAACTAAAGCAGACATTGAACGGCCGATGGCACAAGCTGTTTGCTTGGTGGCACGGAGAGACAAATCTGTGGCTGAATCTATCAGGGATTAAATACACGGCCTCCCCCACGGCCTTATTTGGTGGTGCAGTTGACTTTGTTGTCGCCAAATTTAGAGAAGCAAAAAAACATTAAGTGTTCACGCAGTTCCTTCCTCGCCGCACTCAAGGGGAGGGGTTGTCAGCCACCCAACCTCTCCCAGGTCCTTCAAGGGAGGTTAAAAAGCAAAGTGTGACGAGTTGCACTCCCCCTCGTAAAGATTGGGGACCGGCTTGTCACCCTAAGCAGCCTCCCAGGGCACACATCAGGACTATTATTAATAAAAAGAAGTCCTGATGGTCTTGCGCTCAGTCTGGTGGGGCTAGCCCCCCGGGGGCGATTTGGGGGGCAGCAGTTTCCAGCGAAATGTTAAATGTCCCGTGTCTAAATCCTGCTACCATCCAGAACACGGGACATCTAACATCCCCTCAACAGGAAGTATTAGAATGAATACCACTTATCAGAAAGCCTGGCAGCGTGGAAACTTCTGCCAGGCATTTCAGCATGGGTGTTAAGCACAGTATAAAATGGATACAGACAATGGCGTGGTCTCCACTTCCGTGAGACCGGAGTCAGCGCACGTACTGTCACAAGAGCTGCAAACTCTTCTGAGCAAAGAGGCCATAGAACATGTTCCTCTTTCAGAGAGACAGTCAGGCTATTACAGCAGATATTTCCTGGTTCCTAAGAAGGATGGGGGGTGGCATTCACATTTTGAAGTATATCGACGATTGGCTGATACTAGCTCAATCGTGAGAGATGGCGCTTCAGCACAGAGACATCATGCTAGCTCATCTAGTTCCCTTTCGAACGGTCAGTTCGTACTGCATCGAAGATGCTATATGGGGAATTCTCCTATTCTCGAATATACTGAAGTAATTGTAAAATCACGCAGTGCTACTGCCCAGTCAAAACAGTGTCGAGACATCTTGCATGCTATTGGCTGGCCAGTGGGAACTGCATGAACCAATGGCAGAACAGAGTAATCTGAGCGAACCAATGGACACAAAGCCCGCGAAGCTGAGTGCAGAAACCCGCGAAAGGGGCATATAAAATGCGCTGTAACTGTCAAAAACGTCAGATTAATCTCCTTCAGCGATGATCTACGGTCCTCGCTGATAAACTCGAACTACACCACCTTTCACCGTGAATTGACGAGCCTGCAGCGGAATAGCGGGCTAGCCAGCCCGGACATCCTGCGAGAGTCAGCTGCATGCTGTATTTCAGCACGCTCAAATCGCCAGCGATCCCGCGAGCTGTCACGCCTTTTCCCCATGTGCTCTTTGGTGACACGCTATGGTGTATCCTTTCTGTACAATACTGAGAAAACATATCGCTTGTGTGGCATGTTCAGTACTTACCTGCACTAGGAGGATAACCACGATGGGTGCGTGATCTGTCTGGGCAAGGCCCATGCAGATGCTGCTCTCACTGAGAGGGTATGCCTATTTCCTCCCTCCGTTTGCGTATAGCACTCTTTTCAGAGTGCTACCCCGCTCCTCACGCTCTCCCACTCCCCTTTCCGTCCGAGCCTCAGCGGGAAAAAAATGGCGGAGCCAGTGGGCGGAGTATACAGAGGCTAGCGAGTTCACGTCGGCCCAGTGCCTGCGTGCCTCGTCTTTGCCTCAGAGAGACGTTTCCCCTGTGACGGACCTGCTCCCTCCGCTCGATGCCGAGGGCTTGGTCTCATTCGGTGACAATGAGAAAGACGAATCCGCACGATTACCAACGTCTCGCTCTTCCTCTTCTCGCGCCGCGGACAGAGAATGCCAGAGTGGACGAGCGAACTAATGCTGGAGCTTCCCGCATTCCTCCCTCTCAGACTGCTGGAGATATTGAGAGCGCGGCTTATGTTACAGACTGTTGTCACTGCAGCTCGCGCTTTCTACTTACGTCATTGCTGCCTCGCTGTCTAGCGCATAATGGTGTCGTGAATGGCGGCCAAGCCCTGCGCCTTTTTCACTCTCTATCACTTCTCTCAGTCCTATTCAGGCGACTGGAGAGGTTCAACAGTGTAGTAAACGAGCCTGTTATGAAGCACGCACGCCCTACACACCAAAACACTGTCGAGAGCGCGACATACGTCATAGCCACGCCCTCTGTTGGTACGGTGCACTTTCGCACACAGGGTTGCCGGTTCGAGCCCCGCTCTCACAGGTTTGTTAGTGAGTCTCAATTTAGTTAATGGCGGCCAAGCCCTCCACCACTTCTCTCAGTTCCCTATTCAGGCGATTGGAGAGGTTCACCATTACAGTAAACGAGCCTGTTATAAAACATGCATGCCTGTACACAAAACGCTGTATTAACGGTGATCCTAATAAACAATTAAGAGTTCTTTCCTCTGTTATGACTGCAGGCAGCGTGTCCCCTACATAGGGTGTACCCCTGCATATAAGAACTGTTAATTCAGCGCTATAGAACCACTCAAAAGTCCTGCTGTGGCCGGATTACCACCACAGACTTCCTTTACATTCTCTCAATCCCCTCGGTTCAGGCGAATGGAGATGTAAATATTGCAGTCAACTAGCCTGTTGTCAAACACGCTCGCCTGCACATCAACGCAGTTTTTAACAACGACCTTACTAAAATACGTGCACCTTGCACATAAGCACTGTTCTCACAGATTATCACTCTTTAGCTTGCGCAGAGAGCGCTCTATACTGTCCTATACTGTAAGTACTGTCCGCACAGTGTCACAAACACAAACCAACCAGCGGACATCTGAATAGGGCCCTTATCAAACGGCTTTCAGAATGCTGACAAAACTGAACACAGTATGCAGTAGGCCTGAACGATTTTGAAAAAAAATCTAATTGCGATTTTTTTAACCAATATTGCGATTGCAATTTTAAATATATAAACTAATATAGCTGCAAAACATAAGCTAGTAAATCATAAAGAGGAACAAAAAAACATATTACAAGCAATGAACAAAGAGTGCTTTCAGTATTGAAGAGTGTCTGAACTGTGAGTGATTTTTCTCTTTCTCAGCTTGATTATTAATGATGACATCATCATAGACAGCGGGAGACCTGCATTCACACTAATGCAGATCTCTTTTGAAATATAAGATGTTTTTGCCCTGTCTGTTAAATTCATTAAGACATTACTGATGGTGTTTACATTAATGTTGGGTCATAAAAGCATTGAGACGCACACAGACGCGTGCTCGCGAGCACTCTTCACAAAGCGCCGCGTGAGCATTTGAAATGGAAAGCCTTCTGTCAGCGAGTTTCTTATTTTTAATATATAAGCACACTGCATTCCTAACGACATGAATGAAGCCTTCGTTGAGCATTTGTAAGGAAAATACCGGCGGGCGAGAACACACACTGTAAGCGTGACATCAAGAAAAGTTTCTCACAGCGCATATCCTGTGCAAAGAAGCCGCAAATGTCATTGCAATTCGCGCCGTCAACCTTTTCGGAACGTTATGGTTATGGATATTATTTTATGGTTCGTGTGTGTGTGTGTGTGTGTGTGTGTGTGTGAGTGAGTGAGTGAGTGAGTGAGTGAGTGAGTGAGTGAGTGAGTGAGTGAGTGAGTGAGTGAGTGAGTGAGTGAGTGAGTGAGTGAGTGAGAGAGAGAGAGAGAGAGAGAGAGAGAGAGAGAGAGAGAGAGAGAGAGAGAGAGAGAGGAGAGAGAGATATAATGGAAGCAATCAGAATATGGGTGTTTCTAAAACGCACCTGCAGTTAAAATCTAAGCTCAGAATTGATCCAGAATCATTGGAGAGCTGATAGTAGCCTATAGTATGAACAACACAATATTAGATAGATCCTTTTAGACCAGGCATATGATATGTGTAATGTGCCAAGTTGCTTCTTCTTCTGCAGACTTTACTCTCGCGTGTCATGTGACCAGACTGTAATCTCAGCCTTTGCGGTTAGGAAATCGTGTTTTTTCATATCGCGATATTATCGCAAATGCAATTAATCGTTCAGCCCTAGTATGCAGCCCTGACAGGCTGATCAGGAAGAGAGGAGGGTTGAGTCCCGCCCAGTCCGGTCCGCCTCCCAAAAGACTCCCGAGTTCTCTCCCCACGGCCCGTTTTTGTTCTGGTCAGGGAGAAAAATACTGTTCTGAATGTTTTTCATGCAATGAATGTAAACTACGAGCGATGGACTCCATTGTGTTCAGTGAGAGCGCCGCTCTTCCTGTTTATCCCGAAACCATCGCACCATAATGACGTAAGCGTGCTCCGGCACGAATGCTGAAACCCTATGTGAGTGCAGGCCAGAGGGGGAGTGGGGAGGGGGGACAATCGTACTCGGGCCCGGTTCATGGCAACCGTGCCTAGTGTGAGTACACCCTGAGTCTTCTTTCTCTTCTGCACCACACGGAAGTCGGCGCCCTGCACAGCGCGCCACCTTCTGACACTATAAAACCCCTGTGCGATCGGGCAGAGGCTTGGAAAGCCATCCCCGGTGTGTCACAGTGGGTTATAAAAACAATTCAACAAGGATACTCGCTCCGATTTGCTTGCAAACCCCCCTTTTCCGCGGGCATAACGCACACTTCGGTGGAGAGCAACGTGACTCACGTCCTCAAAAACGAAGTAGAGAGCCTATTGATAATAAAAATAAAATAAAAGCGATAGAGGCAGTGCCTCCAGCTCAGAGCGAGTCAGGGTTTTTACAGCCGCTACTTCCTTGTTAGGCTTATCAGTACACAGTCCTGCCATTTGGCCTGTCCCTGGCCCCCCGCACTTTCACGAAGTGCATGGATGCAGCTCTCTCTCCCCCTTAAGACAAGCGGGAATGCACATTCTGAACTACCTCGACGGCTGGCTCATACTGGCCCAGTCAGAGGAAGAAATAAAATCTCACAAATCTGTGCTACTCAGCCATCTAGAATGCCTGGGTCTCAGAATAAATACAGCCAAGAGCTCATTGCTTCCCAGGCAGAGAACCTCGTTCCTGGGAACAATTTTAGACCCAAATGAGGGCGTGGCTATCGGACGCTCTGACTACACAGCAGCTTGCACGTTCATTCAAAATGGGAACCAACAGACCCCTAAAAAAATTTCAGAGGATGCTAGGCCTAATGGCAAAAGCTTCTCCAGTACTTCCGCTGGGTATGATGCACATGCACCCCCTGCAATACTGGCTGTAATCACGGGTTCCTTCCCAAGCGTGGCATTCAGGCCAGCTTTGGATCAAAGTGGGCCGCGGCTGTGTCAAAGCCCTGGCCCCGTGGTCACTTGGGAACAGTTTCCAGATGAATGGTGGTCACCACGGACCGAGCTCTTTACGAGGGCGAACCGGCCTTCGGCTCATGGTCGAGCACAGAGTCACGGTTGCACATAAACTGCCTAGAAATGCTGGCAGTGGTGCTAGCCCTCCTGACTTTTACCACGTCTCTCAGGTCACCATGTTCTAGTCCGCACGGACAACACGACTGTGGTCTCCTACATAAACCGCCAAGGCGGACTCAGGTCGAGATGGCTCAACCAACAGGTCAGACATCTCCTCCTATGGGCAAAAGGCAAATTACATTCACTGAAAGCAGTGCATGTGCCAGGCAGACTGAACCAGGGAGCAGACATTCTCTCCAGGGACCTCGTGTCCCTGGGGGAATGGGCCCTCCATTCCTAAACGGTTCAAATGATATGGAGTGTTTTTGGGAGGGCAGAGGTCGACCTCTTCACCTCCGAAGACAACTGTCATTGCCCAATCTATTTTTCAAAGAGCAAGGATGCGCTAGCCCACGAATGGCCCAGCTGCATACTTTATGCTTTTCCACCAGTATCGCTCATTCCATAGGTCTTAAAAAGGATCAGGGAATGTGAGCACACAGTCCAGCTAGTGGCTCCACTCTGGCGAACCCACATCAGGTTTCCCGAGTTGATTCAGTTACTATCAGCAACCCCATGGCCAGTTCCCCTGAGGAAAGATCTCCTTTCTCAGGCGAACGGGACAATCTGGCACCCCCACCCCAAAATTGTGGGCGTTACATGTTTGGCCACTCAAGGGGGACTCGAGAACCTCCCAGTGAGTGTCTTGAGCGCCATCAATGAAGCTAGAGCTCCATCTACTATAACCCAGTGTCATGCGAGATATCACAGATTCTCGTTTTTCTACAAGAGATGTTGGATGCAGGACACACTCCATCCACACTCAAAGTCTACACGGCAGCTATCGCCGCATCTCATACGCCTATAGCTGGCCAATCAGTAGGCAGACACGACATGGTCATACAATTCTTAAAAGGAGCCAGGAGGCTTAACCCTCCTCGCCCTCCTACGGTGCCATCCTGGGACCTTCATTGGTCCTGAGAGCACTAAAAAGACCTCCCTTCGGCCCGTTACAGATGACTGAATTAAAGCTGCTTTCGCTGAAAACTGCCCTGCTATTAGCACTGGCATCTATTAAGGGTGCTTAGAGCGGTCCTCCCACTTTAGACAGTCGGAGCAGGTATTTGTAAGTTTTGGTGACCGAACTAAGGGACTTCCGGTCACCAAACAAAGCCTAGCTAGATGGCTAGTGGACGCGATAGCATTAGCATATGACACTATGGGCCTCCAATGCCCTATAGGTGTTAAAGCTCACTCCACCAGAGGCATGGCCTCCTCCTGGGCATGGTCTAGTGGAGTTTTCTATGGGTGACATTTGTAGATCGGCAGGTTGGTCCTCACCATCTACTTTAACCAGATTCTACAGTCTGGATGTCCCTGCACTGCAGGCACAAGTCCTCGCTGTATAAAAACACTAAGACGGCCTAACGAGTATTAGATGGCCTTGTAAGCCTTGGCATTTGGGGCCTTCATATGCTTCAATGCTTACACATTCCTTATAGTTACCAGCCTCTATGAGCCCAGTAGTATAAGAATATATATATACAGTGAGGAAAATAAGTATTTGAACACCCTGCTATTTTGCAAGTTTTCCCACTTGGAAATCATGGAGGGGTCTGAAATTGTCATCGTAGGTGCATGTCCACTGTGAGAGAAATAATCTATAAAAAAAAAAATCAAGAAATCACAATATATGATTTTGTAACTATTTATTTGTATGATACAGCTGCAAATAAGTATTTGAACACCTGTCTATCAGCTAGAATTCTGACCCTCAAAGACCTGTTATTCTGCTTTTAAAATGTCCACCTCCACTCCATTTATTATCCTAAATTAGATGCACCTGTTTGAGGTCGTTAGCTGCATAAAGACACCTGTCAACCCCATACAATCAGTAAGGATCCAACTACTAACATGGCCAAGACCAAAGAGCTGTCCAAAGACACTAAAAACAAAATTGTACACCTCCACAAGGCTGGAAAGGGCTACGGGGAAATTGCCAAGCAGCTTGGTGAAAAAAGGTCCACTGTTGGAGCAATCATTAGAAAATGGAAGAAGCTAAACATGACTGTCAATCTCCCTCGGACTGGGGCTCCATGCAAGATCTCACCTCGTGGGGTCTCAATGATCCTAAGAAAGGTGAGAAATAAGCCCAAAACTACACGGGAGGAGCTGGTCAATGACCCGAAAAGAGCTGGGACCACCGTTTCCAAGGTTACTGTTGGTAATACACTAAGACGTCATGGTTTAAAATCATGCATGGCACGGAAGTTTCTACTGCTTAAACCAGCACATGTCAAGGCCCGTCTTAAGTTTGCCAATGACCATTTGGATGATCCAGAGGAGTCATGGGAGAAAGTCAATATGGTCAGATGAGATAAAAATATAACTTTTTGGTCATAATTCCACTAAACGTGTTTGGAGGAAGAAGAATGATGAGTACCATCCCAAAAACACCATCCCTACTGTGAAGCACGGGGTGGTAGCATCATGCTTTGGGGGTGTTTTTCTGCACATGGGACAGAGCGACTGCACTGTATTAAGGAGAGGATGAACGGGGCCATTTATTGCGAGATTTTGGGGAACAACCTCCTTCCCTCAGTTAGAGCATTGAAGATGGGTCGAGGCTGGGTCTTCCAACATGACAATGACCCGAAGCACACAGTCAGGATAACCAAGGAGTGGCTCTGTAAGAAGCATATCAAGGTTCTGGCGTGGCCTAGCCAGTCTCCAGACCTAAACCCAATAGAGAATATTTGGAGGGAGCTCAAACTCCGTGTTTTTCAGCGACATGCCAGAAACCTGACTGATCTAGAGAAGATCTGTGTGGAGGAGTGGGCCAAAATCCCACCTGCAGTGTGTGCAAACCTGGTGAAAAACTACAGGAAACGTTTGACCTCTGTAATTGCAAACAAAGGCTACTATACCAAATATTAACATTGATTTTCTCAGGTGTTCAAATACTTATTTGCAGCTGTATCATACAAATAAATAGTTTTAAAAAACCATACATTATGATTTCTGGATTTTTTTTTTTAGATTATGTCTCTCACAGTGGACATGCACCTACGATGACAATTTCAGACCCCTCCATGATTTCTAAGTGGGAGAACTTGCAAAATAGCAGGGTGTTCAAATACTTATTTTCCTCACTGTATATGTGTGTACATATATATTATATATATATATATAAATGATGTGTCAGTAACTCTAGTCTTGAGCCCTTTCTAATAAGTGTTCAAACGTGAGGGAGTACATGTCACTGCGCTTATCATAGCACGGCGGGATTTTACAGGTTCCCATATAGCGTCTTCGACGCAGTACGAACTGACCGTTCGAAAGGGAACACATACTCGGTTACTTAACGTAACCTCGGTTCCCTGAGATAAGGGAAGGAGTACTGTGGAGTACCGTGCTATGGCGTTGACTCGGGTGATCGTCGCTTCAGTCGATTTAACCTGACGTTTTTGACAGTTACAGCGTATTTTATATGCCCCTTTCGCGGGTTTCTGCACTCAGCTTCGCGGGCTTTGTGCCCATTGGTTCGCTCAGATTACGCTGTTCTGCCATTGGTTCATGCAGTTCCCACTGGCCAGCCAATAGCGTGCGAGATGTCTCGACACTGTTTTGACTGGGCAGTAGCACTGCGTGATTTTACAATTACTTCAGTATATTCGAGAATAGGAGAATTCCCCATATAGCGTCTTCGACGCAGCACTCCTTCCCTTATCTCAGGGAACCGAGGTTACGCTAAGTAACCGAGTATGTTTCTCTCGGGCTGAGACTCAACACCAAGAAAAGCGTTCTTTCTCCTGTCCAGAGAACAACTTACTTAGGGGTGGTTTGGAATTCGATCATTATGCGGGCACAACTGTCTCCTGGTCGAGTCGAGACCATTCGATATACCCTGAGAAAAGTCAGGCTAGGTCAGAATCTCACTGCTCATCGGTGTCAAAGATTATTACGTTTAATGGCTTTGGCATCCACGGTGATCCCTATGGGACTGTTGCACATGAGACCATTTCAGTTGTGGCTCAGAGCCAGGGTGTTTCATCCAAGGGCCAACCCCCAGAGGCTAATAAAAGTGACGCGCCGTGGGCTTCATACACTAACTATGTGGCTCAGACCCTGGTTCCTTATCTTGGGTCCCACTCTAGGCGTACCTTGTTGTCGCAAACGGTCACCCAGCCCAGATGGGTCTGGATGCGATGGCTCATACATGGCCCAGAATGCGCCTGTATGCCTTCCCTCCAGTCGCTCTGCTCCCAGAAGTTCTAGCAAGGGTTTGCCAGCAAGGGTCTTGCCTCTTATTGATAGCACCGCGTTGGCCGAACAGAGTGTGGTTCACGGAGATAGTGTCTCTCCTCAACGGCTCACAGTGGGCGATTCCAGCGAGGTGGGACCTTCTGTCTCAGGCAGAGGGCACGATATTCCATCCCAGGCCTCGGAAAATTTATGGCAATAAATGGGGTGTCTTTGAAAGGTGGTGTGCGACACAATGTAGATTCAGTCAACTGCCAGGTTGCTTGAGTTCTGGATTTTCTGCAAGAAAAATTGTTATCAGGCACCTGCCCCTCCACTCTTAGGGTTTATGTGGCCGCTCTTTCGGCTTGCCACGCCTTGGTGGACAGGGTGACGCTCGGGAGGCATCCTCTGCTCGCTCGCTTCATTTGTGGGGCTAAGCAGTTGAGGCCACATGTAAGAACCAAGATCCCTTCATGGGACTTAGCTTTAGCCGTCAAGGGTCTGGTTGAGACCCCTTTTGAACCTCTAGAATCAGCGTCTGACAAACTTCTGACTCTAAAGATGTTTTTTTCTTATGGCTATAACTTCTCTGAAAAGAATTGGGGACATGCATGCTCTGTCAATATCGCCATCCTTCTTAGACTTTGCCCCAGGCTTGGTGAAAGTGATTTTGCATCCTCATCCTGACTACCTGCCTAAGGTTTCTTTTTCGACTGTACATCCTGTCACTCTTGAAACCTTCTGACCAGGAGAGACTTCATAGACTGTGTCCAGTCCGTGCTCTTCAGGCCTATTGACTGCAGGCCAGCAATTGTTTGTTTGCCATGGGGGCCATAACAGAGATTCTGCCGCCACCAAACAAACAATGTCTCATTGGGTCAGGGATGCTATTGCTCTTGCCTATGAGGCGCGCTGTCAAGCTTCGCCTATAGGATTAAGGGCTCACTCCACCAGGGGAGTCGCCTCTTCTACTGCGTTAGCAAGGGGTGCTCCCTTACAAAGTGTTTGTGATGCCGCAGGTTGGTCCTCTCCGCACACATTCATAAGATTTTATAGCTTGGATGCTCATGCCACTCCGGGCTCTCATGTCCTTGAGTCTACATCACAAGCTAATGTCTGAGGCTTCTTGCGTTCTTGTGCACACCTACACAACCGTAAAGGGGTCCAGACACCATCAAGCATGGCGCCGTGGGTATTCTCGATCCCATATGCATTGGCATGCAGCATTGAGTGTAGCTTTTGAAAATCATATTAACATTATAAGTGCACCCCACGATTCACAAAACATAAAAAAAAGGTTTTTACTAGTACTCACAGGTATTTCAATGTCGAAAACCTAAAATAAATATTATGTTGTTGAATACACTGAACAGTTTTTAACATATGCGATACACTTGAAGGGTTAATATTCACAATAAAAGCACTAACTGACTGGGTGGACAGCGCTATCTGAGACGTTTCATTCATAGGATTTTTTTTAATTAACTTTAATTCACAAGTTTGTGTGCCCATATAATCTTAGTGAAAGTGGTAAACAGATTTGGCGTGCTGTCTGCTATAGAGGGGCTTGGAGAGGATATTCTACCCGAGCTCCGATTGCCCCCCTATAACAGGCAAAATTGTACAAAAGGAGGAGCAGGGGAGGAGGAGGAGGGGGGATGCTGCAGGAACTAAAAATGGGAAGAGGTAAGCTGCTGGTCTTATACCTTGGTATTAATTGGAAGATTAGATGGGCGTACTCCTCCCGAAATTACGTTTAATAACTTCACTTAACTCGTGGGCCACATTAGGGTGTGGATATAATGATGACAGTATAATGAAATGATCTTGTGGGCCACATGCAATGAGGTGGCGGGCCGGTTTTAGCCCACGGGCCTTGTGTTTGATGTGCTCTAAACATAATGTACACTGTTATGCTAGTAATAGTAGAAACAGGATGCATTACTTACTTCACCTTGTTCATCATCATCATCATCATTATTATCTAAGTTCTAGAGTCAGAGACAAACAATCATAGAAGACATTAACAATTTTTGTTTTGTTTTACATGTTTAATAAAGGAATCTGAGTATATATATACTCATTTGACATAACGGAGAGTGGGGTAAGATTTGTCAGTGGGTAAATTGTGTTACCTCATTAATCTAGGTAGGAAAATGTGCACACTTTTTGTCATGACACCATGGCTAAATCCGAAATCGCCCCCTATACCCTTAAATAGGGCACTATTTGAGGGGACAGCCATTTGTAGTGCTGTCCAAACCATAGTGGACATTATTGAATGCACTCATTCTATCCCACATTGCACCACAATAACGAGTGCACAGCTGATGTACACAGTGCTCACTTGTTTTCATTCACTCCTTCAAGTGAACTGTATTACAGTTTTTCTCAATCTGAAACCTTGCTCCATTTTCTGAAACCATTAAACACAAAATCTCATCTTCAAGCACTATTTACAAAACCTCTTGCAAAATGAAACTTTACCCACAAAACAGTTTTACCTGTGTTCAAAATCAAATACTGCTCTCAAATCATAAACAAAGTGATCAAAATGATATACACTATCAAGCAGTTAGTAAACAAAACACCAACATTAGAAATTACATTGTTCAAAACATATAGTTCTCAGAGAAAAGTACATTTTTAATCTAAAAATACATTTCCTATTTTCCGTCATTGTCTTTTGATGAACGTAAACTATCATAGTAGCTCAAAAACTGATCAGAAATTACTACTCTGCTTTTTGTTCTTCCTCCTCCTCCTTTTCCTCTTTCTTGCCCTCCTCCTCCTCATCACCCACGCACTCGTCCATTGTTTCTTCTATCCATTCTCAGACTTTCTCCTTCCCACCTTCAAAAACCTGTTTGATCTCTGAACTGGCTTATATTGGTTGTGTCACATAATTTGAAACAGGTTCAATCAATTTTGAGTGGTTGTGTTCAATCAATGACATTTGTTCTTTATTTGTATTTGATTGTTGCCACTTGTGTTTACCAGTAGCCTATGGATGGCATGTGCATTAGAGTGCAGAATGTGTTGTGAGAATGAGAATGTGTTTAGAGTTTTGCTGAAAAGTCTAAGTGAGAACTGCAAATTGTGTTTTACCATGTGAAATGGTTTAAGGTATTGACAACAGACTGCACAATTAGCTAAATGGCTTCAGGCGACTGAGCACTTTGTTCAGCCAATGGGTTTTAGTGTTTTAGCAATTGAGAAAAACTGTAGTGGACTACAGTTGGGAATAGTGAATGAGGGTTTAGGGGTTGGTTTCGGATTCAGCCCATGTGTAGCCTACTAGAAGCTTCCTTGTTATGCTTAGTCATTTTATGGCTGTTTAATTTATGCTTCCATCTTATTTAGTAAATAGTTTCATTAGTTTTACCTCTTGTTCCTTTCTCCTTGTCAAGAAGGACAGCGGCATATCTTACCCCACTCTTTCTTATAGGTAATGAAACTTACCCGGACCCTATGCCGAAAGTCGTGCATGTCCTGAGCAGCATACCTGTTCCTGTCACTCCTTTTGTGGATCTTTAAACAGACACACAATTCCCAAATGAGACAGTTGTTTGTAAAATCTTTTCATATCGGAAAGTGGGAAGAATAGTAAATGGTTGCCTAAACAGCGTTACAAAAACAAGATTCTGTGAATAAACGTTGCATCACGATTTGGGGAAAATAAATAAAGCTTTGTGTCCAAACTTACCTTCTTTCTGGGTACTTCATTTTCGCATTCATCCTCCCATGTGGAGTCCAAATCACACTCATCGTCTAACTCCATGTTAATTTGGCGAGTATATCGCAAACGCAGGTAACTACCAGGAACACGCCACAACAAAGTAGCCAAAGTACGTACAAATCTTAACACACAACGAATCAAAGACTTCAGAAACTGTATGAAGTACATCAAGTGAAATTCCCGAGTAACCAGTCGAACAACCCGTGCTCAACCCCCACTGTCAAGAGAAAACGAAAGCTCATAGTGAATCGAAAGCAAGGAAGAACAGAGTTCACGTTAACTCGAGGGTTGCCAGGTCGTGCTTAAATGTTCTGTCAAAAGTTTATATCCCACAGTAAATAAAAAATAGTTAAATTTTCTAGCTTCAGCTCCACTAATTTTATATATCATGCTTTTTTTTTTTTCCCTAGGGTAAAAATAATGTAAATAGTCCTGCCTTGCACTCTTTTGCTGCATTCACTGTTTTTTTATGCACACTTTAAAGATATTTATCATATTTATTATTCTACTTTTGAAATCTACTTTTTATGTATCTTAAATAAATAATGAATGCGAAAAAATACACCATCATATCACATAGTTTTTTTATATGACACAATATGATACAAAATTTAAGTTTATTCATTATAAACACACACTATTCCTTGTTTCTATGTGTGTGAGACATGTGTTTGGCTCTTGGCACCAACACTGGTAAAACATTCTGTGTGTTCTAGGCAACTGTTCATCCTGTTCATTCATGACCCAAAGCCTGTCTGGGGTGAATTTGCTTGAATGCTCTTGTGCACCTAGCAGTGTGTAAGGCCACACAGGACTGATGTCTCCATGCTTTCTGACCTTTCCGAGTATAGAGTGTGAGAAAGCTTTTAGCATCTTGAGTGCTGGACCTTTACTGTTTTAACATGTTCATTTTTGGTTTTAAGGTTTGTTTATCTGTTGATAACCCGGAATTGAATATACTGTACATCCCTGATCCTAGGTAACATTTCTTAATCTTGTAGTACTGATGTTGTACAAAAATAGATGTGAACAATGTAAACATAAGCAACACTCCACTCTTCAATCAAAGTATTTCAACACAATTTTAGATTAAATACAGTCGTTTCTGGCAAATATTAAGTGAAGAAAAAGGGACATTTCAAGTTGATCTGCGAGGTCAAGAGCTGTTCAAACTGGTAAACAAACACAGATTTTTGATATTTGATATAGTAGATAATTGATCATATCAAAAAGCATGTGAACGTAATACTATTTTGCTCAAGTGTTGGCAGTAAGGAAAACCGTGAAATGCTGATTTATAAAATATTGTTCTATTAATGTATACTATTTATAAACTTATAAGCAATGACCAAACTTATGCTTAAGTATTTCATTTATATAGTAGGCCTATGCAGCTCACTTTTATAAGCACCAATAGCATGTTTATAGTGGCCCCTAGTGGATGTATTTGGGAACAACGTTAGGTTTCCATTCTAACCAGTTGGGGTTGTAATTTGTAGCTTTGGGACATGTGTCAAAGCAGTTGCTAAGATAATATGCCTACTACTCTGAAAAAATAATAAGTACAATTTAATTTTCTTTTGCAAGTTTTTGCACGCAATTTTTGTAAAGCAAATTTCACATATGAAATTAAGTAAAATCTACTTAATTAATTTAGACCTCAATAATTGGTACACAATAATATTTAATACTTTAATTTCTGCAAGCTTAAATTGAGTACAAAACATTTACAAATTTCTTATTAATTCATGCCTGAAATAACCTAGAAATTATTTTTCTGTAGTATTTAACCACAGATTATATATACAGGTCCTTCTCAATAAATTAGCATATTGTGATAAAGTTCATTATTTTCCATAATGTAATGATAAAAATTAAACTTTCATATATTTTAGATTCATTGCACACCAACTGAAATATTTCAGGTCTTTTATTGTTTTAATACTGATGATTTTGGCATACAGCTCATGAAAACCCAAAATTCCTATCTCAATAAATTAGCATATCATGAAAAGGTTCTCTAAACGAGCTATTAACCTAATCATCTGAATCAAAATTACACCTGCAAAAGATTCCTGAGGCTTTTAAAAACTCCCAGCCTGGTTCATTACTCAAAACCGCAATCATGGGTAAGACTGCCGACCTGACTGCTGTCCAGAAGGCCATCATTGACACCCTCAAGCAAGAGGGTAAGACACAGAAAAAATGTCTGAACGAATAGGCTGTTTCCAGAGTGCTGTATCAAGGCACCTCAGTGGGAAGTCTGTGGGAAGGAAAAAGTGTGGCAAAAACGCTGCACAACGAGAAGAGGTGACCGGACCCTGAGGAAGATTGTGGAGAAGGACCGATTCCAGACCTTGGGGGACCTGCGGAAGCAGCGGATTGAGTCTGGAGTAGAAACATCCAGAGCCACCGTGCACAGGCGTGTGAAGGAAATGAGCTACAGGTGCCGCATTCCCCAGGTCAAGCCACTTTTGAACCAGAAACAGCGGCAGAAGCGCCTGACCTGGGCTACAGAGAAGCAGCACTGGACTGTTGCTCAGTGGTCCAAAGTATTTTTTTCGGATGAAAGCAAATTTTGCATGTCATTCGGAAATCAAGGTGTCAGAGTCTGGAGGAAGACTGGGGAGAAGGAAATGCCAAAATGCCTGATGTCCAGTGTCAAGTACCCACAGTCAGTGATGGTCTGGGGTGCCATGTCAGCTGCTGGTGTTGGTCCACTGTGTTTTATCAAGGGTAGGGTCAATGCAGCTAGCTATCAGGAGATTTTGGAGCACTTCATGCTTCCATCTGCTGAAAAGCTTTATGGAGATGATTTCATTTTTCAGCACGACCTGGCACCTGCTCACAGTGCCAAAAACCACTGGTAAATGGTTTACTGACCATGGTATTACTGTGCTCAATTGGCCTGCCAACTCTCCTGACCTGAACCCCATGGAGAATCTGTGGGATATTGTGAAGAGAAAGTTGAGAGACGCAAGACCCAACACTCTGGATGAGCTTAAGGCCGCTATCGAAGCATCCTGGGCCTCCATAACACCTCAGCAGTGCCACAGGCTGATTGCCTCCATGCCACGCCGCATTGAAGCAGTCATTTCTGCAAAAGGATTCCCGACCAAGTATTGAGTGCATAACTGAACATAATTATTTGAAGGTTGACTTTTTTTGTATTAAAAACACTTTTCTTTTATTGGTCGGATAAAATATGCTAATTTATTGAGATAGGAATTTTGGGTTTTCATGAGCTGTATGCCAAAATCATCAGTATTAAAACAATAAAAGACCTGAAATATTTCAGTTGGTGTGCAATGAATCTAAAATATATGAAAGTTTAATTTTTATCATTACATTATGGAAAATAATTAACTTTATCACAATATGCTAATTTATTGAGAAGGACCTGTATATATATATATATATATATATATATATATATATATATATATATATATATATATATATATATAGAATGGGAAAGAAAGGTGATTTAAGCAATTTTGAGCGTGGCATGGTTGTTGGTGCCAGACGGGCCGGTCTGAGTATTTCACAATCTGCTCAGTTACTGGAATTTTCACGCACAACCATTTCTAGGGTTTACAAAGAATGGTGTGAAAAGGGAAAAACATCCAGTATGCGGCAGTCCTGTGGGCGAAAATACCTTGTTGATGCTAGAGGTCAGAGGAGAATGGGCCGACTGATTCAAGCTGATAGAAGAGCAACTTTGACTGAAATAACCACTCGTTACAACCGAGGTATGCAGCAAAGCATTTGTGAAGCCACAACATGCACAACCTTGAGGCGGATGGGCTACAACAGCAGAAGACCCCACCGGGTACCACTCATCTCCACTACATATAGGAAAAAGAGGCTACAATTTGCACGAGCTCACCAAAATTGGACAGTTGAAGACTGGAAAAATGTTGCCTGGTCTGATGAGTCTCGATTTCTGTTGAGACATTCAGATAGCAGAGTCAGAATTTGGCGTAAACAGAATGAGAACATGGATCCATCATGCAATGTTACCACTGTGCAGGCTGGTGGTGGTGGTGTAATGGTGTGGGGGATGTTTTCTTGGCACACTTTAGGCCCTTTAGTTCCAATTGGGCATCGTTTAAATGCCACGGCCTACCTGAGCATTGTTTCTGACCATGTCCATCCCTTTATGACCACCATGTACCCATCCTCTGATGGCTACTTCCAGCAGGATAATGCACCATGTCACAAAGCTCGAATCATTTCAAATTGGTTTCTTGAACATGACAATGAGTTCACTGTACTAAAATGGCCCCCACAGTCACCAGATCTCAACCCAATAGAGCATCTTTGGGATGTGGTGGAACGGGAGCTTCGTGCCCTGGATGTGCATCCCACAAATCTCCATCAACTGCAAGATGCTATCCTATCAATATGGGACAACATTTCTAAAGAATGCTTTCAGCACCTTGTTGAATCAATGCCACATAGAATTAAGGCAGTTCTGAAGGCGAAAGGGGGTCAAACACAGTATTAGTATGGTGATCCTAATAATCCTTTAGGTGAGTGTATATAAAATATCACAGCTTCTGAATTTGAGACTGACGTTTCCTCCAAAAACCTGACAAATCCTGTCAGGCAAATACTTTTTAAGCTGGTTGGTACATATCGTCGCTGTCCGATGAAACTCACGTATGTCCAAAACGCTTACTTTTCAGGAAGTGAAAAAAACACTGTATTTCAAAAGCAGTTGAATGTAGCGTTGTCATACTTGGTACAGCATCTTTACATGTAACCATATTCTTGACAGTGTAATGATATAATCCACATTTGACCAAAATTGAGTTTAAATGGACATACGTGCATATTTTACAGTAACAGTGGTCGATACGCGTTCTTCCGATCATTAATTAGAATGGCAAAGTCGCGTTTCAGCAGAGGAATACGTTAGGAATACAGAGGAATACATGCTGGATATTCTCAGCCTCTGGCAAGCGGTGATCGCAGTATGAGTGAGGCATGTTCTAGTGACAATCATGACAGTAGCATTACAGGCTATAATTTGATCAGTTTGACTGAGAAAAAAAAGGCTGAATCTTATCAAAGAGACCGAGTTTATTTACATACTAGCAAGCAAACTAATCTGTGAAGAACTAGATTAGAACTAAACTGTGGAGAGCTTCAATGTCGTACTTTCGGCTATCCAGTGCTGAGCTTCGATTAAACAATTTCACGAGACCGGCGAGACCAGCGAGATGCTTCCACAGGGCGGGAGATACGCGGCGTGATTGACAGCTTTGACACCAAATGGATATACGTGAAAATCAGATGACATGTTTTCACAACTTTTCATTGGCCATTTAGATATGTGACGCATACTGTATACGGAAATGAACCTGGACATTCAATCCGTCGAAAAATCTCAAAATCGGCAAAATGGACATACGTGGTTTTCATCGGACAGCGACGATATAGTTGAAAAACCTAATCTAAAATACAATTGTAAGTTTTAAACTGACCTTTATTTCCTTTTTTGTGAGCACATGTGCATCCCAATTAACCCCTCGCTCTTGTATTGGAAACAACCTGCAAAGTATTGATTTGGTTAGTTGAATGATAGTCATTTAAATGTTATAAACCACTTTCAGGGTATAGAATAGTTCAGAAAGAGCTCAGGAATGAGGTGTAACAGGATCTAACCATTGAATGTAGGAGTGACAGTTTTCCAGCGAGCGATAATCACCCCACCACTTCTTGTGAAATTCATCAATGTGAACACCTGCGTGAACAAAGGTAATATGTTAGAGCATTTGCCTAGATTAAATGACACTTGTATTAGACAAACAAAAATAAATTGTGTTATTTAAATAGAGAATGAGCACAATGCCATACTATCAGGTGAAGAGTTTAAGTGACCATGGTAAAAATCCAGGTTATAGAAGCGGCCCTTGACAACAACAAAACAATCAAAAAAATAAACAATGAATATAATGCTATAATCAACACTTTTCACGATTAGTCATTCTCGACAGCTGTAATAGTAAAAACGCAGTTAAAACTTATTTCATACGTTGGCCAATCATAGCAATGGTTTACATTAGTTTCACAGCAGACACACCCCTTCCAACAGAACGTTCAAATCAGAGGGCGAAAATCAGGGAAGAAAATGGCATTTTATTTAAAAATTTTGATGATTTTTGAAGTAAAATCATATTTACTTTATAACCTAAAGAAACATTATTAAAAAAATCTGTTCATTAACACTTTAATGTTTTTACTAGTACTTACCGGTATTTAAATGTCGGAAACATAAAATGAATATTATGTTGTTTAATACACTGTACATCTCCTGAGGGAGGGAATGGAGACACCACATCGGACTGACCAACCCAATCTCACGACAATTCGTACATATTTTACGAAGTGGCTAATTCGTACGAGGAAGTACATATGGGATGTTTCGGGGGTGGCCCATCAAAGATGGAAAGACACAGTATTCCATGTAGGAGCTACCGTGGGAAAACACATATGGGATCCCCTCTGGGTCACACATTTGGTACCCAGCCTAGTACTGGTTCTCATGGATATAATGGATATAGGCCTGGTGCCAGATGCTCTGCCACGTCTGGCTGTTGAGAGGACTCGACAAGTTTTGCTCTGGAGGATATAAGCTCAACAGCTCAGGGCACAGCAAGCCAACATTGAGCCGGGCCTCTCTGTGCTTCTACCTGTTTGAGGTGAGAACACAGGAGGATACCGACTCTACACCGAGGCAATATAATCTAGCAAACATGTTTGGTGTTGCCCAGCTCTACAGATATCTGTCAGCGTGGCGCCCCGTGTCAGCGTCCAGGAGGATGCAACACTTCTGGTAGATTGAGCTCACAACTTGAGCGGGCAAGGCACACCTTGTGCTTGATAAGCCAAGGTAATGGCATCCACTATCCAGTGGGCCATCCTCTGCTTGGAGACAGCCTTTCCCTTCTGCTGGCCTCTGTAACAGACAAAGAGCTGCTCTGAGGTCCTGAAGCTTTGTGTTTTGTCCACATACAGACACAGAGCGCAGATGGGACACAGCAAAGCCAGCGCTGGGTCTGCCTCCTCTGGGGTGGGTACCTTGGGCACATAGCCATCCCTTTGACATGATTAATGGCATCATTTGGTTCCCTTCATGTGTGCTATTGTCTTTAATCTCTGTAAACTGGTTCAAGTTTTCATTTTTGCTATGCACCTTAGAGCCATCATCCTCATCCTCCTCCTCATCATCCGGCCTGAACTATAGGAACGATTTGTTGACCAAAAAGGCCTGCAGGTCCCATACCCTCTTGATAGAAGCCAGTGCGATCAGCAACAAGGTCTTCATATACAGAATCTTTAGCTCTGCTGACTGCAAACGCTCAAATGGGGCATTCTGAAGTGCTCTAAGCACCAGAGCAAGGTCCTAAGAGGGTTACAAGGAGGAGGGTTGAGGAGGATTTAACTAGAACCTGACGACCAGGTTGTGCTTCCCAACTGACTTACCTCCTATGGGGTTATGATATGCAGAGTACACTTTGAGGATGGAGGGAGACAGCATTCGCTCCAACCTTTGCTGCAGGAAGGAAAGCATGGCACTGATTGAACATTTTCAGGCGTCTTCTTGGCGAGAAGAACACCACTCAAACTAACAGGTTCCACTTCAAGGCATAAGCATGTGCTTGAGCTGAAGTGATGGTGTTAACTACCTCTTGGGTAGGGCTGTGAATCTTTGGGTAGACAGTGTATCGATTTGATTCACGATTCATAGGTTTTCAATACAATTCAAGAACGATTCGATTCGAGACGATTCACATTAGAATTCAATGCGACTCGATTAATTTGATTCGATTCTGCGTTTTTTTAATATGCATTCATAGGATTATTTAAATGCATCCCCCAATGTGTCTTAGTCAGGGTGCAAATTACACAGCGACCTTCAGGGGGTCAGAAAGTGGGGCAGTTTGTACTGCTAAACAAAAGTTTGTACATTGCTAATGATAGTTCATGTTAGTTGATGCTATCATTATTAACTTTGTTTTAATAGCCTACAAAAATTGGCATTTGTAGAAATTTATACAAGCCAAATTTTAAAAAGGCTTTAAAAGTATTGTTAGCTTATCATGTTAACTATTGTGTAGGATAGTGTTAATGGCTACACAACCTTATTAAAGTGTTCCAGGTACATTAAACATACCATGCTTCCATGGAGAGAATATCATGCACTTTTCCAACTAATCCTAAACTAAGTTTTCTTCATGGAATATTAAGAAAAGCCCTCTTTGTTCTCTTTATATGGAATATTTTTCTTATGATGATTCTAAAAGAAAAAGCGTCGGGTGTCTACTTTTGCTATGAATGCAATGTGCATGAACTGCGCATCTGATTGATAGATAAACCTTGCACATTTATTTCAGTGTTGTTAATGTTGTAGTTAATTTAGCAGTTTCCTTTGTACATTTAGTTTAATGACATTAAGTTTAATTTAATTTAATTTATCATTCATCTAAGGCAAATACAAGTAACGTATGATCAGAGCCGAACAGCCCTATACGCTCACTACGCAAGCTGCGTAGCCCCCAATTTCCACCGGCTGCGTTACGGCTCCGTCACGGCGGCGGAGTCAATAGGTTTCCATTAAAGTCAATGAGTGTATTTCCACTGAATGCGGTACAGCTGCGTTCCGACTCCGGCGATCCGCAGCCCTCCGCATCAGATACGCAGAGCTTCTATTTTTGCCGGATGCCGGAGCGCTCTGCAGCACTACAGGGCAGAGTACGCAGGACAGGAAGTCGAGTGACAAAACAGAACAGCCAGAAACAAAATAAAAGATCCGTTTAATTTTCAAAATAAAATACACCGCGCTCATATTTCCCTACACTACACCTTGAAAACGTCATAATGGGCGGAGACAGGCTTGTTTTAACCCCGTTGACACGATGGATGAAGAAATGCTGATTATTGAGGTACAGAATCAACCCATCATCTATGACCCCTCACATCCTTGTTAAAGGACAACATGGAAAACTATAGCAGAAGTGATTGGTGTGGATGGTAAGTCACTATTTTTGTCCAAGAAATAAAGATAGAAAGCAAATAGCTAGTTATGTACTCGTAATGAGGAGTTATATAGCTATACAGGTTAAATATCGCGCGATCACACCAGAATTCGCGAGATTACATGGGGCCTCGTGACGTCAGCTGTCAGTCATGACCGCAGCCGTTCCGCAACAAATCCGGACCTGGTGGGTATTGACGGACGACGGAACACGGAGCTGTCACGCAGCGGAGCCGTTCCGCAGCCGTAACGCAGCCGGTGGAAATTGGGGGTAGGGCCCCGCAAATTACTCAAGGCCCCACCTCCCCCTCGTGTCAAAGCACGTCAATCAATTTTTACAACATCGATGATAAAATGAAGCGGAACTATCCTTCTGGTCATGAAAAGAGGAAAAAATAGAAAAGAAAAAACACCATGAGAGTGAATTGCGGGAACAGCAATCAAGTAAACTTGTGTTCTCTCCTCTCCAAGTTCGATGTCAGCAAATAACAGTAAAGTTAAGGTGATGTGCATCTCTCTTCTTCTAGCTTGCTAATGCCAGCCACTTTCATGGCTGTGTTCTGTGACTTTGTGCCTGAGAAATAAAATTGTTTATTACGTTTTTGATAAACGACAAAGGGCAAAATCAAGTCAAGTCAAGTCAACTTTATTTATATAGCACTTTTAACAATGTAGTTTGTTTCAAAGCAGATTTACAGTGTTAAACAGCAAAATAATGCTCCATCATTTTATTCAGCTGTATAGCCATTTGATGTCATCAGTTCATTTCAATTTCCATACGGTGACAGTGTGGGCTTTAGATCAATAATTAGATCAGTAATTTAGTTTATATGGATAAATTAGTTTATTAATTAGATTTATTTCGATGTTTAGTTGAAAAATATAGTGTCCCCAACTGAGCACGCCAAGCCAGAGGAAACAGTGGCAAGGAAACCAAAACCCCATTAGGTGACCTAATGGAGAAAAATAAACCTTGGGAGAAACCAGGCTCAGTCGGGGTGCCAGTTCTCCTTTGGCCAATTAACAAACAGCATATTATTATTCTGGCTGCTTTACAGGTCAGAGGTCATAATAGATCGGAATATTCGAAGGACCGGAGGCAACACGCTGGAGACAGGTTTATTGAGGATGATGTTGATTAAATAATTATTAAAGTGCAATATTCGAATGATCGGAGGCAACACGCTGGAGACGGGTTTATTGCGGATGACATATCGATTTAAGTATTATTTAATTGTAATATTCAAAAAATCTGAGCAAAGGTGTTTGTTTACTGCAGCTCGGAAAAGATAACATGAACATGCATTCATATGCGCGTACATGAAATGAAACGTGCATTTTCCAGCAGAAATATCTGCGTGGAGACCAGACAGACAGAACAATATATGGGTGTGATGGTCCTCCTCCTCATCATAAGTGGACATAAGTGGCTACGTACTTGTAAAACAAGATAATGCTTATCTAGTCTTAGACAATGTTTAGTTACAACTTTAAACTACTGCACAAATTATGCAAGATGTATTGACAATTTGACATTGATTGACTATTGATTTATAGGCTATATTAAATTTTAAATGTTGATGTTGATTAGCTGGACATACTGGTCAATATGGATGCACATCCCTCAGTAAACAATAACCATAAATCAAATATTGCTTTAACATGCATAATATAAAACACAGTAGCATGCTATGGCAAGCCATTTTAGCTTTTATTCATTCACAGGTTATTCATTTTTGATATAAAGAATTAAATGTTCACTATTTACAATGTGAATTCTTGATATCAACACAATGATGTCATAACTCACAGAGATTCTTGATATCTGAATCACTAGTTCACTAGTTAAATATTACAAGAGCCAAGCCATAGTATAAATAGTATTTTATATTTGAAAATGTATAAAAGGAAATCCCAATTAGAAAAAATTTAATGGGTCTGATGCAGCTTATAAAATTAGTTATCTATTATTTGCAGGTGCTATGCTTAAGTTTGTCAGTAGAGGAGATGCTGGATCATCAGCCAGTACAAGCACAGACTCAGTTGATCCACATCCAGCCTCATCCAGTACTAGCACAGACACAGTACAGCCAGCTTCACCAACAGTAAAGCCGTCTTCAGCAAGTAACACAGTGACAGACCCAGGTGAAGTACAGGCAGCCTCAGCCAGTAGCAGCCAGCTTCAGCAAAAAACAGTAAAGCCGTCTTCAGCAAGTACTAACAATGGCAAATGTTTTACATAGCTCACGGGTCAGGTAGGAGGGCCCCTTAGCAGAATTTTGCTTAGGGCCCCAGGGAGTTCGGGATCAGCTCTGCGTATGATAACAGTAGCTATAACATGGCGTCGAACGTGACTGACTGAAAGGGAACAGTTGTGATATATGACAACTAAATTAATCTCTGTGTCAGTGCTGCTAGTCAAAGAGCGACTGTTTTGAACATATGTGCGATACATTTGAAGGGTTAATATTCACAATAAAATCACTAACTGATTGGCTGGACAGCACTATCTGAGACGTTTCATTCATAGGATTTTAGAAATTAACTCATGGGCCACATTAGGAGGTAGATATAATGATGACAGTATAATGCAATGATGTTTAATTAACAAGGTTTGGGAGGAGCACATTCAGATAATTGACACAAGTGGAGAGCACTCAGCTAATCAACAATAAGAGGTATATATACGCAGCAGTCTTACCTCCGTTTTATTGACAGTTTATCAGCACGGACGGCATTTCTGGCAGTTCGCCCGCCCGCCAACTCACGCGGTATACATGGCTCCACACACCGCTCGAAGCAATTCTACAATGCTAAAAGGTTTTCCTTACACATTTCTAAGCTACCTAAAAAAAACTTTTCGGCCGCTTCCATCAGCATTCACGGTACAATAATTTCTGCTTTTCCCGAGATGTAATCGTGTCTTTGCCACGATTCACAGTCGCCATTCTGTCTTCTAACAATTCTAATCGATTCACAAACTTCAATAATCAATGTTCTAAAGGCATGTTAATAACATGGTGTTTTTGGAATTATGACGACAGAGTCAATTGCGAGAGCCGCGCTCGGACAGTGTAAAGAGTGCACACCGCACAGACTTGCAACAGGGAAAACTACAACAGTTCCTGTCTTACGATAATGTATTGTTACCGGCACACATCAAGCTTTTCTTGCGATCTTGCCACCTCTGTGTACTACAGACAGATACTTTCCACACATGATGAGTCATCATGGACATGCACGCAGTTGCCGTGGTGATGAACAACAAATATACTTGCTGGTAAAGCGAATGAACATATTGTGAGGCTAAATCACTAAAATGATGGCAATACAACAGCGCATATTACGCCAAACAGTCAGCCATTAGTTGGACCCAGCTGATAATCACTGCCTTTGATTCAATACTTCTCAACTTGATGATCACATAAGCTCGACCAAACAGGGCTCGACTCAATGCTACCATGCTACCACATGCGACTATAAATAGATATGTGCGAACTGTACAATGTATTTTGGAGCACCCGTTTTCTTAAATGTAACATCAATACCTTACAGTAGGGCAGGCTATATTGCATAACAAGCGTATCAATGATTATTCTAAGCCATTTTATATTTTGGGGGTGGAAAAACATATATCACGATACTGCAAACTTCAACGGCTATGATTTCATTAAATAAATGTTAGCGCTGACGTTTCAAAATCTGAATGTGGCGCTGTTGTGCGTTCTACGGGATTGCAAAACAAAGCTTCAGAATGCTTCAGTTCAGAGCAGTTCACAATCAAGGAATAGCGCACATTTGTGCCAAGCGAATTCTTATAACAATGACAACGTTTTCTTTACTGGGATTATATCGCAATATGTTGTATACAGTTGTAAGACTGTATATTGTATCTCCCTCATATGAATTTGAATGAGCATCCTGCAATAGAGACAGAACGTATTTAGGCCACGCCCACACCGGAGGGGAAAACAATCTAACGCTCTCCATTGACTTTGCATTGCGTGAGGCTGCCTCCTTGTCATTTCAGGCTTATAACAAAAAACAGAACAATGTCTAAAAGCTGCTGTGTGACAAAGTGTGCAGCAAACAAGCTAAAAAACACAGAAATAAGGTTTTATAAGCTGTCGACCCAAAAAAACGAACGTTTAAGGAGACAAAAGTGGATAAAGGCAATAAAACGTGAAGCTTCATCAGGAATGGGTAAATTTTGGGATCCTGACACTATTCCGACACAGTATTCCTATGTGTGCAGTAAACATTTTGTCACTGTTAAGTCAAATATCCAAATGTCAGTTTTATATATTATATTTCCTGTCGCTGAGATTACGTTCCCCTCCAGTGGGCGTAGTTCTCAGTGTAATATAACGTGTCGCGCTCTGTCTCAATGGCCTGTATCCACTTTTGTGTCCTTATAAGATTAGATTAGATTAGATTCAACTTTATTGTCATTACACAAGTACAAGTACAAGGCAATGAAATGCAGTTTAGGTCTAACCAGAAGTGCCATAGCAGCAAGTGCAGGATATATACAATGGTTGCGTAAGTGCAGGGCATAAAAATGTACTGAATATATATAAATATGTATAAGTAGAGAGATGGTTATTACTATAAACAGAACTGAATTTACAGATGAATATATACAGTGAATAAATATACAGATGGCTATTACTATAAACAGAATTTACAGGTGAATATGTACTATGAATATAATATACAGATGGCTATTACTTTGAACAGAATTTTACAGATAGAGGTATACAATAATATGTTAGGCAAGATGAGGAATATAGCAGTGGATTAAGTTAGTGCAATAAATTATGGACAGAGCTATCCGAAAGAAAGTGTAAAAGTGCAGTGGAAAGTGGTTGCATATTGCAGTTAGAAGTATGGTGCAAAATGCAAATGTAAACATTGGTACTGTAAATACAGTCGGCAGTGCAAATGAGCATATTCCAGTTAAGATATGGTGGTGCAAAATGCATAAGTAAACAGTTGTTACTGTAATAAACAGTCGGTAGTGCAAATAACAAAGTGAAGGCAGATATAAGGTAGGAGAGTTAGCAGTTTATGAGGGAAGTGGATCAACGGTGGTTTGAGTTCAGTAAAGAGACAGCTCTGGGGAAAAAACTGTTCTTAAGTCTGCTGGTCCTGGTCCGGAGAATCCTGAAATGCCTGCCGGAGGGCAGGAGAGAAAACAATCTGTGGGCTGGGTGAGAGGAGTCCTTGAGGATGCTGCGAGCTCGGTGCAGACAGCGTTTCTTCTGGATGTGCTCGATGGCAGGTAGTGGAGTCCTTGTAATGCGCTGGGCAGTTTTCACCACCCGCTGCAGTGCCTTGCGCTCCGCAGCAGAGCAGCTCCCATACCATACTGCCACATAGTTGGTCAGGATGCTTTCTATTGCGCAGTGGTAGAAGTTCACCAGGATAGCCGAGGAGAGCTGATTCTTCCTCAGTGTCCTCAGGAAGAAGAGGCACTGGTGAGCCTTCTTGACCAGGCTGGAGGTGTTGGTCGTCCACGACATGTCCGCCGAGATGTGGATCCCCAGGAACTTGAAACTGGAGACACGCTCAACAGCCATTCCATTGATGTGGATGGTGTCGTGTGTGCCTCTTGACTCCTTCCTGAAGTCCACGATGAGCTCCTTCATTTTGGTGGTGTTGAGGAGCAGGTTATTATCAGCGCACCATGTGGCCAGGTGCTGGATCTTCTCCCTGTAGGCAGTCTCATCGTTGTTGCTGATGAGACCAATCACCGTAGTGTTGTCCGCAAACTTGACGATGGAATTAGATCCATACACAGGCTTGCAGTCGGAGGTGAAGAGGGAGTAGAGAAACGGACTTAGCACACAGCCCTGTGGTACACCAGTGTTGAGTGTGATGGACGTGGAGCAGGTGGATCCTGATCGAACATTCTGGGGTCTGTCAGTTAGGAAGTCCAAAATCCAGTTACACATTGAAGTGTTGATGCCCAGGTCTCCAAGTTTGGCAATTAACTTGGATGGGATGACAGTGTTGAATGCTGAGCTGAAGTCAACAAACAGCATGCGTGCATAAGTGTTTTTACTGTCCAGATGGGTGAGCACAGAGTGCAGTGCCATGGAAACTGCATCCTCTGTGCTCCTATTGCTGCGATAGGCAAACTGGTGTGAGTCCAATGTGGATGGTATAGAGTCTTTTAGGTGTTCCAGGACCAGCCGCTCAAAGCACTTCATAACGATGGGTGTCAGTGCTACAGGGCGGTAGTCATTAGGGCACCTCGGGCTGGAGTGTTTCAGCACTGGCACAATGGAAGTGCGTTTAAAGCATGATGGTACAGCTGCTTGGGCAAGAGACAGGTTGAAAATGTCTGTAAAAACCCCAGCGAGCTGCTCCGCACATGCCCTGAGAACACGACCAGGGATGTTGTCTGGTCCAGCAGCCTTGTGCGCGCTGATCCGGCTCAGTGCCTTGCAGACATCTGTGGAGGAGAGTGTGATTGGTGGGTGGTCAGCTGAGGGTTTGAGCTTGGTGGCAGTTTCTCTGTTGTCTCTTTCAAAACGAGCATAAAAGTAATTTAGCTCGTTCAGGAAGTTGACATCAGTGGCTGCGGGGGTGGAGTGGGTGGGTTTATAATCACTGATGGCCTGAATGCCCTGCCACATGCGTCGAGGGCAGTGTTGGGAGTAACGGCGTTTAAGTATAACGGCGTTACTAACGGCGTTAATTTTCAGTAACGGAGTAATCTAATTAATTACTTTTCCCAATGTTGCAACGCAGTTAGCGTTACTGAGAAAAAAAATGCGGCGTTACTATAATTGAGCTCACTGAAGCGGTTTTCATCCGAACAGGCTCTCTGTCAGTCGGACCTGCAACGTGCGTGTGTGTGTGCGCGCGCGTGGTACACATAACTGATGATGATTGGTGGGTGGGAGACAAGGTTGAGGTTGATAGGTTGAGTCCACACACACACACACACACCTATGACGCACAGTCGCACACGCATATGCACAGTCAGCGATGGCAAGTCCAACGACTTCAAAGGTAGCTTTCGCAAACTGGAAGTATAAGCGCTACTCTTCTCTCGTTAAGGTGAAAGGTAAGAATGTTTATGTGACGTGCAACTTATGCCCAGGAAGAAAGAGTCTCTCCACGTCGGTGGCCAGTAATTCTAATCTAATGAAGCCTCACATCATCACAGCCACAAAATGAGCGGCTAAAAACCCAGGCGATAACGTGAGCTCCACTACCAAAGGAGTAGTAAAGTACTGATAATATTTACACTATAGTAGGTCTACTGATAATATTTACAATATATTGAATTTGATAGGTGTCTCTCACATTGTCCCACAGCAACATTACAATAGTGTACATTAATGTACAATGTTTAGTGTCTAATTCATTCATTTAACATATTTAAATTGGGGGCATCCAAGTTATTTGACATATTTGAACTTTTGACAAAAAAAAAGTAACGCAGTAATTACTTTCCCTGGTAATTAGTTACTTTTATAATGATGTAACTCAGTTACTAACTCAGTTACTATTTGTAAGAAGTAACTAGTAACTATAACTAATTACTTTTTTAAAGTAACGTGCCCAACACTGAAAAAACACATTGAAAAAGCAATTCACGCCTTCATCAGCTCGAGGATCGACTACTGTAATGCCCTCTATACTGGACTAAATAAATCACTCATCAGTCGCCTTCAACTGGTACAAAACGCAGCCGCTCGTCTTCTCTCTAATAGATCGAAATGGTCACACATCACCCCTGTCCTCCGCTCGCTTCACTGGCTTCCAGTGCAGTTTAGGGTGGAGTATAAAATTCTGTTGTTTGTGTTTAAGGCCATCCATGGTTTGGCCCCAGTATACCTCACTGATCTAGTAAAAATATATCAGCCATCCAGAACACTCCGTTCCTCTGATCATATTTCTCTGGTTACCCCAACATACAGGTATAAAAAGTTTGGAGGCCGGTCATTTAGTGTTCAAGGACCAAAGTTGTGGAATGCACTCCCTGCGCACCTCCGAAACATCACGGTGCTGAGTGTAATAATAATAATTTTTTAATAATTCATTTTATTTAAGGCGCCTTTCAGAACACTCAAGGTCACCACACATCAAAGTAGCAACAATAAAAATAAATTAAAAAATACAATATAATAAAAAATAAAAATACAAAAAAAGAGCAATACCAATAAACCATAAAGAAATCAACATTTACAAACATGACCATCACAAACACAAAGTGCTAAAAGTGAGTGCACACAGTAATCACGAAGGAAAAGCTAGTCTAAATAAATGGGTTTTGAGTCTGGTTTTAAATTGAGGTAATGAATCAGAATTGCGGATGCTGACTGGGAGAGAGTTCCAGAGACGAGGAGAAGCACGGCTAAAAGCCCGATGACCCATAGTGGTTAAACGAGCCGGGGGTGCATGGAGAAGACCCAATGAGGAAGAGCGAAGAGTTCGAGAAGGGGTGTAGGGCTGTAAGAGAGCTGAAAGGTAGGATGGAGCAAGGTTATGAAGAGATTTGTAAGTGAGAAGAAGAATTTTAAATTCAATCCGGGATTTGATAGGAAGCCAGTGAAGCTGCTGAAGTGATGGAGTAATATGTTGAACTGATGGAGTCCGGGTTATTATTCGTGCAGCAGAATTTTGAATAAGTTGAAGTTTATGAAGAGATTTGTGTGGTAAACCAGATAAAAGAGAATTACAATAATCAATGCGAGAGGTAATAAGCGAATGAACAAGAATAGCAGAACTACGCGGAGTGAGAAATGGACGGAGGCGAGAAACATTACGGAGATGAAAATAACAAGACCTGGTTATGTTGTTAATGTGTGCTTCAAATGAAAGGGTGCTGTCAAAGATGACTCCCAAGTTCCTAACCTGACGGGAAGGAAAAACGGAGGAACCGTCAATGGATAAAGCAAAATTGCCGGACCTGGACAGAATAGAATTAGTGCCTATGAGGAGTACTTCAGTTTTACTGCCATTCAGTTTGAGAAAGTTGGCAGAAAACCAGACTGTTATTTCCTGGAGGCAATTGGTGAGACAGGCCGGCGGAAGAATGGAATCAGGGTGTGTAGATACGTAAAGCTGTGTATCATCAGCATAACAGTGGAATTTAAGACCAAATTTAGAGAAAATACTACCAAGCGGGATGAGATAAATTAGGAACAATAGGGGACCTAGGACAGAACCTTGGGGGACACCACAACTAACAGAAGAAGGTTGGGATTGAAAATTATTTAGTTACCAATTATTTAGTGTGTTCGGTTTGAAAGGTAAGACGTGAACCAGGCATAAGGAATATCATTGATACCAATAGCAGTTAAACGATTCATCAGAATATTGTGTGAAATGGTATCAAAGGCAGCACTTAAGTCCAGCAAAACAAGAATAGATAAAGACCCGCCATCAGCCGCCATTAACAGATCGTTAGTTACTCTCAGTAAGGCGGTTTCTGTACTATGCTTAGGACGAAACCCTGACTGAAAGCACTCGTATAAGTTATTATTACAAAGGTGAGCATGGATCTGTGCTGCCACTGTTTTTTCAAGAATTTTAGAAATAAAAGGAAGATTAGAAATGGGACGGAAATTATCTAAATTGTTAGGGTCTGCACCAGGTTTCTTAAGGATTGGAATTATAGCAGCTTTTTTGAAAGATGATGGAACAATACCGGAACTAAGAGAGGAATGAATTATGTGAGTTATAAGAGAAGAAAGAAAAGAAGAACAGTCCTTTACCAAATTAGTAGGTATAGGATCAAGTGAACATGTGGAAGATTTAGATTTATGAATAAGGTGAGAAATATCTTGTTCAGATGGCAAGATAAAAGAAGAAAGAAAAGTAAGGGAAGAATCAATTGTGACAATGTATGGTGAATAGGTAGCCAAAGAGGCCAACTGTTGATGTTTGGCGGTTATTTTGTCATTAAAAAAGGACATAAATCTTTCACAGTGAGCAGTGCAGTACAAATGTGCAGGAAGTGTGTCAGGTGGTTTCAAAATACGATTTACAGTGGAGAACAAGGCTTTAGTGTTACCATCTCCAGACTCAATTAAATGTGAATAAAAGTCATTTTTTGTAGCAGAAAGAGCATCTTTATAGAGATGAAGATGTTCACTATACAATTCTCTGTGTACCATAAGTCCAGTTCGTTTATAAAGACGTTCCAGGCGCCGGCCTCTAGTTTTGAGCTGGCGAAGTTCAGGAGTAAACCAAGGCGCAGAGTGAGTGAACGATACAGTTCGCGTTTTAAGAGGTGCAAGAGTATCAAGAAGCTGCTGTAATTCAGTGTTATAAAAAGAGACCAAATTGTCAGGAGAAGTGAGATGGTCACTGAGTGGAAGATCAGTGATTGCAGCAGACAAGACTGATGGGTTGATATTTTTTATATTCCGAAATGTCATCAAGCGTTGTTGTCTGGATTTGGAGAGTGTAACCTTTACATTAAGAGAAAGCATTTTATGGTCAGATATAGGCATTGGAACTGCAGTACAGTCCAGTGGTGTAATGCCTGAACAGCAAACGAGGTCCAGAGTGTGGCCTTTAGAGTGGGTGGGAAAATCCACATATTGCTGAAGACCAAAACTGTCAAGGCAGGAAATGAAATCCCTTGTAAGTGGGTTAGTGGCATTGTCCACATGAATGTTAAAATCACCCAGTAGAATAATGTTAGGTGAAAGTGTACATAGAGAGGTTAAGAATGCACCAAATTCATCTAAAAAAGTATTGCAGTATTTCGGAGGTCGATAGATAACAGCCAAGACTGTAGGTGTTGGACCACTGATAAGTAAAGCAGCTGATTCAAAGGAAGCATGCACTGGAACAGACAGCGGAGATGCTTTATAGATCGATTTGTGTAGTATCGCGAGACCTCCTCCACGTTTGGATATACGAGGCTGTGAGATGTAAACAAACCCAGGAGGGCACGCGTGGTTCAACTCTAAGAAGTCATTTTCTTGCTGCCAGGTCTCAACCAAGCAGAATAAGTCAAACTTACGTTCAACGATGATGTCATTGATGAGGAGACCCTTGTTGGATAGTGAACGGATGTTGAAAAGTCCCACTTTGAGTACATTATCCAGCGGAGAAATATTGTTAGTCGATCTGGCTACGCTAGTTAGCGCGCCCTGATCAACAGTCCGCCGTGTTTTCCTTGCTGCACGGGGAGCCGAGGTCCAAAAAGATCGTATAGCCTTCGAGTCATCATACCTGAAACCTCGTCGAGACCCGCGATGGATGTATTTCGGATGAGGACGATGAACAATGTCCTGATACAGGTAGAGTGAAGGCGGGGGCTCGGCAGAGTAGCACCGCAGCCGATGAAGTTCAGTCACTGTATACAGGAACAGCGAGGTCGCTGAGTGGAACACTGATGCCAAGATAGTCCAAACAATGATGATACGTGTGAAAGGATGGTAAATCCACATTATGCCAGTCCACAACAGAGTTTAGCAGGAGTAAGGAATTAAAAATGATAAAATAGAACTATAATAAAAAGTAAACACTTAAAACACCGAAGAGCAGCGGCAGCCAAAGTGCGGCAGCGTTCGCCCCCGCGATTGTGTTCAAAATTCATCTGAAAACACACTTTTTTAATCAAGCTTTTGATTCTTAGTGCTGGACTTGCTTGGTTGGACTTGTTTTTATGTTGTCGTTTGATGCATGTTTTGGAAAGCGCTTTGTGCACCTTTTGGCTGCTGTAAGGCGCTATATAAATAAAAATTGATTGATTGATTGATTGATTGAACACTGGTCGAGGGTCAGAGTTGAAAATGTGTCCCTCTATCTTTTGCTTGTAGCAGTGCTTGGCCTTTTTGATGCCCCTCTTCAGGATTGCTCTGGATGCGCTTGTGCATCACCTGATCTGAAGGCAGTATTGCGTGACTTCAGCAGGAGTTGTACTTCCCTGTTCATCCAAAGCTTCTGATTTGGGTATGTGGTGATTTGTTTCTGGGTTGTAACACTGTCAATGGTGGTATTGATATGATCCAATACTGAGGAGGTGTAGGAGTCAATGTCCGTGTGAGCACCACTGGTGGCTTGAGAAGCAAACATACTCCAGTCTGTGTTTAGAAACCTTTCCTGGAGTGTGGAATCTGCCCCCGCAGGCCACACCTTGATGGTCTTCACTGATGGCTTCACACGGTTGATGAGGGGTGCATATTTTGGTGTGAGGAACAAAGAGATGTGGTCTGACTGTCCCAGGTGGGGGAGGGGTGTTGCAACGTAAGCTCCCGCCATGTTTGTGTAAACATGGTCTAAGGTTTTGTTTCCTCTGGTGTGGCAGGAAACATGCTGGTGAAACTTGGGTAGCACTGACTTTAAGTTTGAGTGATTAAAGTCACCTGCAACAATAAACGCAGCTCGTTTTTTGGGTCAACAGCTTATAAAAACTTCTGGGTTTTTGGTTCTGGGTTTTGTTTAGCTTGTTTGCTGTACGCTTTGTCACATATCTGCTTTTAGACATTGTTCTGTTTTTTGTTATAAGTCCGAAATGACAAGGAGGCAGCCTCAATGGAGAGCATTTGATTGTTTTCTCCACCGGTGGGCGTGGTCTTCAGATTGTGTCTGTCTCTATAATAAGGCATAGCAATTTCAAAATAAGAGTCCCATTTGGTTACACAAATGTTTCTCCATTTGTCTGTCTAACCTTTTCTCCACTGCCACAACAGTGATTTTCCTTCTGCTCCCGCAGGAGCTCAGTTTCTCTGGCTAATTTTCTCCACTGCCACAGCAGTGCTGTTCCATCCCAGAAACCTCAGATCCTACGTGACCGCCTGAGATGTTTTAAAGCATTCCACTTCTCTTATAAACATGCCGTTCTCCGATTTTTCTCTCCTTTCAATCACCTCATTTATTTCCTACCTTAATACCGCTTAGGGCCTCCAAGTCGGGTCCATTAAAGGTTACTTGAGCGGCATCCAGTTTTTCCACAAATTGATGTACAGTGCTCCCTCCCCCGAGATAAACAATTCACCAACCTCTCTCCTGATCAAAGCCCACCCGTCCCAACACCAGACAACCTATAACGCTAGACATCCTCACCAAATGAATTCACGCCCTCCGCACAGGCTACCAGCCACCCAATACCGCCTGAACACTCGACGCCATGTTTATTCTAGCCATTTTTGGTTTTCTTAGATGCTCGGAACTCGCTATCACTTCCAAATTCGACCCAAAAATCCACCCCACCGTCTCAGACTTATCAGTTCTAGATGGGGAAACAATCTCAAATTTGATTAAGCAAAGCAAGACTGACCAAACCAGAAAAGGTAATTTCATCTACATTTGAACCTCTCATTGCCAAAGAGTGGAAAGTTTCCACGCAGCAAGAAAGAGTGGAAAGTTTTCACGCAGCGAGGAAGTGGTTTTTTTTTTTATTGTTTCTCCCATGTTTCTCTTTTCCTGTTTTCTTTTTCAGGGGGTCTCCCCCGTATGAGGCCGCACACTGCTCCTATCAAGAAACGGTGCAATCCCTCTCTACTGGTCGCTCCTTTGGGGGTGTTTAGCCAGGCGGCTGTCATATGCTCTTTAGCTTTTATAATGTACACTGATAAGCTAGAAATGGCAAATGCTGAGTGTAATAGTAGAAACAGGATGCATTACTTACTTCACCTGGTTCATCATCATCATCATCATCATCATCATCATCATCTAAGTTCTAGAGTCAGAAACAAACAATCATATAACACTGAATTTTAAGAAACTGTCTACAGCAGGTTTTCATTTTTTGTACGTTTCAATGGAGGAATCTGAGTAGACATGCACACTTGAAATAAAGGAGAGTGGGGTAAGATGTGTCAGTGGGTAAATTGTGTTACCAGATTAATCTAGGTAGAAAAATGTGCACAATTTTTTTTCATTACACCATATGTGTACTAGAAGCTTTTTTTTTTAAAAGACACATTTTATGGCTGGATGGCACATCTGACCCCACTCTTTCTTATGAAGATAATGAAATTTACCCGGACACTGTGCCGAAAGTCTTGCATGTCCTTTGCAGCATGTATGTTCCTGCGACATGTTCTGTAGATCTTTAAACAAATCCCAAATGAGACAGAAGTTTGTAAAAAAAAAATAATAATAATAATTTATATATATATATATATATATATATATATGTATATATATATATATATATATATATATATATATATATATATATATATATATATATATATATATATATATATATATATATATATATATATATATATGTATATATATATATATACATATATGTATATATATATATATATGTATATATATGTATATATATATATATATATATATATATATATATATATATATATATATATATATATATATATATACATATATGTATATATATATATATATGTATATGTATATATATATATATATATACATATATGTATATATATATATATATATGTATATATATATATATATATATATATATATATATGTATGTATATATATATGTATACAGGGAGTGCAGAATTATTAGGCAAATGAGTATTTTGACCACATCATCCTCGTTATGCATGTTGTCTTACTCCAAGCTGTATAGGCTGGGAAGCCTACTACCAATTAAGCATATTAGGTGTGCATCTCTGTAATGAGAAGGGGTGTGGTCTAATGACATCAACACCCTATATCAGGTGTGCATAATTATTAGGCAACTTCCTTTCCTTTGGCAAAATGGGTCAAAAGAAGGACTTGACAGGCTCAGAAAAGTCAAAAATAGTGAGATATATTGCAGAGGGATGCAGCAGTCTTAAAATAGCCAAGCTTCTGAAGCGTGATCATCGAACAATCAAGCTTTTCATTCAAAATAGTCAACAGGGTCGCAAGAAGCGTGTGGAAAAACCAAGGCGCAAAATAACTGCCCGTGAACTGAGAAAAGTCAAGCGTGCAGCTGCCAAGATGCCACTTGCCACCAGTTTGGCCATATTTCAGAGCTGCAACATCACTGGAGTGCCCAAAAGCACAAGGTGTGCAATACTCAGAGACATGGCCAAGGTAAGAAAGGCAGAAAGTCGACCACCACTGAACAAGACACACAAGCTGAAACGTCAAGACTGGGCCAAGAAATATCTCAAGACTGATTTTTCTAAGGTTTTATGGACTGATGAAATGAGAGTGAGTCTTGATGGGCCAGATGGATGGGCCCGTGGCTGGATTGGTAAAGGGCAGAGAGCCCAAGTCCGACTCAGACGCCAGCAAGGTGGAGGTGGAGTACTGGTTTGGGCTGGTATCATCAAAGATGAGCTTGTGGGGCCTTTTCGGGTTGAGGATGGAGTCAAGCTCAACTCCCAGTCCTACTGCCAGTTTCTGGAAGACACCTTCTTCAAGCAGTGGTACAGGAAGAAGTCTGCATCCTTCAAGAAAAACATGATTTTCATGCAGGACAATGCTCCATCACACGCGTCCAAGTACTCCACAGCGTGGCTGGCAAGAAAGGGTATAAAAGAAGAAAATCTAATGATATGGCCTCCTTGTTCACCTGATCTGAACCCCATTGAGAACCTGTGGTCAATCATCAAATGTGCGATTTACAAGGAGGGAAAACAGTACACCTCTCTGAACAGTGTCTGGGAGGCTGTGGTTGCTGCTGCACGCAATGTTGATGGTGAACAGATCAAAACACTGACAGAATCCATGGATGGCAGGCTTTTGAGTGTCCTTGCAAAGAAAGGTGGCTATATTGGTCACTGATTTGTTTTTGTTTGGTTTTTGAATGTCAATCAATCAATCAATCAATCAATCAAACTTTATTTGTATAGCACCTTCCAACAACCAAGAGGAGGACCAAGGTGCTTTACATTTAAAACAAAAGAGCATCTACAATATATAATGTATTAATACATTAAGCAATAACCAAAGAAACAATTACACAAAAATACCAATAAAAATTCAAAGTGACATAGTGCTAAAGTATGTTAAAGGCCAATCTAAATAAATGCGTTTTTAACCTGGACTTGAACAGGGCCAGGTCTGTAAGAACACGCAGGTCAACAGGTAAAGTGTTCCAAAGTTTAGGAGCAGCAAAAGCAAATGAACGATCGCCCCACCGCTTATACCGGGACCTCGGAACAACTAGCCTCATCTGGTCAGCCGACCGGAGGGCTCTGTTTGGACGGTGGACACTTAAAATCTCTGATAAATAAGGTGGCGCAAGGCCATTAAGAGCTTTAAAAGCAAACATTAAAATTTTAAAATCAATACGATAGCGAACTGGGAGCCAGTGAAGAGAACAGAGAACTGGGCTAATGTGGCTGTGTCTAGATGTATTGGTTAAAAGGCGAGCAGCTGCATTCTGTACCAGTTGGAGACGATGGAGTGAAGACTGTGTGATGCCAATGTAGAGTGCGTTACAATAATCAATACGTGTCAATGTCAGAAATGTATATTTGTGAATGTTGAGATGTTATATTGGTTTCACTGGTAAAAATAAATAATTGAAATGGGTATAAATTTGTTTTTTGTTAAGTTGCCTAATAATTATGCACAGTAATAGTCACCTGCACACACAGATATCCACCTAAAATAGCTAAAACTAAAAACCACTTCCAAAAATATTCAGCTTTGATATTAATGAGTTTTTTTGTGTTCATTGACAACATGGTTGTTGTTTAATTATTAATGTTGTAAAATTAATCCTCAAAAATACAACTTGCCTAATAATTCTGCACTCCCTGTATATATGTATGTATGTATGTATGTGGAAGAATGGTAATTAGTATACACTGTTTTACGTGGGGTTGGTTCAAATCATTGGAACAAAAACATTGGAACAAATCATTAGACAGCATAGATGACGTAATATAATCCAGGTAGGTGCTTAACTAATGAAAGGTTTGTGTACGTGATTATGCAACATTTTAGGATTAATAAAAACAACAAAGCGTCCCAGACATCCAGGAAATTATTTAATATCTTCTTTTATTTAAAAGAAGAAGGTCGATTATTTTTCAGGGACTAAACTTTATTCACACAAAAATGTAAAACAAAATAAGACAGCACTGACGTCCAAACATACCTTCTTTCTGGGTGTTTTATTTTCGTATTCATCCTCCCATGTGGAGTCAAACTCACACTCCTCATCATCTAACTCTGTGTCAAGTATAGGATTACGAATGTGACTGTGAGTAGGCCTATCGCAAAAAAAAAGTATCGCACAGAAAACGCAGAGTCCGAGTATAAAAAATCTTATAGCAGACATGAGAACCAGGACTCTATAAAGAGCTCTTCCCACTGTCAAGGTCGAAGTCATGGTAAACCGAAAGTAATTTCTACAGTCTAGCAAAGAATGACACAACTTGAGTTGACTAAAGGGTTGCCATGTCTTCTATTAGAATACTAGGATCTAAAGGCAGGCCTTTACAGGTATTTAGCCAATGCTGGCATGAAATAAAACAGCAGACCTATAAAAAACTGGCATATATATATATATATAACTATTTTCAGGATCAAAACCTTAATAATAATAATCTTAATAAGAATATTTTTTAAAACAAAAATATTTTCATGAAACAAATATTAAAGACTCCAGTCTTTTCTTAAATTAAATGATGCCATAAAAAGCCATAAATGACAAGAAATGTTCACTGACATGATTCCCACTGAAACACGTTTACAAAACTCAGATTAATGTGTGCTAATATGTTGCTTATTTAGTTAAAGCCAACTACATTTTAATTCCACTAGATTTAGCCTACTCTAATAACATTACAAGCGACACATTTTAGGGAGTTTTTATTTTATTGTTAGATTGAAACTGAAAGAGTTTACCGGTGCATTAGCCTACGTCGCATAGTTACCAGTGTAAGTCCGTATTCCACTCTGATCATGTGACAGAAAAGAAACCCTCTTAAGTTGTCATTTTTAGTAACTATATTGTTGAAACAGCATTTTAAATGTGATATTCATGGCATGTAGCTATTAATGTTCAGTGTGGTTTACAAAAATGCTCTATTCTTAATTTTAGCATTTTATTTGTGGGAAGACATCATTTATTTGCTTGAGCAGTAAAAACCTTAAGAACAAATCAAAACAACGTGATTTTTTACATACTTCAATAGAATCACCAACAAATTTATACAAAGCATTCAAATGTTATTATATAATAATGTTTCTAATTATAAGTCACCACATTATCTAAATCAAGCAAGTACATATTCAACTTTCAAAAACTCAAATAAAGACATACAGAAGATACCAATATGTTTTCAGAATTCTCAGCAAAATAAGTGATTTTAAAAAAAAACAACTGAGATTGTGAATCTAAATGAATAAGGTGCTAATTTTCATATGGCAATGTTTTATTGCTTCATTTCTTGTCAAGCTATCACAAAAAAAATTCCTTTTTGTCAGTGAAGAGACATTAACTTGCTTTAACAGTAGGCTACAATCTATAAACAAAAGTAAAAAAAAAAAAGCATCATGTTTATGTATATTGCATTTACAAGGCAGATGCATTTACCTTTATGATGCTATTTTCTCTTATCAATCAGCTAAATAACCACAAAATAAAAACATTCATCTTCTGATTCTGTAACTTGAGCCACAATTCAATTTAACATTCAGATCATACATTCATATAATTCAGAGGAACAAACATAGAAAATCCTGAAACGAACCTTTTTAAGTTCAACCTTCAACATTTTTAAGCTTGCCAATAATATTCCTCATTTCTATTTAGCAAATCAGATATTTACACCCTACTTAAGATTATTATGAGAACTTGTCTCTTCATTACTATCATTAGTCTCTGGAGCTTACTTTTGCCCTGTTTTATTGTTTGAACTGCATTGACAGCTTTCATTTGCATCTTGTTCATCTTCATTATTTTTGTTTGAACTTGTTTTGACCAGCTGATCTTTTCCATTTTCTTCATTTAGCATCTCTTTGACATGATTAGTGGCATCTATTTGGTTCCCTTCATTTGCGCTATTGTCTTTATTCTCTGTAAACTGGCTAAAGTTTTCATTTTTGCTATGCACCAGGATCATCTCTGGATTTTCCTTTCCACTTTTGTTTTCTGAGTAGAATTGTCTGTCCTCATTTGCCCCCTGATCACTTTCAATAATTTCCCCCGTCATTTTGTGTGGAGTATCTGGCTTATCTATGCTCTGGTGATCTTTTTTACCAGGTGTCTCACTTTCCATCCCTTCAGGAGGAGGATTGGCATCTATTTTGTTCATTTCATCTGTGCTCTCATGGGGCTTCACCCAGTTTTCTTGGGGCTTGGAATGCTCTTCATTACTTTCTTTACTTGTCTCTTGATCTTGCTTTTCTGTTCTTATCTTGTTCTTATCTGGATCCTGTTCATCTTTATTATTTTTGTCTGAACCTGTTTCGACTGTTCTCTCACTGGTTTCCCTTTGCTGCCCATCTTCTGCAGCTCTATTCTTTGTAAGCTGGCCAACGTCTTCATTTTCACGATGTACCTCTCCTAATTTATTGGCATCACCAACACTCATCTTGTGGTTATTGTTTACACTTTCATTTGGATCCTTTTCAACTTTATCTACCTCACCTGACAACAACTTCTTAGGGCCCCAGACAAACTCTTCTCGGGGTTTGAAATTCTTAAAGGCAAATCTAACCAGCTCTCGTCTCTCTGATTTTTTCAATACAGCAAACATAAAGTAATCTAGTACGCTTTGTTTCACACGCTGAAGTTGTTTCATCTCAAGAGTTTCATGGAGGAAGAACTTGACCAGTGGGGCCTGGTAGTGCTGCAATCCTAGAGTCCCCAAACACTTCAGGATGCGTGTGATGCGCAGGTTGTTGTGTGTATATCTGCAAATTTAAAGAAAATACTTTTTTTGGACTGAAACAACATCACTGAAATTCAACAAAAAGGAAAAACATGACAGTAAAAACCTGTTCAGGTTGCTAAATTGGTCCTTCCAGTTATCGGCACGTTCCACCTCTCCTGTTGATTCGTTGACCAAGCGTATACCATAAAAATCCAACATGAGCTTATATGATTCTACCAATTTCCCCTTTGCTTTTTCATCTTTACGAAAAGCCTGGAAATCAATTGATCAGATGAATTTAAACATCCTATATTTTTTAAGAAATATCTTAGCTTCTGAATTTGAGACTGACGTTTCCTCCAAAATCTGACAAATCCTGTCAGGCAAATACTTCAGCTGGTTGGTACATGTAGTTGAAAAACCTAATCTAATATATAATTGTATGTTTTAAACTGACCTTTATTTCCTTTTTTGTGAGCACATGTGCATCCCAATTAACCCCTCGCTCTTGTATTGGAAACAACCTGCAAAGTATTGATTTGGTTAGTTGAATGATGGTCATTTAAATGTTCCAAAACACTTTCAGGGTTAGGGTTAGGGTTAGGGTTAGTCTAACCATTGAATGTAGGAGTGACAGTTTTCCAGCGAGCGATAATCACGCCACCACTTCTTGTGAAATTCATCAATGTGAACACCTGCGTGAACAAAGGTAATATGTTAAAGCATTTGCCTTGATTGAATGACACTTGTATTAGACAAACAAAAATAAATTGTGTAATTTAAAAATAAAATAAGTACAATTCCATACCATCAGGTGAAGAGTTTATGTGACCATGGTAAAAATCCAGGTTATAGAAGCGGCCCTTGACGACAAGCAACAATAACAGTAATAAAAACACTACATAAACCCATTCTGAAGCATCTGCTCCATATCAAGACTACTTGTGGGCTATGAAACCAAGTCGAGTTTTGTGTAAATTATACTGTAAACTAAGGGTGTCAAAGTCAATTTCTGCCCAGGTCACATCAGCTTATGTGAACCTTTAAAAGGGCCAACTGAAAATTAAAGACCAATTTCATCACTCATTATACACACCAAAGCTTTCAAGTCTTTGTTTATCTATTTTCTTTAAGCATGTTATGTAACAAACATTAAGTTTGTGCAGCAAATCATTTCATTAGTAGAATTTTATTTAGTGAAGGGCTTTGCTAAAATTACTAATGCAAACTGGTTATTTATTTATTTATTTTTTTTTTTTAAATAGACAAACGTTTTTATTAAGAACTTCCTGCTTTGAAAGAGGATACAGAAGAAGTTTCACATTCCTATTTCCATTGCGACACACCAAACTTGTCACTTGACACTTTGCGTTGCTTGACTGATGTATCGTGATGTATCATGAGAGTGCAGAACTCGAGTTGCAATGATGACATAACTTTCAGTTATTTAGTTAATCTCAACAGTTGTAATAGTACACACGCAGTAAATGTTTTTCGAGAGAATTCCAAATGTAATACTTATTTCATAGGCAAATATGTTGGCCAATTTTAGCAAAGGGGGTTCCCTTTCAAAAGCTACACTCAATGCTGCATGCTGCAATGTCTTGACATGACCAGCTGTTAAAAATAGTGTGAAAACACGTCAATGAAATTGACACAGAGGTATTTATAGCTTCGGCCAGTGATGTCATAGGCGCACCTACTGCACGAGGCTATAATTAGATGAGCTTCAGCTGGAAAATAAAAAAAATCTCTCTCTGAAATCTCTCTCTTTCTCTTTAAAACTCAGCTCTAGATCTTTGTCAGGAGTTATTTTTCAACTGATAGTGTGCAGAACTTCTCTCTTTCATCTCTGTGTGAAGCAAGTGAAAACAGTTCAAGCTAAAGAAGTATCAGTTAAAAGAGAAATGAGTCAGCAGAAGCGTTGTGTGCCTCCATGCTCTCGTCCGATAGTAGACGTGGACACACGATTACTGCTTTGTGTGTTTGGGAGAAGAGCACGCGGTCACTGTATTGGAGTCAGGCGAGTGCCAGCATTGTGAACTGTTCACAGTAAAGATGCTGTGCGCTCGGCTTGGCTTCTTTCAGTCCGCAGTCCGCACCCACATTACAATCGTGGGTCTCCATGATGGATTTGGCTGTTGAGAAGGAGACAGGTCCATCCCTTTCGACTGCTCGTTTACCAAATCCACATCTCTCGAATTAGTTATCTCTTGGGTCTGCGGACTTCGAGCAGCCACTTTCCGAGCGTTCCTCGCACGATAATAAATCCGTCTAGGAATTATTGGAAGTGGTCACTGGCGCAGTGGCCAGGTTGCAGATTGACTGGCCCTGTGAACAAGAGTCTCTCCCCTTCTTTGAGGACCTCCATAACAAACTATCTAAGTCATGGAGTAAACCATATGCTTTGCGTGTGTTCGTGCCCTCGACGTCGACTTTTTTCAACTATCGTGGGTGCGAAGGCATGCAGGTATACAGAGATGCCGCAGATTGAAGAGACGCTCGCAAGCTATCTCTCTCCTGGTTCGGCATCTTCGTTGAAGAACCCACGAAGCCATGAAGAACAACATCAACGCTCGTGGGAAAAGCTTATCAAGCTGCAGGTCAGGCTGGTGCCGAGCTGCACACCATGGCGGTGTACAGGTGTACCAGACTGACCTATTGAAGGATTTGAGTGCAGGGGGGACGATTGATGGCGCAGCTTTCGCCGAGCTCAGCCAAAGATGCCACAGATGCCTCTCTGTGTTAACTAAAGCAGACATTGAACGGCCGATGGCACAAGCTGTTTGCTTGGTGGCACGGAGAGACAAATCTGTGGCTGAATCTATCAGGGATTAAAGACACGGCCTCCCCCACGGCCTTATTTGGTGGTGCAGTTGACTTTGTTGTCGCCAAATTTAGAGAAGCAAAAAAACATTGTGTTCACGCAGTTCCTTCCTCGCCGCACTCAATGGGAGGGGTTGTCAGCCACCCAACCTCTCCCAGGTCCTTCAAGGGAGGTTAAAAAGCAAAGTGTGACGAGTTGCACTCCCCCTCGTAAAGATTGGGGACCGGCTTGTCGCCCTAAGCAGCCTTCCAGGGCACACATCAGGACTATTATTAATAAAAAGAAGTCCTGATGGTCTTGCGCTCAGTCTGGTGGGGCTAGCCCCCCGGGGGCGATTTGGGGGGCAGCAGTTTCCAGCGAAATGTTAAATGTCCCGTGTCTAAATCCTGCTACCATCCAGAACACGGGACATCTAACATCCCCTCAACAGGAAGTATTAAAATTAATACCACTTATCAGAAAGCCTGGCAGCGTGGAAAACTTCTGCCAGGCATTTCAGCATGGGTGTTAAGCACAGTATAGAATGGATACAGACAATGGCGTGGTCTCCACTTCCGTGAGACCGGAGTCAGCGCACGTACTGTCACAAGAGCTGCAAACTTCTGAGCAAAGAGGCCATAGAACATGTTCCTCTTTCAGAGAGACAGTCAGGCTATTACAGCAGATATTTCCTGGTTCCTAAGAAGGATGGGGGGTGGCATTCGCATTTTGAAGTATATCGACGATTGGCTGATACTAGCTCAATCGTGAGAGATGGCGCTTCAGCACAGAGACATCATGCTAGCTCATCTAGTTCCCTTTCGAACGGTCAGTTCGTACTGCATCGAAGATGCTATATGGGGAATTCTCCTATTCTCGAATATACTGAAGTAATTGTAAAATCACGCAGTGCTACTGCCCAGTCAAAACAGTGTCGAGACATCTCGCACGCTATTGGCTGGCCAGTGGGAACTGCATGAACCAATGGCAGAACAGAGTAATCTGAGCGAACCAATGGACACAAAGCCCGCGAAGCTGAGTGCAGAAACCCGCGAAAGGGGCATATAAAATGCTGTAACTGTCAAAAACGTCAGATTAATCTCCTTCAGCGATGATCTACGGTCCTCGCTGATAAACTCGAACTACACCACCTTTCACCGTGAATTGACGAGCCTGCAGCGGAATAGCGGGCTAGCCAGCTCGGACATCCTGCGAGAGTCAGCGGCATGCTGTATTTCAGCGCGCTCAAATCGCCAGCGATCCCGCAAGCTGTCACGCCTTTTCCCCATGTGCTGTTTGGTGACACGCTATGGTGTATCCTTTCTGTACAATACTGAGAAAACATATCGCTTGTGTGGCATGTTCAGTACTTACCTGCACTAGGAGGATAACCACGACGGGTGCGTGATCTGTCTGGGCAAGGCCCATGCAGATGCTGCTCTCGCCGGGTCCGGCTGCTCTCACTGAGAGGGTATGCCTATTTCCTCCCTCCGTTTGCGTATAGCGCTCTTTTCAGAGTGCTACCCCGCTCCTCACGCTCTCCCACTCCCCTTTCCGTCCGAGCCTCAGCGGGAAAAAAATGGCGGAGCCAGTGGGCGGAGTATACCGAGGCTAGCGAGTTCACGTCGGCCCAGTGCCTGCGTGCCTCGTCTTTGCCTCAGAGAGACGTTTCCCCTGTGACGGACCTGCTCCCTCCGCTCGATGCCGAGGGCTTGGTCTCATTCGGTGACAATGAGAAAGACGAATCCGCACGATTACCAACATCTCGCGCTTCCTCTTCTCGCACCGCGGACAGAGCATGCCAGAGTGGACGAGCGAACTAATGCTGGAGCTTCCCGCATTCCTCCCTCTCAGACTGCTGGAGATATTGAGAGCACGGCTTATGTTACAGACTGTTGTCACTGCAGCTTGCGCTTTCTACTTACGTCATTGCTGCCTCGCTGTCTAGTGCATAATGGTGTTGTGAATGGCGGCCAAGCCCTGCGCCTTTTTCACTCTCTATCACTTCTCTCAGTCCTATTCAGGCGACTGGAGAGGTTCAACAGTGTAGTAAACGAGCCTGTTATGAAGCACGCACGCCCTACACACCAAAACACTGTCGAGAGCGCGACATACGTCATAGCCACGCCCTCTGTTGGTACGGTGCAATTTCGCACACAGGGTTGCCGGTTTGAGCCCCGCTCTCACAGGTTTGTCAGTGAGTCTCAATTTAGTTAATGGCGGCCAAGCCCTCCACCACTTCTCTCAGTTCCCTATTCAGGCGATTGGAGAGGTTCACCATTACAGTAAACGAGCCTGTTATAAAACATGCATGCCTGTACACAAAACGCTGTATTAACGGCGATCCTAATAAACAATTAAGAGTTCTTTCCTCTGTTATGACTGCAGGCAGTGTGTCCCCTACATAGGGTGTACCCCTGCATATAAGAACTGTTAATTCAGCGCTATAGAACCACTCAAAAGTCCTGCTGTGGCCGGATTACCACCACAGACTTCCTTTACATTCTCTCAATCCCCTCGGTTCAGGCGAATGGAGATGTAAATATTGCAGTCAACTAGCCTGTTGTCAAACACGCTCGCCTGCACATCAACGCAGTTTTTAACAACAACCTTACTAAAATACGTGCACCTTGCACATAAGCACTGTTCTCACAGATTATCACTCTTTAGCTTGCGCCGAGAGCGCTCTATATGCATGTCTACACATAAGTACTGTCCGCACAGTGTCACAAACACAAACCAACCGGCGGACATCTGAATAGGGCCCTTATCAAACGGCTTTCAGAATGCTGACAAAACTGAACACAGTATGCAGTAGGGCTGAACGATTTTGGGATTGCGATTGCAATTTTAAATATATAAACTAATATAGCTGCAAAACATAAGCTAGTAAATCATAAAGAGGAACAAAAAAACATATTACAAGCAATGAACAAAGAGTGCTTTCAGTATTTAAGAGTGTCTGAACTGTGAGTGATTTTTCTCTTTCTCAGCTTGATTATTAATGATGACATCATCATAGACAGCGGGAGACCTGCATTCACACTAATGCAGATCTCTTTTGAAATATAAGATGTTTTTGCCCTGTCTGTTTAATTCATTAAGACATTACAGATGGTGTTTACATTAATGTTGGGTCATAAAAGCATTGAGACGCACACAGACGCGTGCTCGCGAGCACTCTTCACAAAGCGCCGCGTGAGCATTTGAAATGGAAAGCCTTCTGTCAGCGAGTTTCTTATTTTTAATATATAAGCACACAGCATTCCTAACGACATGAATGAAGCCTTCGTTGAGCATTTGTAAGGAAAATACCGGCGGGCGAGAACACACACTGTAAGCGTGACATCAAGAAAAGTTTCTCACAGCGCATATCCTGTGCAAAGAAGCCGCGAATGTCAATGCAATTCGCGCCGTCAACCTTTTCGGAACGTTATGGTTATGGATATTATTTTATGGTTCGTGTGTGTGTGTGTGTGTGTGTGTGTGAGAGAGTGAGAGAGAGAGAGAGAGAGAGAGAGAGAGCGAGAGAGCGAGAGAGAGAGAGAGAGCGCATGCGCGAGAGGAGAGAGAGATATAATGGAAGCAATCAGAATACGGGTGTTTCTAAAACGCACCTGCAGTTAAAATCTAAGCTCAGAATCGATCCAGAATCATTGGAGAGCTGATAGTAGCCTATAGTATGAACAACACAATATTAGATAGATCCTTTTAGGCCAGGCATATGATATGTGTAATGTGCCAAGTTGCTTCTTCTTCTGCAGACTTTACTCTCGCGTGTCACGTGACCAGACTGTAATCTCAGCCTTTGCGGTTAGGAAATCGTGTTTTTTCATATCGTGATATTATCGCAAATGCAATTAATCGTTCAGCCCTAGTATGCAGCCCTGACAGGCTGATCAGGAAGAGAGGAGGGTTGAGTCCCGCCCAGTCCGGTCCGCCTCCCAAAAGACTCCGAGTTCTCTCCCCACGGCCCGTTTTTGTTCCGGTCAGGGAGAAAAATACTGTTCTGAATGTTTTTCATGCAATGAATGTAAACTACGAGCGATGGACTCCATTGTGTTCAGTGAGAGCGCCACTCGTCCTGTTTATCCCGAAACCATTGCACCATAATGACGTAAGCGTGCTCCGGCACGAATGCTGAAACCCTATGTGAGTGCAGGCCAGAGGGGGAGTGGGGAGGGGGGACAGCATTGAGACGCACACAGACGCGTGCTCGCGAGCACTCTTCACAAAGCGCCGCGTGAGCATTTGAAATGGAAAGCCTTCTGTCAGCGAGTTTCTTATTTTTAATATATAAGCACACTGCATTCCTAACGACATGAATGAAGCCTTCGTTGAGCATTTGTAAGGAAAATACCGGCGGGCTAGAACACGGGCCCGGTTCATGGCAACCGTGCCTAGTGTGAGTACACCCTGAGTCTTCTTTCTTTTCTGCACCACACGGAAGTCGGCGCCCTGCACAGCGCGCCACCTTCTGACACTATAAAACCCCTGTGCGATCGGGCAGAGGCTTGGAAAGCCATCCCTGGTGTGTCACAGTGGGTTATAAAAACAATTCAACAAGGATACTCGCTCCGATTTGCTTGCAAACCCCCTTTTCCGCGGGCATTTCGGTGGAGAGCAACGTGACTCACGTCCTCAAAAACGAAGCAGAGAGCCTATTGATAATACAAATAAAATAAAAGCGATAGAGGCAGTGCCTCCAGCTCAGAGCGAGTCAGGGTTTTTACAGCCCCTACTTCCTTGTTAGGCTTATCAGTACACAGTCCTGCCATTTGGCCTGTCCCTGGCCCCCCGCACTTTCACGAAGTGCATGGATGCAGCTCTCTCTCCCCCTTAAGACAAGCGGGAATGCACATTCTGAACTACCTCGACGGCTGGCTCATACTGGCCCAGTCAGAGGAAGAAATAAAATCTCACAAATCTGTGCTACTCAGCCATCTAGAATGCCTGGGTCTCAGAATAAATACAGCCAAGAGCTCATTGCTTCCCAGGCAGAGAACCTCGTTCCTGGGAACAATTTTAGACTCAGCCCAAATGAGGGCGTGGCTATCGGATGCTCTGACTACACAGCAGCTTGCACGTTCATTCAAAATGGGAACCAACAGACCCCTAAACAATTTTTCAGAGGATGCTAGGCCTAATGGCAAAAGCTTCTCCAGTACTTCCGCTGGGTATGATGCACATGCACCCCCTGCAATACTGGCTGAAATCACGGGTTCCTTCCCAAGCGTGGCATTCAGGCCAGCTTTGGATCAAAGTGGGCCGCGGCTGTGTCAAAGCCCTGGCCCCGTGGTCACTTGGGAACAGTTTCCAGATGAATGGTGGTCACCACGGACCAAGCTCTTTACGAGGGCGAACCGGCCTTCGGCTCATGGTCGAGCACGGAGTCACGGTTGCACATAAACTGCCTAGAAATGCTGGCAGTGGTGCTAGCCCTCCTGACTTTTACCACGTCTCTCAGGTCACCATGTTCTAGTCCGCACGGACAACACGACTGTGGTCTCCTACATAAACCGCCAAGGCGGGCTCAGGTCGAGATGGCTCAACCAACAGGTCAGACATCTCCTCCTATGGGCAAAAGGCAAATTACATTCACTGAAAGCAGTGCATGTGCCAGGCAGACTGAACCAGGGAGCAGACATTCTCTCCAGGGACCTTGTGTCCCTGGGGGAATGGGCCCTCCATTCCTAAACGGTTAAAATGATATGGAGTGTTTTTGGGAGGGCAGAGGTCGACCTCTTCACCTCCGAAGACAACTGTCATTGCCCAATCTATTTTTCAAAGAGCAAGGATGCGCTAGCCCACGAATGGCCCAGCTGCATACTTTATGCTTTTCCACCAGTACCGCTCATTCCCCAGGTCTTAAAAAGGATCAGGGAATGTGAGCACACAGTCCAGCTAGTGGCTCCACTCTGGCGAACCCACATCAGGTTTCCCGAGTTGATTCAGTTACTATCAGCAGCCCCATGGCCAGTTCCCCTGAGGAAAGATCTCCTTTCTCAGGCGAACGGGACAATCTGGCACCCCCACCCCAAAATTGTGGGCGTTACATGTTTGGCCACTCAAGGGGGACTCGAGAACCTCCCAGTGAGTGTCTTGAGCGCCATCAATGAAGCTAGAGCTCCATCTACTAGACGTCTCTATGCCCTTAAATGGTCAGTGTTCTCTGACTGGTTTTCAGTCAGGAACTATAACCCAGTGTCATGCGAGATATCACAGATTCTCGTTTTTCTACAAGAGATGTTGGATGCAGGACACACTCCATCCACACTCAAAGTCTACACGGCAGCTATCGCCGCATCTCATACGCCTATAGCTGGCCAATCAGTAGGCAGACACGACATGGTCATAAAATTCTTAAAAGGAGCCAGGAGGCTTAACCCTCCTCGCCCTCCTACGGTGCCATCCTGGGACCTTCATTGGTCCTGAGAGCACTAAAAAGACCTCCCTTCGGCCCGTTACAGACGACTGAATTAAAGCTGCTTTCGCTGAAAACTGCCCTGCTATTAGCACTGGCATCTATTAAGGGTGCTTAGAGCGGTCCTCCCACTTTAGACAGTCGGAGCAGGTCTTTGTAAGTTTTGGTGACCGAACTAAGGGACTTCCGGTCACCAAACAAAGCCTAGCCAGATGGCTAGTGGACGCGATAGCATTTGCATATGACACTATGGGCCTCCAATGCCCTATAGGTGTTAAAGCTCACTCCACCAGAGGCATGGCCTCCTCCTGGGCATGGTCTAGTGGAGTTTTCTATGGGTGACATTTGTAGATCGGCAGGTTGGTCCTCACCATCTACTTTAACCAGATTCTACAGTCTGGATGTCCCTGCACTGCAGGCACAAGTCCTCGCTGTATAAAAACACTAAGGGGCCTAACGAGTATTAGATGGCCTTGTAAGCCTTGGCATTTGGGGCCTTCATATGCTTCAATGCTTACACATTCCTTATAGTTACCAGCCTTTATGAGCCCAGTAGTATAAGACTATATATATACTACGGTGAGGAAAATAAGTATTTGAACACCCTGCTATTTTGCAAGTTCTCCCACTTGGAAATCATGGAGGGGTCTGAAATTGTCATCGTAGGTGCATGTCCACTGTGAGAGACATAATCTATAAAATAAAAAAAATCAAGAAATCACAATATATGATTTTTTAACTATTTATTTGTATGATACAGCTGCAAATAAGTATTTGAACACCTGTCTATCAGCTAGAATTCTGACCCTCAAAGACCTGTTATTCTGCCTTTAAAATGTCCACCTCCACTCCATTTATTATCCTAAATTAGATGCACCTGTTTGAGGTCGTTAGCTGCATAAAGTCACCTGTCAACCCCATACAATCAGTAAGGATCCAACTACTAACATGGCCAAGACCAAAGAGCTGTCCAAAGACACTAAAAACAAAATTGTACACCTCCACAAGGCTGGAAAGGGCTACGGGGAAATTGCCAAGCAGCTTGGTGAAAAAAGGTCCACTGTTGGAGCAATCATTAGAAAATGGAAGAAGCTAAACATGACTGTCAATCTCCCTCGGACTGGGGCTCCGTGCAAGATCTCACCTCGTGGGGTCTCAATGATCCTAAGAAAGGTGAGAAATAAGCCCAAAACTACACGGGAGGAGCTGGTCAATGACCTGAAAAGAGCTGGGACCACCGTTTCCAAGGTTACTGTTGGTAATACACTAAGACGTCATGGTTTGAAATCATGCATGGCACGGAAGTTTCCCCTGCTTAAACCAGCACATGTCAAGGCCCGTCTTAAGTTTGCCAATGACCATTTGGATGATCCAGAGGAGTCATGGGAGAAAGTCAATATGGTCAGATAAGATAAAAATATAACTTTTTGGTCATAATTCCACTAAACGTGTTTGGAGGAAGAAGAATGATGAGTACCATCCCAAAAACACCATCCCTACTGTGAAGCATGGGGGTGGTAGCATCATGCTTTGGGGGTGTTTTTCTGCACATGGGACAGAGCGACTGCACTGTATTAAGGAGAGGATGACCGGGGCCATGTATTGCGAGATTTTGGGGAACAACCTCCTTCCCTCAGTTAGAGCATTGAAGATGGGTCGAGGCTGGGTTTTCCAACATGACAATGACCCGAAGCACACAGTCAGGATAACCAAGGAGTGGCTCTGTAAGAAGCATATCAAGGTTCTGGCGTGGCCTAGCCAGTCTCCAGACCTAAACCCAATAGAGGATATTTGGAGGGAGCTCAAACTCCGTGTTTTTCAGCGACATGCCAGAAACCTGACTGATCTAGAGAAGATCTGTGTGGAGGAGTGGGCCAAAATCCCACCTGCAGTATGTGCAAACCTGGTGAAAAACTACAGGAAACATTTGACCTCTGTAATTGCAAACAAAGGCTACTGTACCAAATATTAACATTGATTTTCTCAGGTGTTCAAATACTTATTTGCAGCTGTATCATACAAATAAATAGTTTTAAAAAATCATACATTATGATTTCTGGATTTTCTTTTTTAGATTATGTCTCTCACAGTGGACATGCACCTACGATGACAATTTCAGACCCATCCATGATTTCTAAGTGGGAGAACTTGCAAAATAGCAGGGTGTTCAAATACTTATTTTCCTCACTGTATATGTGTGTACATATATATTATATATATAAATGATGTGTCAGTAACTCTAGTCTTGAGCCCTTTCTAATAAGTGTTCAAACTTGAGGGAGTACATGTCACTGCGCTTATCATAGCACGGCGGGATTTTACAGGTTCCCATATAGCGTCTTCGACGCAGTACGAACTGACCGTTCGAAAGGGAACACGTACTCGGTTACTTAACATAACCTCGGTTCTCTGAGATAAGGGAAGGAGTACTGTGGAGTACCGTGCTATGGTGTTGACTCGGGTGATCGTCGCTTCAGTCGATTTAACCTGACGTTTTTGACAGTTACAGCGTATTTTATATGCCCCTTTCGCGGGTTTCTGCACTCAGCTTCGCGGGCTTTGTGCCCATTGGTTCGCTCAGATTACGCTGTTCTGCCATTGGTTCATGCAGTTCCCACTGGCCAGCCAATAGCGTGCGAGATGTCTCGACACTGTTTTGACTGGGTAGTAGCACTGCGTGATTTTACAATTACTTCAGTATATTCGAGAATAGGAGAATTCCCCATATAGCGTCTTCGACGCAGCACTCCTTCCCTTATCTCAGGGAACCGAGGTTACGCTAAGTAACCGAGTATGTTTCTCTCGGGCTGAGACTCAACACCAAGAAAAGCGTTCTTTCTCCTGTCCAGAGAACAACTTACTTAGGGGTGGTTTGGAATTCGATCATTATGCGGCCACAACTGTCTCCAGGTCGAGTCGAGACCATTCGATATACCCTGAGAAAAGTCAGGCTAGGTCAGAATCTCACTGCTCATCGGTGTCAAAGATTATTACGTTTAATGGCTTTGGCATCCACGGTGATCCCTATGGGACTGTTGCACATGAGACCATTTCAGTTGTGGCTCAGAGCCAGGGTGTTTCATCCAAGGGCCAACCCCCAGAGGCTAATAAAAGTGACGCGCCGTGGGCTTCATACACTAACTATGTGGCTCAGACCCTGGTTCCTTACCTTGGGTCCCACTCTAGGCGTACCTTGTTGTCGCAAACGGTCACCCAGCCCAGATGGGTCTCGATGCGATGGCTCATACATGGCCCAGAATGCGCCTGTATGCCTTCCCTCCAGTCGCTCTGCTTCCAGAAGTTCTAGCAAGGGTTTGCCAGCAAGGGTCTTGCCTCTTATTGATAGCACCGCGTTGGCCGAACAGAGTGTGGTTCACGGAGATAGTGTCTCTCCTCAACGGCTCACAGTGGGCGATTCCAGCGAGGTGGGACCTTCTGTCTCAGGCAGAGGGCACGATATTCCATCCCAGGCCTCAGAAAATTTATGGCAATAAATGGGGTGTCTTTGAAAGGTGGTGTGCGACACAATGTAGATTCAGTCAACTGCCAGGTTGCTTGAGTTCTGGATTTTCTGCAAGAAAAATTGTCATCAGGCACCTGCCCCTCCACTCTTAGGGTTTATGTGGCCGCTCTTTCGGCTTGCCACGCCTTGGTGGACAGGGTGACGCTCGGGAGGCATCCTCTGCTCGCTCGCTTCATTTGTGGGGCTAAGCGGTTGAGGCCACATGTAAGAACCAAGATCCCTTCATGGGACTTAGCTTTAGCCGTCAAGGGTCTGGTTGAGACCCCTTTTGAACCTCTAGAATCAGCGTCTGACAAACTTCTGACTCTAAAGATGTTTTTTTCTTATGGCTATAACTTCTCTGAAAAGAATTGGGGACATGCAGGCTCTGTCAATATCGCCATCCTTCTTAGACTTTGCCCCAGGCTTGGTGAAAGTGATTTTGCATCCTCATCCTGACTACCTGCCTAAGGTTCCTTTTTCGACTGTACATCCTGTCACTCTTGAAACCTTCTGACCAGGAGAGACTTCATAGACTGTGTCCAGTCCGTGCTCTTCAGGCCTATGTCCACCGCACTAGCCAGTAGCGTAAGTCAAAGCAATTGTTTGTTTGCCATGGGGGCCGTAACAGAGATTCTGCCGCCACCAAACAAACAATGTCTCATTGGGTCAGGGATGCTATTGCTCTTGCCTATGAGGCGCGCTGTCAAGCTTCGCCTATAGGATTAAGGGCTCACTCCACCAGGGGAGTCGCCTCTTCTACTGCATTAGCAAGGGGTGCTCCCATACAAAGTGTTTGTGATGCCGCAGGTTGGTCCTCTCCGCACACATTCATAAGATTGTATAGCTTGGATGCTCATGCCACTCCGGGCTCTCATGTCCTTGAGTCGACATCACAAGCTAATGTCTGAGGCTTCTTGCGTTCTTGTGCACACCTACACAACCGTAAAGGGGTCCGACACCATCAAGCATGGCGCCGTGGGTATTCTCGATCCCATATGCATTAGCATGCAGCATTGAGTGTAGCTTTTGAAAATCATACTAACATTACAAGTGCACCCCACAATTCACAAAACATAAAAAAAAGGTTTTTACTAGTACTCAGAGGTATTTAAATGTCGGAAACCTAAAATAAATTTTAACATAGTAAGTTTTTAACATATGCGATACACTTGAAGGGTTAATATTCACAATAAAAGCACTAACTGACTGGGTGGACAGCGCTATCTGAGACGTTTCATTCATAGGATTTTTTTTTATTAACTTTAATTAACTCGTGGGCCACATTAGGGTGTGGATATAATGATGACAGTATAATGAAATGATCTTGTGAGCCACATGCAATGAGGTGGCGGGCCGGTTTTAGCCCACGGGCCTTGTGTTTGATGTGCTCTAAACATAATGTACACTGATATGCTAGAAGTGGCAAATTCTGAGTAATAGTAGAAACAGGATGCATTACTTACTTCACCTGGTTCATCATCATCATCATCATCATCATCATTATCTAAGTTCTAGAGTCAGAGACAAACAATCATAGAAGACATTAACAATTTTTGTTTTGTTTTACATGTTTAATAAATGAATCTGAGTATATATGCTCATTTGACATAATGGAGAGTGGGGTAAGATTTGTCAGTGGGTAAATTGTGTTACCTCATTAATCTAGGTAGGAAAATGTGCACACTTTTTGTCATGACACCATGGCTAAATCCGAAATCGCCCCCTATACCCTTAAATAGGGCACTATTTGAGGGGACAGCCATTTGTAGTGCTGTCCGAAACCATAGTGGACATTATTGAATGCACTCATTCTATCCCACATTGCACCACAATAACAAGTGCACAGCCGATGTACACAGTGCTCACTTGTTTTCATTCACTCCTTCAAGTGAACTGTATTACAGTTTTTCTCAATCTGAAACCTTGCTCCATTTTCTGAAACCATTAAACACAAAACCTCATCTTCAAGCACTATTTACAAAACCTCTTGCAAAATGAAACTTTACCCACAAAACAGTTTTACCTGTGTTCAAAATCAAATACTGCTCTCAAATCATAAACAAAGTGGTCAAAATGATATACACTATCAAGCAGTTAGTAAACAAAACACCAACATTAGAAAATACATTGTTCAAAACATATAGTTCTCAGGGAAAAGTACATTTTTAATCTAAAAATACATTTCCTATTTTCCGTCATTGTCTTTTGATGAACGTAAACTATCATAGTAGCTCAAAAACTGATCAGAAATTACTACTCTGCTTTTTGTTCTTCCTCCTCCTCCTTTTCCTCTTTCTTGCCCTCCTCCTCCTCCTCCTCATCACCCACGCACTCGTCCATTGTTTCTTCTATCCATTCTCAGACTTTCTCCTTCCCACCTTCAAAAACCTGTTTGATCTCTGAACTGGCTTATATTGGTTGTGTCACATAATTTGAAACAGGTTCAATCAATTTTGAGTGGTTGTGTTCAATCAATGACATTTGTTCTTTATTTGTATTTGATTGTTGCCACTTGTGTTTACCAGTAGCCTATGGATGGCATGTGCATTAGAGTGCAGAATGTGTTGTGAGAATGAGAATGTGTTTAGAGTTTTGCTGAAAAGTCTAAGTGAGAACTGCAAATTGTGTTTTACCATGTGAAATGGTTTAAGGTATTGACAACAGACTGCACAATTAGTTAAATGACTTCAGGCAACTGAGAACTGTGTTCAGCCAATGGGTTTTAGTGTTTTAGCAATTGAGAAAAACTGTAGTGGACTAGAAAAAATATTTTAACGAAAAATAGTATTTAAGTGCATTAATTGTGTAATTAGTTGTGGTAATATAGAAAAATTTAATTTAATAGAAAAATAGTTAAATTAGTTGTAGTAATATAGTTGTGTCACTGGATATACAAATTATGTATCTGAAGTTGATTTGCAGAAGAAAAACGCTGTGTGACTAATTTGTAATGACTAATAATAGTTTTAATGTAACAACGTTTTTAAAACGTTCCTCTAACAATGTAAGAATAACGTTTTAAAGCTAACATTTTTTGAACGTTTATCAATAGTATATAACGTTTACACAACGTTCTAATAACGTTACTGCAAAAACGTTTTTTGATAACTTTGAGAGAACTTTCAGAGAACGTTAGCCAATGTTCTGAGAACAATGTTCTGAGAACGTTCCCTGTTAGCTGGGCTACAGTTGGGAATAGTGAATGAGGGTTTAGGGGTTGGTTTCGGATTCAGCCCATGTGTAGCCTACTAGAAGCTTTCTTGTTATGCTTAGTCATTTTATGCCTGTTTAATTTATGCTTCCATCTTAAATAGTTTCATTAGTTTTACCTCTTGTTCCTTTCTCCTTGTCAAGAAGGACAGCGGCATATCTTACCCCACTCTTTCTTATAGGTAATGAAACTTACCCGGACCCTATGCCGAAAGTCGTGCATGTCCTGAGCAGCATACCTGTTCCTGTCACTCCTTTTGTGGATCTTTAAACAGACACACAATTCCCAAATGAGACAGTTGTTTGTAAAATCTTTTCATATCGGAAAGTGGGAAGAATAGTAAATGGTTGCCTAAACAACGTTCCAAAAACAAGATTCGGTGAATAAACGTTGCATCACGATTTGGGGAAAATAAATAAAGCTTTGTGTCCAAACTTACCTTCTTTCTGGGTTCTTCATTTTCGCATTCATCCTCCCATGTGGAGTCCAAATCACACTCATCGTCTAACTCCATGTTAATTTGGCGAGTATATCGCAAACGCAGGTAACCAGGAACACGCCACAACAAAGTAGCCAAAGTACGTACAAATCTTAACACACAACGAATCAAAGACTTCAGAAACTGTATTAAGTACATCAAGTGAAATTCCCGAGTAACCAGTCGAACAACCCGTGCTCAACCCCCACTGTCAAGAGAAAACGAAAGCTCATAGTGAACCGAAAGCAAGGAAGAACAGAGTTCACGTTAACTCGAGGGTTGCCAGGTCGTGCTTAAATGTTCTGTCAAAAGTTTATATCCCACAGTAAATAAAAAAATAGTTAAATTTTCTAGCTTCAGCTCCACTAATTTTATATATCATGCTTTTTTTTCCTAGGGTAAAAATAATGTAAATAGTCCTGCCTTGCACTCTTTTGCTGCATTCACTGTTTTTTTATGCACACTTTAAAGATATTTATCATATTTATTATTCTACTTTTGAAATCTACTTTTTATGTATCTTAAATAAATAATGAATGCGAAAAAATACACCATCATATCACATAGTTTTTTTATATGACACAATATGATACAAAATTTAAGTTTATTCATTATAAACACACACTATTCCTTGTTTCTATGTGTGTGAGACATGTGTTTGGCTCTTGGCACCAACACTGGTAAAACATTCTGTGTGTTCTAGGCAACTGTTCATCCTGTTCATTCATGACCCAAAGCCTGTCTGGGGTGAATTTGCTTGAATGCTCTTGTGCACCTAGCAGTGTGTAAGGCCACACAGGACTGATGTCTCCATGCTTTCTGACCTTTCCGAGTATAGAGTGTGAGAAAGCTTTTAGCATCTTGAGTGCTGGACCTTTACTGTTTTAACATGTTCATTTTTGGTTTTAAGGTTTGTTTATCTGTTGATAACCCGGAATTTAATATACTGTACATCCCTGATCCTAGGTAACATTTCTTAATCTTGTAGTACTGATGTTGTACAAAAATAGATGTGAACAATGTAAACATAAGCAACACTCCACTCTTCAATCAAAGTATTTCAACACAATTTTAGATTAAATACAGTCGTTTCTGGCAAATATTAAGTGAAGAAAAAGGGACATTCCAAGTTGATCTGCGAGGTCAAGAGCTGTTCAAACTGGTAAACAAACACTGATTTTTGATATTTGATATAGTAGATAATTGATCATATCAAAAAGCATGTGAACGTAATACTATTTTGCTCAAGTGTTGGCAGTAAGGAAAACCGTGAAATGCTGATTTATAAAATATTGTTCTATTAATGTATACTATTTATAAACTTATAAGCAATGACCAAACTTATGCTTAAGTATTTCATTTATATAGTAGGCCTATGCAGCTCACTTTTATAAGCACCAATAGCATGTTTATAGTGGCCCCTAGTGGATGTATTTGGGAACAACGTTAGGTTTCCATTCTAACCAGTTGGGTTTGTAATTTGTAGCTTTGGGACATGTGTCAAAGCAGTTGCTAAGATAATATGCCTACTACTCTGAAAAAATAATAAGTACAATTTAATTTTCTTTTGCAAGTTTTTGCACGCAAAAACTTTTTTGTAAAGCAAATTTCACATATGGAATTAAGTAAAATCTACTTAATTAATTTAGACCTCAATAATTGGTACACAATAATATTTAATACTTTAATATCTGCAAGCTTAAATTGAGTACAAAACATTTACAAATTTCTTATTAATTCATGCCTGAACTAACCTAATCAGGTAGATTTTTTTTTTTTTTTGTGTAGTATTTAACTACAGACTATATATATATATATATATATATATATATATATATATATATATATATATATATATATATATATATATATATATATATATATATATATATATATATATATATATATATATAATGGGAAAGAAAGGTGATTTAAGCAATTTTGAGCGTGGCATGGTTGTTGGTGCCAGACGGGCCGGTCTGAGTATTTCACAATCTGCTCAGTAACTGGGATTTTCACGCACAACCATTTCTAGGGTTTACAAAGAATGGTGTGAAAAGGGAAAAACATCCAGTATGCGGCAGTCCTGTGGGCGAAAATGCCTTGTTGATGCTAGAGGTCAGAGGAGAATGGGCCGACTGATTCAAGCTGATAGAAGAGCAACTTTGACTGAAATATCCACTCGTTACAACCGAGGTATGCAGCAAAGCATTTGTGAAGCCACAACACGCACAACCTTGAGGCGGATGGGCTACAACAGCAGAAGACCCCACCGGGTACCACTCATCTCCACTACAAATAGAAAAAAGAGGCTACAATTTGCACGAGCTCACCAAAATTGGACAGTTGAAGACTGGAAAAATGTTGCCTGGTCTGATGAGTCTCGATTTCTGTTGAGACATTCAGATGGTAAAGTCAGAATTTGGCGTAAACAGAATGAGAACATGGATCCATCATGCCTTGTTACCACTGAGCAGGCTGGTGGTGGTGGTGGTGTAATGGTGTGGGGGCACACTTTAGGCCAATTAGTGCCAATTGGGCATCGTTTAAATGCCACGGCCTACCTGAGCATTGTTTCTGACCATGTCTATCCCTTTATGACCACCATGTACCCATCCTCTGATGGCTACTTCCAGCAGGATAATGCACCATGTCACAAAGCTCGAATCATTTCAAATTGGTTTCTTGAACATGACAATGAGTTCACTGTACTAAAATGGCCCCCACAGTCACGAGATCTCAACCCAATAGAGCATCTTTGGGATGTGGTGGAACGGGAGCTTCATACCCTGGATATGCATCCCACAAATCTCCATCAACTGCAAGATGCTATCCTATCAATATGGGCCAACATTTCTAAAGAATGCTTTCAGCACTTTGTTGAATCAATGCCACGTAGAATTAAGGCAGTTCTGAAGGCGAAAGGGGGTCAAACACAGTATTAGTATGGTGTTCCTAATAATCCTTTAGGTGAGTGTATATATATGTATGTGTGTGTGTGTGTGTGTGTGTGTGTGTGTGTGTGTGTGTGTGTGTGTGTGTGTGTGTGTGTGTGTGTGTGTGTGTGTGTGTGTGTGTGTGTGTGTGTGTGTGTGTGTGTGTGTGTGTGTGTGTGTGTGTGTGTGTGTGTAAAATGCAGAATGTTTTAGGTTAGGGGATAGAATGTAGTTTGTACAGCATAAAACATGGAAACCCAACGTTTGTGTGTGTGTGTGTGTGTGTGTGTGTATATAACATCTGTATATTTAGCGTGTATATAACTCTCTTTCTCTTTTACAATTTTATACCCTTTTTAGACTTTAAAATAGAGGCAAAAATGAACTGAAAAGTTATTTTGGAGTAAATGTATTCTATACTAATAATAAAATTATTATTATTTTTTTAATCACAAAACTTCTAGCTAATGTTGTGCATTCTGGGGTAATATATTTTCCCTGTAGTGTGACTGTGTATTTTTTTAAAAATTGGAATTCGTTCATTTTCTCTTCCTGTCATTAAAGTTGATGTACTGAAAGGGAATCAATTCTTAAAATCAGAATTTTGTCCAACCCTGTTATGACACAATCGATTTCAAATTGATGTTTCAAGCAGTTTGACATGTTGTGGACTGACTCCCTTCTTCTAACCTAGAACATCCGAACATAAGCCAATTACATCATATCAGAGGTCAGTGAGGTCCAGGAAAATGGCACTCCATTGACAACCATTTTCTTGTGACATCTAAGCTCAATATGACAGCATGAACTTTTATCTATTTACTATCATCAACTAATCTATTTACTACGCATTGTAATTTCAGATGACCTGGATCCATAAGCATTGCATATGGTATATTCTCTGTTGTTTGTTTTTCATTATTATTGGGTGACTAATATTTACATCTTTATATAAACCTAGCCATAAAATGATAATTTCTTTATATTTTTCATTTTTCTGTTCTCAAAACATTCTCATTTACTTTCAGTACATAGCCTTTTTTTGTGGATTTGGTGGTTGATGTCATGATTGTACATTATACATATTGTTGCAATAGTGTATTATGAACAGCAGATGGCTCTGTGTCATAAACCTTTTCTCAAAGCAGTCACTGCATAAGAGCTAATATCACTATGGCTCATCATTCTCCGAGCTATTCAAATACCTGCTACTAATACACTTGTCAAATGTCACATTTGGAATCAGATATATAAAACCATTTCACACCAGGATTAAGTCTAAATGAAATATTTGCTCAGCTTATGAATGCTAGTTAGCTAATCAAGTCTGTCACCAAGAAAGATTTTGTGTTAATTTTTTAAAAAGCAGTTTTCAGTGTCATTTGAGGTAAATATGATTGCTACAAAAAGTACTTGGCCAAAATATGCCACATTCTACGCTAAGATATGCTGAAGATGCAGCATTTCATAACAAGTCACATTTTCTGCAGGCAAAAGCCATCCAAAAAGCATATACTGTACACTGCACACAGTATGCATACTACCTGTCATACTTTATTGCTGAAGTCATCCACATATGCAACAGCATTTTCCCTTTGAGTTTATAATGTGTAGTACTGGATTATTCTTGACAGCTTTATGTAACAGCATGTCCTTTGTGGGTGTGTTAATAATTAATTTGCTTGATTTTCTTTGTTCAGGGTCTTTTGAACAGCTATATCTTCAGAGACGTTCATACAGCAGAACATTTTCAGTGTTTTCACTGTATTAGACCAGAGAACCACGAGGTTCATCGTTAGTGCAATGTGTTGCTTTCAGCTGCAACTGTTTCCAGCTTGCTATTCAATTTTGCATGAGGAAGTTTGCTACACTTCTGAACAATGAGATTCTAAAATGCTGTGTATACTGTGCACTAATAAAATCTTATAGCATTTCTAGCTGGTAAAACACTGTGTTTTCCTCGTATATTAGCACATTAATAAAAAAATAGTGTGTAATAAAATATTCAATTAGACACCAAAACGTCTCGGTTACGACTGTAACCTTAGTTCCCTGAATAGGGAACGAGACGCTGCATCACCGCTCTGGGAACGCTTCTGCGTGATTGCGTCATGAAGCACGTATGTCATCAGTCCAATAGAGAGACGGAACGTCATAGGCGGGTGACGTCATAGACCCGGAAACTATAAAGCACACCGGCAAACACACGCCGTTAGCTTCTGAAGAAGGCCTGAAACAAAGCGCTTGCGGGCATGCGAGGAGTATGGCTGGGTGACGCAGCGTCTCGTTCCCTAGTCAGGGAACTAAGGTTACAGTCGTAACCGAGACGTTCCCTTTCAAGGGAACTCGTGCTGCGTCACCGCTCTGGGAACGAGAATACCCACGTCCCCATGCGAGTCTGAAAAAGTTACGAGGCGAGCACCCGAGACCCCGGAGTAGCATTAACATCTAGTTCATAGAACCTGACAAAAGTATGCGGCGAGGACCACCCCGCCGCATCACAAACTTCCTGCAGGGAGGCCCCTGCTAAGAGAGCTTGAGAGGCAGCCATACTCCTAGTGGAGTGGGACCGAACAGCCAAAGGAGAGGGCTGTCCGGCCGCCATATAAGCCAGTGAGATAGCCTCGACTACCCACTTGCTCATCCTCTGCTTTGACACCGGACCCCCACGGGATGGAGGTCCGTAACAAACAAACAATTGATCGGTTTTCCTCCACAGGGCAGCTCTGTGGACATAGGTGTCTAACGCACGAACGGGACAAAGCAGATTTAACTTTTCCTGGTCTGACGTCACAAAGGGTGGAGGACAGAAGGCCTGGAGCACAATAGGTCCGACAGGGTTAGTGAGGACCTTAGGAATGTACCCGGACCTCGGAGAAAGAAAGGCCTTAGCCATACCCGGAGCAAATTCCAAGCACGAGGGTACAACAGAGAGGGCTTGCAAGTCCCCAATTCTTTTTAGAGAAGAAATAGCAAGAAGAAATAATGTCTTGAAAGTGAGAAACTTTTCAGCAACTTCCTCGAGCGGCTCAAACGGAGCCTCGGAAAGGCCTTGAAGGACGATGGCTAAGTCCCAGGCCGGCACCCTGGTGCGTGTCACAGGTCTCAGTCTCAAGGTTCCACGGAGGAAACGGGTTACTAGCGGGTGTCGCCCTAATGAAACTCCACTCAAAGGAGTGTGGTAAGCTGCTATGGCCGCCACGTACACCTTTAGTGTGGAGGGGGCTAACCCAGCAGAGAATCTCTCCTGCAGGAACTCCAGCACCACGCTCGCAGGGCAGCTAACTGGATCCTGCAAGCGATCTCGACACCACAAGGTGAAGAGTCTCAACTTTAGGTAGTAAAGTTTCCTCGTAGAGGGAGCTCTGGAGTGTAGAATGGTCTCAACAACCTCAGTTGTGAGACCGGAACTTATGAGCTGGGCCCCCTCAGAGGCCAAGCCCACAGTTTCCACAACTCCGGGCGGGGGTAAACAAAAACTCCGCCCGCCTGAGAGAGAAGGTCCCTCCTGAACGGAATCTCCAGGGGAGAGCCGTCGAGGAGAGACACCATATCCAAGAACCATACCCGGCCCGGCCAGAACGGGGCTACTAGCAGGAGAGGGGCCCGTCCCGGCGCACTCTCTCTAGAACTCCCGGAAGCAGAGCGATCTGCGATCTGCGATCTGCGATCTGACCCTCTCTATAGCCCCCTTTTGCAGCAGAGTCTGTACTTCTTGAGTCATCACCAGAGCCTGCACTGGGTCCACCACAGTGGAGAGGACCCCGTTGAAGCTGGGAGGACGGCATCTGAACTGAATCGCGTACCCCAAACTTACGCAGGACCCAACGAGATATGTGAGGCAGATTTTCCCACTCTGACACAAACTCTTGAGGCTGGTCTCTGATGTACTCTGCACCGCGAGTGCAGCGCCCTGAAGCGGCGAACCGGCAGGGAACGACTGACTCGACGGCATAGTTTCCCTCCGAAGAGGGTGCCATCCTCGGATGACCCGCGGGGCCCCTCCGCGCCCTGACACTCGGGCGGGGTTGGCGGACTGACCCCGTGAGGGTACCGCGGACGCACGGGTACCGTGTACAGCGGTGAGCACCGTGCGCGGAGGGGATCACCCTCACTGTCCTGGGCCCAGAGGCGTCAGGACTTCTTTGACGCAGCCTTCCTCGCCACAATGACTGTCCTCAGATCAGCCCTGGGTTTAGAAGGCTGCGCCTGTGAGCGCCGCGCACCCGACGACCCTTTCTGCGGGGGTGTACGAGTGGCGACACTTACTTTCTGCTGCGCCCTGTGTGAGGAGCTCGTACTCGGCGTCTGCTGCTCCCGCCCAGCAGCAGACGAGACCTGGGGCTTACGGGGAAGGAACTGCTTGAGCGCCGCTGCCTGTTTTTTCGCCTCCAGGAACCTGTCGGTAACCGTAGTGACAGCGTCACCGAACAGGCCCTCCGGAGACAGCGGCGCATCAAGCAAAAAACTCTTGTCCCTTTCCTTGATATCCTTAAGATTGAGCCACAAATGCCTCTTGCGTGGCCACCAGGGCTGCCATAGAACGGCCGACACATCGAGCCGTCTCCTTGGTGGCACGGAGAGCGAGATCGGCAGTCGATCGGAGTTCATTAATTGTATCGACTCCAATATCGTGGCTCTCCCCCAGGTCTCTTAGCAGATCAGCCTGGTATGCCTGAAGGATAGACATCGTGTGCAGACATGCGGCGGCCTGACCTGCTGCCGAGTACGCTTTGCCCACAAAAGATGATGTAACTTTGAGCGGTTTTGTGGGCAAAGTCGGAGCATTTATGGTCGACGCAGACTCGGATGACAGATGGCTCGCAAGCGTCTGCTCAACCCGAGGCAGCTGACCATAACCGTGTCTCTTCCACCCCGCAATATTGCTGTAAACTGACGTATGCGGGGTGAAAATGCGTGAAGACACGGGCCGCTTCCAAGACCTCGACACCTCGGTGTGGAGGTCCGGGAAAAACGGCAGACTCCTTTGAGGAGGCTAAACAGAGCGTGCGGGGAGAAAGCGCTCGTCGAGTCTGCTTTTTACGGCAGCTCGCTCATGATGTTCGTGTGGCCAGTCAATGTGTAGTCTGGCGGGTGAAGGAAGAGATAGGGCGGGGCCCGTCTACAACCCCTCCGCCAGATCCTTTTGCAAACCCCACGACATAAGCCGCCGCTGAGCCTCGGCAGCAGCAGGACCCACGCCGTGGGGAGCGCAAGTCGTGACGCCCTCCTCGAAGAGTGCCCGGCGGGATCGCAGCACGCGAAGAGGCAGCGCCTCCCAATGCTCGCAGCCGGCACCCTCGAGTGCCGACTGCGCGTGCTGCTCTCCCAAACAAACAACGCACATCAAGTGTGTATCCCCGCTCGTGATGTAGCGTGAGCAGGGAGGAACACACTGTCTGTACTGATGTTCGCTCGTCATGATAACTCTCTTTTTTTTTAAATGTCAGTGTGAGTGCAAACGAAACATGTGAGTCTGAACTCAGACACAACACAAAGACACTTTGGACAGTAACACAGAGCGTTTGTTGAAGGCAACAGAAGCTAACGCCGTGTGTTTGCTGGTGTGCTTTATAGCTTCCGGGTCTATGACGTCACCCGCCTATGACGTTCCGTCTCTCTATTGGACTGATGACATACGTGCTTCACGACGCAATCACGCAGAGGCGTTCCCAGAGCGGTGACGCAGCGCGAGTTCCCTTGAAAGGGAACAACATTAGGCTACCATTTTTATAAACCTTTTCCAACCAGTTTTACAGGCTTAATCACACATGCAGAATTGGGAATAATTAATACAGCACATGAGTGTTTCACAAGTCTGTTATTTAAAAGCTTAGCAAGCACATCAACAGCTGCCCCAAACACCATGTACCAGGGTGAAAGGCTTTAGTGCTAAAAAGCAGTTACTGCATTCATTTAATATATCAATAATAAAAATTCAGAGACGTTCAGTTCCAGTCGTTTAGTAGAGATATTGTGTTCACTAAAGGAATGTCAGGCCTCTTGCTTTTATCCTATTGACCATGCATTGAATTGCTCTCATCTCTCATATCATGACGTATTCCAGACAGGCTTTTTGTACAGCTATTCAGTCAATGAGCCCATTTCGCAGACGCTGATGATGTATTTCTGCATTAATTAACATTGTAGCAAACTTAAACGTTCACTTTATTTTGATGGTTCCTTTTACATTCTGTTGACTTTAAGGCCCAATCCCAACCCTTTCGCCTACCCCTATCCCTTACCCTTGCCCCTTGAAACAGAGTGGCAAAAATATTCCCCTAAGAAATGGGACACCACTACTATACCATTACATGTCATCATATCCCATTTCTTTTATTAGTGTCCTGTAACATTTGACCAGTAACAGCAGTGAAGTGTGGATGTATATACAGTATATATATTATATATATATATATATATATATATATATATATATATATATATATATATATATATATATATATATATATATATATATATATATATATATATATATATATATAAAACAGAAATCAGGCGCGAGCACGTTTAACAAATGACTCCCTCCCAACATTGTTTTTTGCTGTATTTGGACTTAATAACATGGCGCTCATTTTTACTTAAAAAACATATGAGCCTTCGAGTTTACTAAGACAATACAAATGATACAGAACATAAAAGACTGGTGAAGCCGCTTTTCCATCAGGCCAAACTTTGTTAACCGCTCCATTCCGTGCCGATCCGAGCCGGCTTGTGCGGTACATATATGGTTTAGTTTTCTATACTGTGGTGTTGCGATAACGGAGCTCTTTGCAATGCAATACAAACAAGTTAGTTGTTGCCTTGGTAACGCAAGAGTTTACAGTTTACAGACGGTACGTGATGTAAATATCGACTGCATTATGAAGGATGATCAGATATTTCTTTGAACTGTATTATTAATTTGTGTTCACATCACTCAAATAGCATGTTTAGCAAACTACGGAGAAACTGGCTGCCAGGCAACACATAAATGATTGATCCTGAGGATCGCTTTCTAGCAGCACGGTAGTCGTGTATTTAGGGAAATTGCTTATACCCCTTTGTTCGAAGGGTGGTCTTGAAAAATCTTTGCTTGAAGGGTTATCTGGCCCTTCCCCTTACGCCTACCACTCCAGCCAAAGAGAATCGAGACACCCCTAACCACTTCACGTGAATGTGCAGAATGAAGGGGTAGGGGAAAGTGAAGGGCTAAGGGGTAGAAATTGGATTGGGCCTAAGTAATGTTGCACTTAGGCCTACATGTCAACTAACTCTTATTAGTATTAGTTGAGTATTCATAGACTGTTTTGGGTAGGGTTAGTACAATAAGGGGTTATACAGTTGGAAGAATAAGAGTTTAAAAGACAACAATGTACTAAAAACGAAAAAGTACAGACGACAAAGTTGTCAAAATGATCTCCATTCACCCGGATCTGTGAAAACTATTACAAATGCTGTATTATGCATGACAGGCCAGTAGTTGGCGATATCACTTCGTGAAGAAACAATACGAGCCTATAGACTGAAAATGTAATATGCATGCACATCACTATTTTCACAAATGTGTGTTTTTGTAGTTTACATGGAGACAATAATTTGTCTGGCTATCACCAGACCAAGCTCAATTTAAGATTGAACATTGGTATGGGGAGTCTGCTCTGTACATTCTACTGCACAAGAGGCGTGATAAACGAGCATAATTCAAATGACTCTGTATGCAATTGGATAGTCCTTCAACCAATCAGACCACAAGAGGAGTGATCAACGGGCAACAACCCATCGCTTCTCTATCCGTCATTGTGTTAAACCCGCCAATAGTGCGCCAGGTGGATAAGCCAGTCTGTGATTGGTTCCCGCAAAAGTGTAAAAGAAACAGTAGAAATTAATGTATAGGTTTCCAGACTGAGCTGCAGGGCGAAATCAAATCGGCAGCAGATCATTTCGCCCCCCCCCATTGTCGTGTAAATGAATGTCGAAACGCATAAAAACTTTAATGTTTTTAATTGAAAAAGGTGTTGTGTAAACAGCCCCTAAGTTGGCGTACTCGCAAAGCTAGTAAAGTCTGTTGCAATGCCCCGGTCAGCTATTTCAGGCATCCAAGACCAAGTCCTACCTATTTGAATGGGGGAATCCTGAAATCTCAAAAACTGCTATAGGCGATCTCAGAGTTAAATAACATATTTCAAATCCACAACACCCATCTGACATATGCTGTACTATGTGTACTGCGCTAGATTAACTGAGACTTGTTACAGCACTTGCACGCTGTTGCCCCTTGTTTGTCTGATTGCTTCTATTGCTCTCCACATTTGTAAGTCGCTTTGGATAAAAGCGTCTGCTAAATGATCAAATGTCAATGCAATATGTGCATGTACAGTCCTAAGCGAGAGTCTCAGTCTGCAGCAGCTGCAGTGATGCAATGACTATAACAATCAGCGATTGGCTATTTTAAGTAAAAGGCGGGACGTTTTCCACCATATTGCGCATTGCCGTTTCTCCCATTCATAACTAATAGGAGTGAACCGTCCTGTCTATATCTAGACATCAACTTGTCTTTTGAAAACCATATTTCAAATGTTACAAAAACAGCCTTCTTTCACCTCAGAAACATTGCTAAGCCATGGAACATGCTATCTGTCTCTGATGCAGAAAAGTTAGTTCATGCATTCATGACTTCTAGACTAGATTACTGTAATGCATTACTAGCTGGCTGTCCTGCATCCTCAATAAACAAGTTACAATTAGTCCAAAATGCAGCTGCTAGAGTTCTTACTAGGTCACGGAAATATGATCACATAACACCAATTCTAACATCCCTACACTGGTTACCTGTTAAGTTACGTATCATTTATAAAGTATTGCTACTGACCTATAAGGCCCTAAACGGTTTAGCTCCTGTGTATTTAACTGATCTTCTATCGCTTTATAACCTATCACGTTCTTTCAGATCACTAAACTCTGGGCTTCTGGTAGAAACTAGGATATCTAAGTCCACTAAAGGAGGAAGAACGTTTTAATTTTTGGCACCTAAACTATGGAATAGCCTTCCTAATAATGTTCGTGGCATGGATTTTTTTATTTTATTTTCTAATGTATTCTGAGGTGTACTTATATTGTTAGTATGATTTTTACATCATAAAATGTCATAATTTAGAAATAAAAGGCATTTATTCTATACTGATGTTTGCCCTGTGGCTCAAGGGGCGTGTCTGCTGTGAGACTTCAGTAAAAACACCCACTGCAGTGATTGACTGACATCTTTGCATTTAAAATTAGCAGAGGGGGTGTGGTTTAACGAGGCACGAGCAGGCACGAGTCTGCCAGAGAGACGGATGGACCGGAGTTCACTTTTCATCAGTTCTCTCAGCACGTCTCAGTTCAGTGAACTGTTGTAGTTACCAGAGATGCTCACACGTCTCTGAGCTAGAGTCCAAGTCAAGTCTCAAGTCTCTGGGCTCGAGTCCAAGTCAAGTCTCAAGTCTCTTTATTATAATAAGTCTCTGGTTATAATAAGTGTTGCATCACATACGGCGACCCATCCAGGCTGTGTAGAACACTGCAAAGCTATATATAAGGAATTCAAAGCATGTAATAAGTTATTTTGACACCTTTCTCTATTAACATACCATATCAGCTCATTAAACCTGCAGATGTCGATCAATGAATATGAAAAGACAACAAGTAAGATGCTTATCTAATAGCTAACAATTTTATGTGCAACAAAGCACATCTGAAACCACAAAGTTCTGGTACTCAGGGTATCACAAAAACATTGCAAAATTTATAAGCAATAACACTTTTTCCACTTAAAGAGAGCACACACTCAAGCAAACACACAGAAACACTCTCTCACAGTCACACACACGCACTCAAGTGCACACACACTACCCACACGTGGTTTACGGGGACTCTCCATAGGTGTAATGGTTTTACTAATGTACAAATGGTATAATCTATCCACCTACACTAACCCTACCCCTAAACCTACCAATCACAGAAAACTTTTGGCCTTTTTTGAATTTCAAAAAGCACCATTTAGTATGTTTTTTTAAGCAGTTTGGATTATCAACCATGATTAGGTTTTATTTTAATACAAAATATAAAATAAAATATAATATAATCTTAGTGACTGTCCTTTTCATGACAGATTTATCTAAACATAGCATTAAATAATCAAGACATCACTAACAGGTTAAGTAGAATTTATATATATATATATATATATATATATATATATATATATATATATATATATATATATATATATATATATATATATATATATATATATATATATATATATATATATTGCATATATTTAGTGAAAGAGTTGATTTCTCTAGTGAATTAACAGCTGTGGACACTGAATGACTTCTGACTCTGAGGTAAATGATGGGCGTGACATTGTTTACAAGCTGTTTGACATCTTTGCGCGATTGAAACACTGATTGAGCGATTACACGACATATAATACGTTTCAGTAAGTGTTATTCTCAACATACCTTAAGATATTAATTAATGTTTATTCTTCTGGAAGAGATGATCTATCGCGTTCACTCGCGCGCGCGCCGCGGCCGCTTGAATTGACGCGCCTATACAGTGATCAGTCGTCACATTTTAGAGCGTCAAAACGGCATTTATCGTTTGAATTTCGTGATAAAATGAACTGAATACTTTTATTCTTTATACACATTTGTGTCCTCATAAACCAAAAAAAATACAATAACACACACACACACTTGTAAAAACTTATGATGAGTGGCACAGCAGCGGCAGGTGCAGTCGACATGATTGTTCGTTGTCCTCTCATGTGTGGCCGTGCGCAGCAGATACGTAGTACGTCACTTGGTACGTGGCAGGTTATAGGTACCGGAGGGAGGGGAATAACATCGAGCTCATCAGAAGTTTCCTAAAAATAAACATTGTTCACTAGTCCCGCAGCTCGAGTCCGAGTCGAGTCTGAAGTCTTTTGAGGACGAGTCTCAAGTCGAGTCTGAAGTCACTGTGTGTGCGACTTAAGTCGCACTCGAGTCCGAGTCTCAAACTCGAGTCCCTATCTCTGGTAGTTACTAGCATATACTTCAGGTTATTAGTTTATTTCTAGTCGGAGGGACTGTCACTCATGTCAGAAAGTTAGTAACTTTAGTAAATGATGGATCAGCGCTGAATTGAGACGCGAACCGTTTAGAACTATTCAGTCCGATTTGGTGAACTGGTTCGACCGGTTCAATAAAAAAAAACGGTTCACTAAAAAGAACCAGTTCAAAAGAACGATTAGTTCGCGAACCGGACATCAATGGACCAGAGACGGAGCGATTGCTAACAAAGTTATATATTGTAACTACTGAGTTGTGAGAGTGCTGTCAGTGCGAGTTTATTTTGTTTGTATCTGAACACAAGTCCCAGTCACACTGAGCCCATCTTCGTCCTTATTACCAACTTTGTAACACATGTAATGTACCATTACAGGAGATGAACGAGTTACAAGTGTTGATTATAGCATTATTTTTAGATATTTTCCTTTCATATGAAAGCGTCAGTGATGCGCATCGAGTACACAGCGCAAAAAAGACACAACAGGGCAGTAATCGAATGTAATCCAGTTTATTGTGGGGTTAGCTGGCTAGCCTAGCCCAGAGACCCTCACGCTTACCCCCCTTCTTCTTAATCTCGCGCCGCGTTTGGTGCCTCCACTATGTGGGCGAGATGCAGTACTGGGGGTCGGCGATGTTGAAGGCCGACCGGCCAGTGCAGCCCGAGCCTTGGCGTGCGGTAAGTTTATCTCTAAAGATGTGGCTCTGCCGATGTAGAGCAGAAACTCATGACTGTATGCACATTTTAGAACAGATAGATGCGACGAGAACGTACAAAAACACTGACTCACAAGATAGAAAACACAAAAACACCGTTCTGTCGGGAGACAGAGAAGCCGCAGCACGAATATTAAAGTTCTGTGTGAACTTGAATAATTAGCTACACATCAGAAATCACTGATCACAGATCAGAAGGAACTGAAAAAAAGACTTCTGTTTTCATTTGTACATCCAAACGCTGAGAAACTGCCAGCATTCACTCGTTCACAAGCCATGATCTCTCAAGGACAAACAAATATGGCGCTCGCATGGGCGTGCCAAATTCTCTGGGCGGAGGAAAGGGAGGTAACTGTTCCTGTTATGACGTCATAACAGGAAAATCCAAGATCAGCTCGTCTGGGCTGTCATTTCCTCAAAGGCAGAGAGAGACAGCCAGAACTCGATTTACACCGATCAAAATGTCTAGTCACTTGGGGACAATATTCAGGCTAGGGGAACTCATATTAATGTTGAAAAACCTCATAAAATGAAAATTTCATGCCATGGGACCTTTAATTGCTTTGAACAGTAGCTTTTATCTCGGGACTCCCATCCCAAGGTAACTAGAGAGTCCGTCAGCTCCAGTCTGGATCCAGCCCTTCATAAAGACTGCAGATGACCAACACCTGTGAAGAGACGACTCCAACTCCTGCGAAGACTTCAGATGACGCAGCTCTGCTCAACACACACCCATGCTCATTTCTATATACCCTAATCATTAACAACATGTATTCTTATTTCCATTATTTCTGTGCCTTAATTTAATTATTATATTGATTAATAATACTTTGTTAGCTAATCTGTGTGCTTTGTATATGTGCATTTCTGAAATACATAGCGTGAACAAATCACTTTAAATTGTAATGTAGATGCATACATTTTCTGTGAAGCTGCTTTGAAACAATATGTATTGTGAAAAGCGCTATACAAATAAATGTGAATTGAAAATGTGAATTGAATTGAATTGAATATCTATATAGAAACATAATGTCCATCAAAATAAAGTGTCACCGCAAACGTTTTAAACTTTTATATATATTTTAATTATTTCATGTATTGTCGTATTTCTCTCTTCTTCTTTTTTTCTTCTTTTTTTCCTTTTTTGGGTAGTAGAAATGCAATAGTAAAGTTTTACTTTTACTGTTGCAGCAAAAGGGAGAGCAAAGTTAATATTTGCAATGGTCTCCCATGTACCTCTAGAGCAGGGGGCCACAGTAAACTTTCAAGAGGGCATCCAAGATTACCTAAAATTATTTATATAAATAGTAATATAATAATCTAGCTTGGTTCAAATGAAACAAAAAACACACAAATTCAAGATGTAAATTGTAATCAAATTGTCCCCTTAAAAACTATTGTTTTTGTTGGATAAGATACAGTTTTTGAAACTTCTGGAATCACAAACTGTATTGGTTAATTCATTTTAAGGGTTAGTTCACCCAAAAATTTAAATTCTGTCATTAATTACTCACCCTCATGTTGTTCCCCTACTATCTTTATGGGCCTTGAAAGTGGTGATTACGTTGCTGTCTATGGAGGGACAGAAATCACTCGGATTTCATCAAAAATATCTTAATTTGTGTTCCGAAGATGAACAAAGGTCTTACGGGTTTGGAACGACAAGAGGGTGAGTAATTAATGACAGGATTTTCATTTTTGGTTGAACTAACCCTCTAATATTTCAGCACTCCCATACCTGTATAGAGGGTATGCATTGATGTCACTTTCCCGTACCTCTATTGTGTTGAACAATGGGGAGGCTTTGAGTAAAAAAAAGTGGAGGACCACTGGTCTATGGAAGATATAATATTTTACTTCATCATTAAAACCCTGAAATGTGAAAATGGTCCATAGAAACGCAAAGTAACATGAGGGAACTTAACAAACCATGACCTTTCGGATTGTCATTTTACTGTAAAAGAATCTTCTCACAAAGATAATAGTCACCCCTTTGCTTTTAAATAACCATATATGAGGTTTTTTTGTTTTTTTGTTTCTGCCTTTTGATTTTTGTGGTATCTGGTCAGTCTCTACACCTAATTACACACCCTGACAGCAAGCATGTTCCTTCTGATATGAGAAATTTAGAGGTGATTGAAAAGTTCAGTCATCATTTGTTACAATATGACCTTCGGAAGACCCCTAAGGCTTTATCATTTCATAGACCACTTAATACTATAATTGCACATCACATTTTCCTCTTATAAAAGTCTATTTTAAAACTTGTCCATCTGGCAGAATTTGAATAGGAACAGATAAAGACAGCCTACCAAGATAAAAATTTGTTAAAACCCTAGGCATTCAGTCCAAAAGATAACAAGCACATCTTGACTGATTTCTTTTTTATCTTAGCAAAATAAACTAAAAGGACAGAATAAAGGAGAATAACTACAAAAGTTGTTCCCGGGTAGAAATGCGAACAGAGAATTATTCATGACCTCGGTCCATAGAAACTTGTAAAAGAGTGACACTACAATTTGTCAGCATGCTTGATCTTCATAAGAGGAGGGGCGAGTCTGATCCTTTGCAGCGAATCATCTCTAAATAATTCAACACGCTGTGGTTAAGCTTCATGCCATTTATCTCTGCCCGACTGACAACCATCAAACTTGTCACTCGCTTATGTTTCATTGCATTGAAAGGCTCTATTGATTGTGCCTGGTGAGATTCACGTTCTCTGAATGACTAAACAACAAATAAAAATATGTCTGGGCACCATCAGCTTACTGTTTATTTATTTGGTAAAAAGTTGCAGTGCTGCTCTTTTTTTTAGGCAATAGAAATAAAAAGCAATGTAAAAGCTAAAACAAAGTGTCTTTGCAATAGTTGGCTAAATATTATCATCTTTCTGTCGTCTCATTAAAAACTCAACAGAGAAAAGTATGGTGCTTTTTAGGTTGTAATTGTCATGGTTGGCGAATTAGCATACATTTTCATGCCATTTACAAGCTCTCATATCTAAAAAAGCTGTGGTTCAAAGTAGCATAAAATGCATCGGTTCTGCTCAGAGAGGTAAAAAATTGTTGCCAGGGAAACCAGCAAATGTTTGCAAATGAAGAGGAAAATCACTGTGCAGAATGAAATGTATTAGAAACTGAAATTGTAAGCAAACTGAGTTAATTCTGCTTTTCGCTCTCATTTAATGAAAATGTTTTCATGTTGCACATTTGGAATAACCACTGAACATATGCATTATCCAGGGTCCTCATGGTTATCGAAAAAAATGGAAACATGTCAATAGAAATTGTGATTTCTTGGCCTGAAACATTTCTGTAGCAATACACATTTTTTCTTGTAATGATCTGCTCTAAAAGGCAAAAACTCTCAACTCATTATAATTTGTTCAGTTTTAATTCAAATACATTAAATCAATTGTACGTGTATAATTATTAATTTCGAGACATTTGTTCACAAAAAAGTATTACTGTTCATACCTATTAATTTGAAGGTTTCACATCTTACAAATGCAAATTTGCATCTCTGTGAAATCATGTATATGTAAATCCTTATTCAGTCATTATTAATGATTGGAAAGGTCATGAAAAAGTAATGGAAATTCAATAGTGTTTTTTTGTTGTTGTTGTTATCACAACTGCACAACATTATGATATCTGCCTAACCTTTCATCTTTCTCAGATCTTATTCCGGGTGGTCTTGTAAGACTTCATTGATGATCAGAGATAGTAATTAGAGCTTGTCAGTTGTTAGAGGCTTCCAGTTGAGCAGTGGGACTATGGGAGTTGTGGGTACCCTACTGAAATGATAAATTGTACTGTGCTGAACTAGTTTAAGGGGTACGGCTTACTATTGTTCATCTGTTAAGAGACTAACTTCACAAAAAGAGTCAGGGGAACAGCATGAACAGCAATATCCATCAGCAGCTAGTGAGGAACTACCTCTGCATACCAGCTGAAAGACCTCCAAAGTAATTATTTTTACACTTTGCAACATTTCCATATTTGTTAGCATGTATTTCCCTTTGCTTTTGTCCTATTTTTTAAGGGCAAACATATGGAACACATGGTAATGATACATGTAAACAATTTATTTCCTGAGGATAGGAACCCTTACAAAAATTTTTATGAAATATACTTGTAAGTGTACTATTTCAATAATGCTTGGGACTAAATTAACCCACTTTTTAGTATATTAAAGTATACTTTTAAGTTTAACAGTAGTAAGTAAACAACTTCATACTTAGAGTTTACTATTCATATTCATATATATATATATATATATATATATATATATATATATATATATATATATATATATATATATATATATATATATATATATATATATATATATATATATATATATATATATATATATATATAAATATACTGTAGTTTAATCGTTCAATTTAAAAAAAATATTTTATTCCAGCTTTATGCATCATTTTTTTCAACACTTGAATGTGGGTAGTTTAATATAAAAAATCTAAGAATTTTATTTCATTTATTTCATTTTTTATTAAGATTTTTTATCAAAGACTAGGGGAGAGCGGGGCACAACCTAACGCTTTTTGACTTTCTCAGTTTGTGTAAATCCACTTGGGGTTCAGAGTATTTATTTTTTCCCACATTCATTTTACACATGTCTAGAACAATTATGTGGTTTTATTTCATTAATACAGTGTATACTTTTTTCTTGATTTACCCCGAAAGAATGGAAGTGGTGGGGTACATTGTAACATGTGAGGGGCACATTGTAACATGATCAAATGACAGCTTAAAATGTTATCTGATATAATCAAAAAATATCCAAGACAAACTAAAAAATGTTGTCAATAAAATACAATTATTAACTTTTTAAAATAAAATAATTGAATTTTTTTAATCATTAAAAACATAATAATTTTTGAGTTTGACAACAAACACGTTGCTAAATACAGCTATACAGCATAGTTAAAAACATAATAATTATTAATAATTTCTGAACATTGTTCCAACACGCTTTTTTTCAGTGTGGTTAGATCAACATTAAAGAACTACACTCACCTAAAGGATTATTAGGAACACCATACTAATACTGTGTTTGACCCCCTTTCGCCTTCAGAACTGCCTTGTGGCATTGATTCAACAAGGTGCTGGAAGCATTCTTTAGAAATGTTGGCCCATATTGATAGGATAGCATCTTGCAGTTGATGGAGATTTGTGGGATGCACATCCAGGGCACGAAGCTCCCATTCTACCACATCCCAAAGATGCTCTGTTGGGTTGAGATCTGGTGACTGTGGGGGCCATTTTAGTACAGTGAACTCATTGTCATGTTCAAGAAACCAATTTGAAATGATTCAAGCTTTGTGACATGGTGCATTATCCTGCTGGAAGTAGCCATCAGAGGATGGGTACATGGTGGTCATAAAGGGATGGACATGGTCAGAATCAATGCTCAGGTAGGCTGTGGCATTTAAACGATGCCCAATTGGTACTAAGGGGCCTAAAGTGTGCCAAGAAAACATCCCCCACACCATTACACCACCACCACCAGCCTGCACAGGCAACAAGGCATGATGGATCCATGTTCTCATTCTATTTACGACAAATTCTGACACTACCATCTGAATGTCTCAAAAGAAATCGAGACTCATCAGACCAGGCAACATTTTTCCAGTCTTCAACTGTCCAATTTTGGTGAGCTTGTGCAAATTGTAGCCTCTTTTACCTATTTGTAGTGTAGATGAGTGGTACCTGGTGGGGTCTTCTGCTGTTGTAGCCCATCCGCCTCAAGGTTGTGCGTGTTGTGGCATCACAAATTCTTTGCTGCATACCTCGGTTGTAACGAGTGGTTATTTCAGTCACAGTTGCTCTTCTATCAGCTTGAATCTGTCAGCCCATTCTCCTCTGACCTCTAGCATCAACAAGGCATTTTCGCCCACAGGACTGCCGCATACTGGATGTTTTTCCCTTTTCACACCATTCTTTGTAAACCCTAGAAATGGTTGTGCGTGAAAATTCCTGCTCAAAATTGCTTAAATCACCTTTCTTTCCCATTCTGACATTCAGTTTGGAGTTCAGGAGATTGTCTTGACCAGGACCACACCCCTAAATGCATTGAAGCAACTGCCATGTGATTGGTTGATTAAATAATTGCATTAATGAGAAATTGAACAGGTGTTCCTAATAATCCTTTAGGTGAGTGTATATCAACTGTAAAATAACATTAAAATAATATCAGATTTGTCTTGTTTTAAATAAACACAAAAACAGAGATGAAAAATAAACTTAGGCAAGAATTTTGGCACAATGTTTTCTCTAAATAATATTGATATTGCAACTAGTAAATACACTAAGTTTCGTCATCCTGGCATGTGTAAAAAGTTTTAAACCATGTGTGTTACAACTAACCTCGCGTTAAGTTGTTCCCCGATCTCCCCTACATCCGGATCAGATTCAGAACGATGATCAAAACCCAGATAGAGTAAATACAGTCCATCAACACCCCCAAAGCTTCACAGTCATTTCATCTTCATGGGTTCGACATTTCATTCAGTAACATTAGACAGTTTTGATGTATATGCTGTTTAATGTTTGCACAACAATCTTCTATCACTTATTTCTGCTTCTTCTTCACCTGTTTTTTGATCCGGAGATTAGTGAAATGCTATTTCAGAAGATGTGAATAGCGCCCCCTACTGTATAACAGTGAAAACATGGATAGCCGGAAAAGTCATCCAGTGACGGGGAAAGAGCAAAGTAGATTTGAAGTAAATTGCTATGCACACCACCAGTGGACTAGCCTAGACAAAAAGATAACAATGTTAGTTTATAAGAGAGTTGTCCTATGTAAAACTATGTGGAAAAAAGTATTTATCAGGCTACTCAATCAAAAGAGTAAACACAACTACAAGCCAAGTATACTTAGTTTTAAGTATATCTCAATCAAAAGATTTAGTACAAAGTCAATTATGCTTAAGTGCAATTTTAAGTATATTTCTGTGAAATACATACAAGACTGAAAGTATACTTTCTTACTTTTAGTTTAAAAGAAGTATACAAATAGCACACTTGGATGTTTTTCTTTCTGCAGTGAATTAAATACTTTCACCATTATTGCCCAGGACAACAACTAATGCAACACATACATGGAGTCACAATCCATGTTACAACGGAACCTTTCAAAGAGTAAAGAGTAAAACGATTAAAACCCCTCTTGAAAACTCTCCCAGGTGACAACCACCCCCAATCTTCCCTAATGCTATTGTACAATTAATTATTTGACCAATTCCAGAATATTTATCAGAACGACTTCCTTCAAATTAGACATTTTTGATATTTTACAATTTGTAGGCCAATTTTGTAGTGTTCAGACAACTCTTAGGAGGCATGTTATGCATTTGTAACTTATGATGTAATATTTAAGTTTAACCAGAAAAGAAAAGGCTTTACGTAGCGAGCACTGAAACTGTTTAGCAGGCTTGAATGGTTTGTTTGAATGCACCCCAGAAGAGGTCGGTTTTGGCTGGTGCAGACTGCTTTGCTGTTGGAAGATCTCTCCTGGGTAAGTGCGCTGTACGGTAATCTCGCTCTGATGGCAGGGAAATGCTGTCTTTGAACAAAGAGCCTCTGCAGCAGAGAAAAACCTCCCTTATGGTTGAGATGTGATTAAAGTTTCTCTCTCAGATCTCTGTGTGTCTGTCGAGGGGAAATACGTTTGCTCAAAGAGAGAACTGGGGAGTCTCTCGGATTTGATGGGTGGGTGAGTGGGTGGGAGGATTGGGAAGCTAATAGTAAAAAGAATAGACTCACTAAAAAATTCCTATCGGGCTCATGACAGCTACTGTAAGCGACTGTAAAACAAAAATACTGTTGGTACATGCAATACACAAAATTATGTCTTTATGGGACAATAGTCATATTTTTGTATTTGAATTCTGACATTTACTTGCAGTGCAAGAAGTTGACTTCAATAGGTAAGATATAAAACTGCAATCTTTCAGTTGCTGAATATATAGCAGTATTTGTGCACAAACACACTCAGAAGACTTTTCTCTTGGCTTTCTCTCAAGACTGGTCTGGCTGTGGTTTGATGAGGTGTAATATAACTCATTCTCAGTAAACAGAGATTCTCTCAGTTGGAGGCCAATAGTTGGCTACGTTTCCTTTGGCGTTTTCTTCTCACATCAGACATATGCTCTAAGCCTGTGTGCTGATTTAGATATTTGCCTTCTCAGCCTTTGAATTTCAAATTCAATTCATTTTAATCTTGTTATTTTCGCATCTCTGTATATTTGCATGTGAAAAAAAGAAAGAAATGGATATGTCTCCTTAATATTGATACTATAGAAGAGTTCTGAGGGCCTTCAAGGCCAAATGTGTAATTTCTGATACATCAGTAGCAGCAAGCAGAATTGAAATATAATGTTGCTTCCAAACATTCCTCATTCTTTTTAAAATGGCACAGAGGCGACATAAACATATTTTTTTAAAAGACCACTGGGAATAATATTTGAAATATTTGAAACAAACTATCAAAACATGGAATACATGGAATTGTTAAGTCAAGTTAAAGGTGTAGTGTGTGGTATTTATGAGGATCTATTGACAGCAATGCAATAAAATATACATACCTATGTTTTCAATGGTGTATAAAGACCTTACATAATGAACCGTTGTTTTTATTACCTTAGAATGAGCCATTTCTATCTACATACACCGTGGGTCCCCTTAAAGTGAAATTGCCATTTTGCGGCGTCGTGTTTCTAGCCCTAAACGGACAAACTTCTCTACAGAGCGCTAGTCACTCTCTGCTCTCACCGATGACAACATTTTTGTACTGTGTCGGCTACCGTAGCTTCTCTATGTGCTTCAAAAGGGCGGCGGGCTGATTGCAATTCACAACCTCACCGCTAGATGCCGCTAAAATTCACACACTGCACCTTTAAGTTAAATTTATTTATATAGCACTTTATGCAATACAAGCTAAAATACAGCTTTACAGTAAAAAGCATGATAATAAATGGTAATGATGTGTGTATGATATATTCTACAAAAGGTATTTGTGAGTGAGTAAATAACAGATTCTTTCAAAAATGATGTTTCATTTAGGAACAAGTGACTTTGGATCTTTCAATTAACCAATTATCTGCTGTGGGAATTATCTGTTTGGAAAAATTTGGACATATAAATGGACCAAGCTCTTGTTGATATGCAAATGTATTTGCTTGTGATGTCACAGATCCCGCAATATCAAAACTAAATGAATTAAATGAATGCTCTGTTTATAACGAGGAGGATGTTTTAAGCTATGAAACTACCAGGAAGTTTTAAAGGGGTGATGAATTGAAAACTTTCTCTTAAGCTTTTGATATACAGTGAGGAAAATAAGTATTTGAACACCCTGCTACCTTGCAAGTTCTCCCACTTGGAAATCATGGAGGGGTCTGAAATTGTCACCGTAGGTGCATGTCCACTGTGAGAGACATAATCTAAAAATAAAATCCAGAAATCACAATATATTATTTTTTTTGACTATTTATTTACATTTACATTTAGTCATTTAGTAGATGCTTTTATCCAAAGCGACTTACAAATGAGAGCAATAGAAGCAACTAGAACAGTTTTTTAATATAAATTAGACAGACAGAAAATGAATAGAATGTTAAGTGCTATTATTGATTGCTCAGGTGCTGCTGGAAGAGATGTGTCTTTAGCTGTTTTTTGAAAATGGCTACAGACTCGGCTGCTCGAATTGAGATAGGCAGGTCATTCCACCAGGTGGGGGCGATCCAGGAAAAGGTCTGTGAGAGTGATTTCATGCCTCTTTGGTATGGTACCACAAGGCGTCGTTCACTGGCAGAACGTAAGCTCCTGGAGGGTGTGTAAGTCTGAACAAGCGAGTTTAGGTATATTGGTGCAGCGCCAGTGGTTGCTTTGAAGGCGAGTACCAGTGTCTTGAATTTGATGCGAGTGGCTATTGGCAGCCAGTTGAGACTGATGAAGAGAGGCGTGACGTGCGCTCTCTTCGGCTCGTTAAAGACCACCCTCGCCGCTGCATTCTGGATCAGTTGCAAGGGTTTGATAGTGCATGCCAGAAGGCCCGCTAGAAGAGCATTACAGTAGTCCAGTCTGGAGAGAACAAGAGCTTGGGCCAGGAGTTGTGTGGCCTGCTCTGATAGGAAGGGTCTAATCTTCCTAATGTTGTATAATGCAAATCTGCAGGACCGGGTTGTTGCAGTAATGTGGTCAGTGAATTTTAGCTGATCATCAATCACAACTCCAAGGTTCCTGGCTGTCCTGGACGGAGTTATTGTTGATGATCCTAGCTGAATGGAGAGATTGTGATGAAGTGCTGGGTTGGCTGAGACCACAAGCAGTTCTGTCATCCAGGCAGAAATGTCTGTTAGGCAGACAGCGATACGAACACCAACCGTGGGATCATCTGGTTGAAATGAGAAGTAGAGTTGAGTGTCGTCGGCATAGCAGTGATAGGAAAAGCCATGTTTCTGAATGACAGATCCCAGTGATGACATGCAGATGGAGAAGAGAAGTGGTCCAAGCACTGAGCCCTGTGGAACTCCAGTGGCTAGATGATGTGACTTAGACACTTCACCTCTCCATGACACCCTGAAGGACCTACCTGAGAGGTAAGACTTGAGCCACTGGAGAGCAGTTCCTGAGATGCCCATCTTCATGAGAGTTGACAGGAGGATCTGGTGGTTAACTGTGTCAAAAGCAGCAGACAAATCTAGTAAGATAAGTACTGTGGATTTGGAAGCCGCTCTTGCCTGTCTCAGTGTCTCCGTAACCAAGAGCAGGGCAGTCTCAGTTGAGTGGTCGCTTTTGAAGCCGGATTGGTTGATGTCCAGGAGGTTGTTCTGTTCAAGAAACATAGAGAGCTGGTTAAACACAACTCGCTCAAGTGTCTTTGCAATGAAAGGCAGAAGGGATACCGGTCTGTAGTTTTCTAAAAGTGCTGGGTTCAGAGTGGGTTTCTTAAGCAGTGGGGTTACCCGAGCCTGCTTAAATGCTGTGGGGAAGGTCCCGTGTGAAGAGAGGTGTTGACAATGTGAGTGAGTGCAGGAGTAACAGAAGAAGAAATGGCCTGAAGGAGGTGAGGATGATTGGAAAGGATGAGTTTGGAGACATCTGCTTCGGAGAGCAGAGAGAAGGAGGGGAGCGTATGTGTGATGGTTGTTGAGATGTGCATGTCGGTTTGTGGTGTGGAGAATTGGCTGCTGATGGAGGAGGTTTTGTTTGTGAAAAATGATGCAAAGTCATCAGCTGTAAGAGTTGATGAGGGGGGGGGGGGCAAAGGAGCGAAGAGAATGTTCTGAAAAGTGCACGATAGTCAGAGCAGTTGTTCATTTTGTTGTGGTAGTATGTAGTTTTATCAGTGGAGACGTTAGTAGAGAAAGAAGCGAGGAGAGACTGATACAGGGTTAGGTCAGTAGTGTTTTTAGTTTTGCGTCACTTCCTCTCTGCCGCCCGGAGTCCAGAGCGATGTTCATGGAGAACATCAGACAGCCAGGGGGCAGAGGGGGTGGTGCGGGCTGGCCTGGATGAAACGGGACAGAAGTTGTCTAAGCAAGATGTTAGAGTGGAGCAAAGAGTGTCAGTAGCACTGTTAGTGTCCAGTGCTGAGAACTGAGCAGGTGGAGGGAGTGAGGATGAAACCATAGTGGATAGACGGGAGGGAGAGAGCGAGCGTAGATTATGCCGAAAGGTGATCTGGGGAGGAGTGTGTGTTGTGTCAGGAGTCAGTAGGAGGTTAAGAGTGATGAGAAAGTGATCTGAGGTGTGCAAAGAAGTAACTAAAGTGTCGTCTGTGGAGCAGTAGCGTGTGTAGATAAGGTCCAAATGGTTACCTGATTTGTGAGTAGCTGTAGTAGATACTTGCTTAAGGTCAAATGAGGTCAGAAGAGTGGTGAAGTCTGCAGCCTGGGGTTTATCAAGGTGGATGTTGAAGTCACCGAGCAGTACCAGAGGAGTGGCATCCAGTTGCCAGATAGATAAGGAATGGGCTCAAATTTCCAATCATTTGAGATGAGCAGACCAGTACCTCCGCCCCTCCCAATCGGGCGAGGGGTGTGTGAAAAAGAGAAATTATTTGAGAGAGCTGCAGGAGTGGCAGTGTCTTCTGGTTTAATCCAGGTTTCAGTTAGAGCCATGAGACTGAGATGTGAATGAGTGGAAATAGATGAAATAAAGTCTGCTTTGTTTACAGCAGACTGGCAGTTCCAGAGACCAATTGGAATGGACATTAATGTAGCAGAGGAAATAGGTACACTACGCAGATTATTAGGATTACAGCGTCTAGAATGTACTGAGCGTGATTTATGGGTGCATGTGGTAATAGTAGAGATTTGGAAGTACATTGTGAATACGGGTCAGATAAATAAACAGATAAAAACAAGCAAAACACAAAAGTGGACAAAGTAGAAGGAAAGCTATACTCAAGTGCCTTGTTGGTGTCCTTGCTCGAGTGGAGTCGCGCAGAGTAGAGTCGATGTCTTTACCCGACTCGGTCTTCACACGAAGAGGCTGAACGCTCACGCTGGCGCGGAATGAGCATATTAAATAGATGCTAATCACTACAGTCAGAACAGGTGAGGACGCTTTTGTAATTCGCCCAAACAATCAAGGGAACAGCCTGTCAATGGCTCAGCTCAAAAGCAAAACTAGGACTCACTAGCAGTGCGAATATCCAGCAATAGCAATAACAATTGAGTGCGGGCAGGTGGCAAAAACAGCCCTTGTTATAATTCAAATACAATTATCTTAACCAGTAAAATTAAAATTGAAAAATAACTACAGAATTGAAATGTATCCACTTGTTAGCGTGTAATACGCTGAGCAAATCGAGCAAACTGAGTAATCAGAACAAAACACATACGGCTTCAATGCGCTCCAATGCGCTATTTGTATGATACAGCTGCAAATAAGTATTTGAACACCTGTCTATCAGCTAGAATTTTTGTTAGTCTGCCTTTAAAATGTCCACCTCCACTCCATTTATTATCCTAAATTAGATGCACCTGTTTGAGGTCGTTAGCTGCATAAAGACACCTGTCCACCCCATACAATCAGTAAGAATCCAACTACTAACATGGCCAAGACCAAAGAGCTGTCCAAAGACACTAGAGACAAAATTGTACACCTCCACAAGGCTGGAAAGGGCTACGGGGAAATTGCCAAGCAGCTTGGTGAAAAAAGGTCCACTGTTGGTGCAATCATTAGAAAACGGAAGAAGCTAAACATGACTGTCAATCTCCCTCGGACTGGGGCTCCATGCAAGATCTCACCTCGTGGGGTTTCAATGATCCTAAGAAAGGTGAGAAATCAGTCCAGAACTACACGGGAGGGGCTGGTCAATGACCTGAAAAGAGCTGGGACCAACGTTTCCAAGGTTACTGTTGGTAATACACTAAGACGTCATGGTTTGAAATCATGCATGGCACGGAAGGTTCCCCTGCTTAAACCAGCACATGTCAAGGCCCGTCTTAAGTTTGCCAATGACCATTTGGATGATCCAGAGGAGTCATGGGAGAAAGTCATGTGGTCAGATGAGACCAAAATATAACTTTTTGGTCATAATTCCACTAAACGTGTTTGGAGGAAGAAGAATGATGAGTACCATCCCAAGAACACCATCCCTACTGTGAAGCATGGGGGTGGTAGCATCATGCTTTGGGGGTGTTTTTCTGCACATGAGACAGGGCGACTGCACTGTATTAAGGAGAGGATGACCGGGGCCATGTATTGCGAGATTTTGGGGAACAACCTCCTTCCGTCAGTTAGAGCATTGAAGATGGGTCGAGGATGGGTCTTCCAACATGACAATGATCCGAAGCACACAGCCAGGATAACCAAGAAGTGGCTCTGTAAGAAGCATATCAAGGTTCTGGCGTGGCCTAGCCAGTCTCCAGACCTAAACCCAATAGAGAATCAAACTCTGTGTTTCTCAGCGACAGGCCAGAAACCTGACTGATCTAGAGAAGATCTGTCTGGAGGAGTGGGCCAAAATCCCTCCTGCAGTGTGTGAAAACCTGGTGAAAAACTACAGGAAACGTTTGACCTCTGTAATTGCAAACAAAGGCTACTGTACCAAATATTAACATTGATTTTCTCAGTTGTTCAAATACTTATTTGCAGCTGTATCATACAAATAAATAGTTAAAAAATCATACATTGTGATTTCTGGATTTTTTTTTTTTTAGATTATGTCTCTCACAGTGGATATGCACCTATGATGACAAATTCAGACCCCTCCATGATTTCTAAGTGGGAGAACTTGCAAAATAGCAGGGTGTTCAAAATACTTATTTTCCTCACTGTATAATAGGCCATGGTAATATAAGAATATCCATGAGCTTGTATAGTTTCAGAGCTGAAAACTTCCTTGTTAGTCAAAGAAAAGCTTTTATTGACACCAGGCCCAGCAAACGATCAATCTCAGAATGTGCCAGGCTATGATGTAAGAGTGTAGTGAAGCACCGTCTCAAGCACCGCCTCAACAGAAAAAGAACAACCAGATCCATAGCCCCGCCCACCGACTCGTGCCACTAACATGACATAGGCCTACAGAGAGAGCTAAACCACATCGAATTTCTAAACATACCACATAAGCTTCATTCGGATTCCAAAATTATGAATGCATGGATGCACGCCCGCGCGTGTGTGTGTGTGTGTGTACGGGTTGTGCTTATCTCCGATCGGGCGGGCCAAGTAATAAAAAAATATAATTCCAATCAACCGCGGGTGGTTGAGAGATAAATCATAGTGTTTGTTTGATAGACGTTTTGCGAGCCCTGTGGGACGAATCATTCCAGTTGCCGTTTTCCCACATGCTTCAAAACAATCCCTCACAGTGTACTCGCAGGGAGCCGAAGCTCATTAAATATGCAAATCTTATCCAATCCTAGCCATGGTGTTTACTACAAGTCTTCAGTGCGGCACGCCCATAAAATCCGAACGTGCAGGAGAGAGCCTCAAAACCAAGGTAGAAAATAGCCTATTACTTATTCATTATGATGTTTTTGAATGTAAAAACCACGCAAATGTCATAAGTTGACCTCAGAAAACAGTATACATTTAAAAAAAGCCAGACCTCTTATATGTCAAAAGATCAAAGCAAATGTGATTTCTCATTTCATGACCCCTTTAAATGAAATATCTGAACTTGAATGAACAGCTGTTTCGAAACCGGGTTTGCTGAACAGTCTGCATGGATACAGTAGGCTGTGAGTAGAAATGTATGCTACAAACTTTCAGTGTCCTTTTAATCATGACTGTATTGTTACATAAAGAGAAGCCTGGAGTGTAATAGGCATGCTATGTATAATCACTATAAATGCCAGCCTTGCTCAAAATGCTTGTATAACAAAAAGGTTAGGGCAAGCTGCTCAGAACCATATTTGTCACACAGTAGGTAACCGTTAGAGGTTTCAGAGACATTAAGAGCCTCAATCTTGACGTTATGAATCAAGACATTTTTAGTTGGGAAGAGGACATATCTTTTATACAATTTCTTTCAAACTCCTCTTTCCATGTTTGCAACCAGTATTTACCTTAATGGCATTATGTAGTTATAATAATGGTGCAATTCCCACAATAATTTGCAAAGTTAAAGCCCACGAGTTTGTCATCAAAACCACTTTGTGACAGAGGGGCCGCCTACCTCCAGTCATTGTGACCCTCTGTCCGGCCCACGTGCAGCCTAAGGAACATAGAGGAATGTGAAAATAGAAAAAACGCAACATGTGATGAGGCACATACGATACTTGTTGTACCCTTTTACCGCTTCTACTGTATAAATCCAGCATGATATCTTATTATAGCTGAACGTCCTCCAAAGTACAGTTTAACACAGTTTTTATATTTGTAACACATATGGTTTAACACTTTCCACACATGGATGACGAAACTTAGTGTATTTACTAGTTGCCATCAACATTATTTAGAGAAATATTGATGGAAGATATCACTGAACATTTATTTAACCATAGCAAAAGTAAATTTCTTACTCAAGTTTATTTTTCATCTCTGTTTTATGTGTTTATTTAAAATAAGACAAATCTGATATTTTAATTTTATATCTGTTATTTAACAGTTGAGATAGTTATTTAATGCTGATCTAACCAGAAGACATGAGCCGGGTTTAAATCCCAGTTGCACAGGTGGGGTGCGTTGTAACACGGCTTTACAATGAGCCCCTATTAGAACTACACTATTATATTCTATGCTTTTATGAGTTCTATTGATAAACCATGAGAAAACGGCTCGGGTTATGTATATAACCCTTGTTCCCTGAGAAGGGAACGAGCACTGCGTCGGAACAACACTTTGGGGATGCTCCCTAAGCATCAGCGTATCTGAAGTCTGAATACAAACTAAACCAATCCGATTGGCGTGCATGATGATGTAACTGTGACGGCATACCCGGAAGTATAAAAGGGGAGCCGGCGCATAGAGACGGCAGCTATTGCTCTGAAGCATGCACTCCAGGCATGCCGAGGTGTGGTGACGCAACGCAGTGCTCGTTCCCTTCTCAGGGAACAAGGGTTATATACATAACCCAAGCCGTTCCCTTTCGAGGGAACTCTCACTGCGTCGGAACGAAACTTTGGGGAACGAGTACCCATTAGGCCACACCGAGGGTAGTGCCTGCCCTAGTGTGAAGCCGGAGACCGGGCACAACTAGGACTGGAGCACCCTAGTGCCAGGCATCGTAGGGAGATTCAGGCTATAGAACCTGATAAAGGTGTGTGGGGTAGCCCACCCAGCCGCCTCGCAGATATCCTGCATGGGGACCCCAGAAAGGAGGGCCACCGAAGAGGCCATGCCTCTGGAGGAATGAGCCCTCACGGCCACAGGTGAAGGCAAATTGCGCACCTGATAAGCCAATGTTATTGCCTGGACAATCCAGTTACTGATTGTCTGGGTAGACGCAGGCAACCCCTTCTTGGGTGAACCAAAACACACCAAAAGCTGTTGAGATCTCCTCCACTGCGCAGACTTCTCCAAATACACTCTAAGAGCCATGACCGGGCAGAGCATGTGAAGCCTCCCTTCTTCCGCCATCACATGAGGCGGAGGATGAAATGCCTGAAGAACCAAAGACCTGGCCACCCTTGATAGAACCTTGGGCACATAGCCCGGCCTAGGCTGTAAGATGGCTTTAACTCCCCCAGGGGCAAACTCCAGGCAAGTCGGCATTACCGCCAAAGCCTGGAGGTCTCCCACTCTTTTCAGAGATGTAATAGCCAGGAGAAAAGCCACCTTCAGGGTCAGGTTCTTTGGTTCAGCCGACTCCAATGGCTCAAAGGGGGCCTCAGCCAGCCCTTCGAGAACCACTGCCAGATCCCAGGTTGGAAGGCCGCAGGCCTCATCCTCCGAGCCCCACGGAGGAACTGTACAACCAGCTGGTGCCTACCCAAAGGCCCATCACCCATAGGAGTGTGGAAAGCTGCAATGGCAGCCACGTACACCTTGAGTGTGGACGGGGTTAGACCCGCAGAGAAGCGATCTTGGAGGAACTCCAGCACTGAAACCACCGGGCAGTTAACTGGGTCCACCTCACGCTCCCTGCACCAAGTGGCAAACACATTCCACTTGAGGCTGTACAGTCTCCTCGTAGACGGAGCCCTGGAACTGAGTAATGTCTCTATCACCTCTGCCGACAGGCCAGCCTCTAGGTAGCTGACCCCTGAGGGGCCAGACCCAAAGGTTCCAAACCTCCGGCCGGGGGTAAAATATTGTGCCCCCCACCTGAGATAGGAGATCCCTCCTCAGAGGAATCTGCCACGGATGACCTGCCAGCAGAGCTATGATATCCGAGAACCAAACTCGAGTCGGCCAACGGGGTGCTACCAGAAGTAGGCTGACCCCCTATTGACGGACCCTCTCTAGGACTCCCGGGAGCAGAGCAATCGGGGGAAATGTGTACAGACGCAGCCTCAGCCACATCTGAACCATGGCATCCAGCGGGGCTGGATGTGTGAGGGAGAACCACAGTGGACAGTGGGACGTCTCTCGAGACACAAACAGGTCCACTTCCATTGGGCCGAACCTCTCGCAAATGGCCTCCACCACCTCTGGGTGGAGCCGCCACTCCCCGGGTCTCAGCCCCTGCCTCGACAGGATGTCTGCTCCCTGATTTTGGACCCCCGGGACATACATTGCCCTGATGGACAACAGTTTCCCTTGGGACCACAGGAGGATTTGATGCGCCAGTCTGCATAGAGGGCGCGACCTCAAACCCCCCTGATGATTGAGGTACGATACGACAGCCGTATTGTCTGTTCGTACCAGGACATGTTGGCCGCAGAGGTCCGGGAAAAAGCTCCTGAGAGCTTTGTAGACCGCCATCATCTCCAGGCAGTTTCTGTGCCAGGAGGAATGACGGCCCTCCCACAGGCCCTTCGCAAAGCGGCCGTCCATGACCGCGCCCCAACCAGTGAGGGAGGCGTCTGTTGAAACGGATTTCCGGCAACAGGATGCTCCCAACACTGGCCCCTGGGACAGGAACCAAGGTTTCTTCCATATGACTTGGGAACGAAGGCATCTGCGCTGATCATTCGGAACGGATTCCCTCTGGGGGAAAAACCCTTGGTTTTCAGCCACCACTGTAGGGGTCTCATGTGCAGCCGGCAAAAAAGGTATCACATTGGACGCTGCTGCCATGAGCCCCAGCACCCTCTGAAAGTGCTTCACAGTGATGCTGTGGCCTAGCCTTATTCCTGAGACCATCGCCAGTATGGTCTCGTCTCGCACGGGAGACAATTGTGCCCACATCGTCCCATACGATCCCCAGGAACGTAGTGCTCTGGGACGGCGTCAACACACTCTTCTTTGTGTTGAGTCTCAGCCCCAAGCACTTTATGTGAGCCAGAACGACATCTCGATGCCGAAATGCCATTTCGTACGACTGGGCCAATATGAGCCAGTCGTCGATATAATTCAGCACACGGATGCCCTGAAGTCTCAATAGAGCCAGAGCTGCATCCATGCACTTCGTGAATGTGTGTGGGGAAAGAGCTAGGCCGAAAGGAAGCACTCGATATTGGTACGCCTCGCCCCCGAAAGCGAACCTCAAGAACTTCCTGTGACATGGAAGGATGGAGATATGGAAGTATGCGTCCTTTAGATCTATTGTGACGAACCAGTCCTCGGGCTGGATCTGACTCACGATGATGGGAACAGTGAGCATTTTGAATCTGAACCTCCTCAGAGACCGATTCAAATACCTCAGATCTATAATCGGACGCAACCCCCCATCCTTTTTGGGAACTATAAAGTACCGGCTGTAGAACCCGGACTCCCTCTCCGGCGAAGGAACACGCTCTATGGCTTCCTTCGCCAGCAAGGAATTTACTTCTAGTTCCATCACCCGAACCCGCTCTGGTACCACTGCGGTCCAGTTCAACCCCCTGAAACTTGGAGGAGTGTGACCGGATTGCAGTCTGTACCCGTTTTCTACAGTACGCAGGACCCATGAGATATTCGGAAGGCATTTCCATGCGCCGAGATATCTACTAAGGGAACCAGCCTCTCGAGGCTGGCGTCGGGTGTTACCCGAGCCTCGTCCCCAACCCCCTGAAGCGGATGACCGGCAGGAAGTGGTTGGGAATGATTCTCTGTGTGCGGACGCGCGAGCTGCCCAGCTGCAGGTCTTTCCAAAGGTGGCTGGAGCATCATGCGTTCGCGGGAAATCGATGTGGCCCGAAGCATCATAGACGGCGGGATTACCACATCAATTTCCCCAGAGCGCCGCAGAGGAAGCAACCTCGGTTGCCCCTTTGCAGGGGGGACCGCTCTTAGAAGTCCAGCCGAAGCTAGGACTTCTTCCCAGCAGCCTTCCGCGCCTGAAGTATGTTCCTCAGATCGCCTTTAGGAGCGGAAGACTGTTGGTGAGAACGGCGCCTCTGTTGCCAAGCTCCCGGAGGAGGGGCTTTAGAGGCGACGCTCTCCTTCTACACAGAGCTGGCAGACGGCTGAGGCTGCCCACTAGGGGCTTCCCAGGCTTTGAGCGGCGAGGGAGGTACTGGTGGAAGGCTGCTGACTACTTCTTCGCCTCCTGGTATCTGGCGACGATGGTATCAACCGCGTCACCAAATAAGCCAGAAGGCGAAATCGGGGAGTCTAGGAGGAAGGATTTATCCTTCTCCTTCATCCCCGACAGATTCAGCCAGAGATGTCTCTCCACAGTCACCATCGAAGCCATGGAGCGGCCAATGGCACGGGCCGTCTCCCTGGTGATGCGGAGAGACAAATCCGCAGCCTTCCTGATCTCCAGCACATCCTCCGGAGAGGGACCCTCGCCCTCATCAAGCTCCTTCAGGAGGTCAGCCTGGTAGGCCTGCAAGATCGATAACGTGTGCAGAGAACTACCAGCCCGCCCAGCCGCCATATAAGCCTTGCCCACCAACGATGAGGTGTCCCGACAGGGTTTGGTGGGAAGTGCCGGGGCCTTGAGGGATGACGCAGAATCGGGCGAAAGATAGCTCGCGAGAGCTTCTTCCACACGAGGCATCGTCCCATAGCCCGCCTCACATGCTCCCAGAACATTGGAATAATCCAATACTGGAGGATTGGACACACGTGAGGAATAAGGCTTCTTCCAAGATCTACACACCTCGGTGTGCAGATCTGGGAAGAATGGTAAGCCCCGGCGAGAAAGAAACCAGTCATCCAGCCTACTGGGTGGCTGAACTTCCTGCACCTCCACGAGTCAACACCTCAATCAGCTCCTCCTGGGCGGTTGGATGAAGCGATGAAACACTTGCTGCTTCTCCACCCCCCCCCGATGCCAAACTCATCCGGCTCCTTGGAACCGGAGAGAATAAGCATCGGATCCACGACCCCGGGGGAAGAAGCCGCAGCGCGGGCTTCCACACGGAGGAAGATCCTCAGAACTGTCAGACGAGGATTGGGAAAGTGCCGCAGCAGTCCCAAATCCCGTTGACAAGTCCTTCTGTGAACCCCATGATCTGCGACGCAGAGCCGCGACCGCGGGTCTAGAACCATGGGGCTCACGAGGCTGGCCGGCCTCATCGAACACGGCCAGCCGAGAGCGAGAGCCCTCGAGAGCCGCCCGAGCATGCTCAACACCCAGACACTGCACACAAAGCAGGTGTGTATCCGAGCCCGATATGTAATGGGGACACAGATGCACACACTGCTTAAACTCTCTCACTTTTCCGCTTTCCATCATACACACTTTCACAACTGGACAAAACAACAGTAAATAGACAGACAATAACAGAGAGCGCTATGCTGAAGAGCAATGACTGCCGTCTCTATGCGCCGGCTCCCCTTTTATACTTCCGGGTATGCCGTCACAGTTACGTCATCACACACGCCAATCGGATTGGTTTAGTTTGTATTCAAACTTCAGATACGCTGATGCTTAGGGAGCATCCCCAAAGTGTCGTTCCGACGCAGTGAGAGTTCCCTCGAAAGGGAAAGGTGAATAAAGACTGAAAGACAATGTTCAGAAATGCTTTATTATTATTATTATTATTATTATTATTATTATTATTATTATTATTATTATTATTTTAACTATGCTGTATAACTGTGTTTTGAGGTGTTTGTTGTCAAACTCAAAAATTATAAATTAGAAAAAAAATGCCATTGTTTTATTTGAAAAAGTGTATTTTATTGACAAAATATTTTAGTTTGTCTTGGATATTTTTTTGATTATATCAGATAACATTTTAAGCTGTAATTTGATCATGTTACAATATACCCCACCTATGGGGCATGTTGTCACATTTCACTTCCATTCTTTTGTGTTAAACAGAGAAAAAAGTATTCATTGTATTAATGAAACAAAACCACATAATTGTGGAAACAAATACTCTGAACCACAAGTGGATTTACACAAACTGAGAAAGTCAAAAAGCATTAGGTTGTGCCCCACTCTCCTTGTCTACCACTCTCCCTTAATTCACTTGAAGGAGTGAATGAATACAAGTGAGTGAATTCGGACACTGAAAGGCTGGAAGGGCCGCTTTTGCATAGTTTCTGCTTGCAGTTTAATAATTATTTGAAACGTAGCAAACTGACAGCTCCAGTAGTGATTGAACAATTTAATATTCCATAAAAAATTAATTTATACCTGTATGATATTATTATGCTGGACCAGCACGGTTTGGGAAATGTGGGCGAGTCCTGGCAAGTCGCGGGAATTCATTCAGCATACGGCTCTCATAGTGCATTATGGGTATTCTCTAGCCATTGAGCCTACATCAGTTGTACATTAGTTATTGCAGTGCATTATGGGACGTATACTATGGTTTCGGACACCACTACAAATGGCTGTCACATCAAATAGTGCCCTATTTAAGGGTATAGGGGACGATTTCGGACACAGCCTAAAAGTCCATGAAAATTAAACTAAAGCAAACAGAATGTGACAATGACTATGAACTGCATTTTTAATGATTCATGTTTCATGTCATTAATATGTTTATTTTATTTAGCTCTTTTTTACCAACTCAAGGATACTTTACAATAATTCAATAGTAGAATGCAGGATATAGAACAGCAGACAATACAGAAGTATATATTTAAAAATACCCTAGAGTAAATATTTTACTATAGTACTCATTTTTCACTTTTTGCAACACACCCAAAATCGATAGACTATTTTTCCGTTTCTGCTCCCTTTGATGTCACAGCTCATTCACATCAAGTGATTGGTTTAAAAAAAATCCTATAGATGCAGAATTGAGTGCCCACTTGGGAAGTTTGGAGATTTCAAACCTGGATGGGATCCTGCACCGGCTGAGCGACTGCCATTGAGATGACTAACGGCTAATGGCTTGCTTTCTCCATTACAGACTTTATATGCTCTGTTCTACTGATCTAAAATAATCCCCTCTTTAGCATACACACAGTGACACCTTCCCAGCACGCTGTGGACACCACACCATGATTTGTTAACACCATCTGGAGTTTTGCAACCTCAACCCCTTCACACTTTACTTCACTTTGAACTTTACTCAAAAAGAGAAAACTTTCAGAAAAGTCTCCCTGAGAAGCCACTAAGCTTTAATCCCGCTGGGTCTGTCTTCATTCACTGCTATACATCAGTAGTATGGTCTTTTACACCTGCAGGCATCACCATATGGAAGCCCAAGTTACTTTTCTCATGTAGCATTTCTCATGCAACCAACCAGTGCCAAATTGCCAGTGGAATCGCTGAGGGCACCAACTAGAAGCTTCCCATAATAACTAGTTCACCCACCCCACAAAGCCCAGAAACATAAGGCATCCTGAGGAAGTCAAACCCAAAGGGTTCTTTCCTACTAGAGCTTGTGATGTAGACTTCCTCTCGAGGTCCTGATTCTCTGTGGTCATTAAAAATCCCATTAAAAATGTCCTTTCATAAAGAGTAGGGGTGTAACCCAGGCATCCTGGCCAAAATTTGCCCATTGGCCCCTGTCCATCATATTGTCACCGTGATTTTGCCAAGCAAGATGTGTTCCTGGATCAACATCCTTTTGTTGATCCTGGATCAACATTTAATCAACCAATCACAAGCCTCTGATGTCATCAGCGTGTGCCGACCAAATGCCATTAGTCCATTTTGAATGTTCCCTCCAACATCACCTTGACTGACTGACAAAAGGTAAGTTATTTTGTCTGTATTCTTTTTTTAACTGTCTCTGCAGCCAAAAATATGGCAATGTAAATGTATTTATTCACTAAAAAGTCCTGAAATGGAACACTTAAATGGCTTAATGTGATGCAACCCTGAACATGCACCCAACAGCCATGTGCTGTTTAGCTAATAGCTAAGCTTTTTTTACTCCAATCCCCAAACGTAATTCCTTCTCTCTTACATTTACACACAAACACACATGTAATATTTAGTTTTAACAACTTTATAAAATGTATAATAGTTTTTACAATTGTCAAACAGTATGACATTTAAAAAAATTGTAGAATAATTGTTTTTTTCTCTCGCGTTCTGAGTGTGCTCAGGGACAACACATGTTGTGTTAAATACAACACAGAATATGTGTTGTGAAAATACACACACAAATGTGTTACTTTAGTAAACACATTAATGTGTACTTTTTGTACACATCTAACACAACTGTGTGTTATAAATGTATTTATTTTTTTACTATAAAATATTGAAAAAGCTAGATTAGAATACAATATGTACACTTATGAAATCACACCGAAGCATTGAATACTGTTCACATACTGTTTATTTAGCATTTTTACTGGTTTTAACATGTAATTAACTGTAAAAAAAAAAAAAAAAAAAAATACTGTTAATAGAAAAATAAGCATTTCAAAACAATCATCAGAAACCAGCTGCGGCTGAGTTGACTTTGGAGAGTTGTATGCCTTCTATAAGCAAAGGCGTCACACTGGTACCAGCCTACAGAAATTGAAAAAATTAAAAGCATCAGAAAATGTTGTTGCATGCAACATTGCAACTTTATTAAAAGCTAACACAATGCATGTTACATGTATTCATCCTGTAATAAATAAAAGTTTAACTAACTTAGTGACAAGCCAGGTGGCAAAAAGTGGCGCTTTTTTTTTATTTTTTAACTAAGTTACACAACACTCGTCGCCACAACGTTGTTTAAACTACCACATAGTATTTGGTAAAATGACTATTACGAGTTCAAACTTAAGGTGCCATGCATATTAACCGTTAAGTTTTTTTTAAACAATAAATACCAAGGTTAAAGTGTTAGTTCACCCAAAATTGAAAATAAAGTCAGTAATTACTCACCCTCATGTTGTTCCAACCATTTAAGACCTTCGTTAATCTTCGCAACATAATTTAGTATATTTTTGATGAAATCTGAGAGCTGTCTCACTCCTCCATAGGCTTTCAGAGGGAATGAAACTTGATGGCCCAGGATAGTAAGTAAAAACGTCATTTAAGGAGTCCAAATGACTACAGTGGCTCTGTATTAAGTCTATCATGCGACGGAAATACTTTTTGAGCGGAAAAACAACAAAAATAACGACTTTATCCCACTATTATTGTTGTTCAATTTGAGCCTCTGATGCCACGACGCATGCGCGAAAACTGCGTTCTTCTTCTACTACTACTAATCTCAGTTTTCGCGCATGCGTCGTGGGGTGAAATATAGTGCCCCCTGCCTGAGATAGGAGATCCCTCCTCAGAGGAATCTGCCATGGAGGACCTGCCAGCAAAGCTATGATATCCGAGAACCAAACTCGCGTCGGCCAACGGGGTGCTACTAAAAGTAGGCTGACCCCCTGTTGGCGGACTCTGTCCAGGACTCCCGGGAGCAGAGCAATCGGGGGAAAAGCATACAGACGCAGCCTCGGCCACGTCTGAACCATGGCATCCAACCCCAGCGGGCGAACACCACAGTGGACAGTGGGACGTCCCTCGAGACGCCACCACCCCTGGGTGGAGTCGCTACTCCCCGGGCCTCAGCCCCTGCCTCGACAGGATGTCTGCTCTTCTACAGTACGCAGGACCCATGTAGAAATATTCGGAAGGCATTCCATGTGCCGAGATAATCTACTGAGGGAACCAGCCTCTCAAGGCTGGCCTCGGGTGTTACACGAGCCTCCTCCCCAACCCCCTGAAGCGGATGACCGGCAGGAGTGGTTGGGAACGATTCTCTATGTGCGGACGCGTTAGCCGCCCAGCCGCAAGTCCCTCCGGAGGCGGCTGGAGCAGCATGCGTTCGCGGGAAATCGATGGGGCGTCATAGACGGCGGGATTACCTCGATTTCCCCGGTGCGCCGCAGAGGAAGCAACCTCGGTTGCCCCTCTATGGGGGGAACCGCTCTCGGAAGTCCAGCCAAAGCTAGGACTTCCCCCCAAAGCGGCCGTCCATGACCGCGCCCCAGCCAGTGAGGAAGGCGTCTGTTGAAGCGGATTCCCGGCAATCGTCCGCATCGTCGTCGCATCGTCGTCGAGTCCCCTACGATCCCTAGAACCGTAGTCCTCCGGGACGGCGTCAACACACCTGCTGTGTTGAGTCTCAGCCCCAAGCACTTCATACGGGCCAGAGCGACACCTCAATGCCGAACTGCCATCCCGTACGACTGGGCCAATATGAGCCAGTCGTCGAGATAATTCAGCACACGGATGCCCTGGAGTCTTAATAGAGCCAGAGCTGCATCCATGCACCTTGTGAATGTGCGTGGGTGAAGAGCTAGACCGAAGGGAAGCATTCGATATTGGTACGCCTCGCCCCCGAAAGCGAACCTCAAGAACTTCCTGTGACGTGGAAGGATGAAGATATGGAAGTATGCGTCCCTCAGATCTATCATGACGAACCAGTCCTCGAACTGGATCTAACTCACGATGATGGAGACCATGAGCATTTTGAAACCGAGCCTCCTCAGAGACCGATTCAAATACCTCAGGTCTACCGGACGCCACTCTCCTTCCCTTCCGAGAACTATAAAGTACCGGCTGTAGAACCCGGACTCCCTCTCTGACGGAGGAGGCTTCCTTCGCCAGCAAGGATTTTACCAGTTCCCTTACCCGACCCTGCTCTTTGTCTACAGTACGCAGGACCCATGTAGAAATATTCGGAAGGCATTTTCATGCGCCGAGATACTCTACTCAGGGAACCAGAGGCTCTCGAGGCTGGCTTCGGGTGTTACACGAGCGTCGTCCCCAACCCCCTGAAGCGGATGACCGGCAGGAAGTGGTTGGGAACGATTCTCTATGTGCGGACGCGTTAGCTGCCCAGCCGCAAATCCTTCCGGAGGCGGCTGGAGCAGCATGCGTTCGCGGGAAATCGATGGGGCCCGAAGCGTCATAGACGGCGGGATTACCTCGATTTCCCCGGAGCACCGCAGAGGAAGCAACCTCGGTTGCTCCCCCACGGGGGGGACCGCTCTTGGAAGTCCAGCCGAAGCTAGGACTTCTTCCCAGCAGCCTCCCTCCCTGGAGTACGTTCCTCAGATTGCCTCCAGGAGTGAAAGACCGCTGCTGGGACTGCTGGTGAGAACGCCGCCTCTGTTGCCAGGCTCCTGGAGGAGGGGCTCTAGAGGCGACGCTCTCCCTCTGCACCTGCCGGTGCGAGGAGCTGGTAGACGGCTGAGGCTGCCCCCTGGGGGCCACTTTCCCAGGCTCTGAGTGGCGAGGGAGGCACTGACGGAAGGCTGCTGACTGCATCTTTGCCTCCTGGTACCCGGCGACAACGGTCTCAACCGCGTCACCAAATAGACCAGAAGGCGAAATCGGGGAGTCTAGGAGGAAGGACTTATCCTTCTCCCTCATCCCCGATAGATTCAGCCAGAGATGCCTCTCCACCATCACCACGGAGGCCATGGCCCGGCCGATAGCACGGGCCATCTCCCTGGTGATGCGGAGAGACAAATCTGCAGCCCTCCGTAGCTCCAGCACATCCTCCGAAGAGGGACCGTCGCCCTCATTGAGCTCTTTTCCTACTAGGTGGCTGAATTGATCTTCAATTTGGCCACCGCACGAGTCAAAAACCTCAATTAGCTCCTCTTGGGCGAGTGGATGAAGCGATGGAACACTTCCTGCTTCTCCACCTGCCCTGATGCACCACTCATCCGGCTCCTCGGAACCGGAGAGAATAAGCATCAGATCCTCAACCCCGGGGGAAGAAGCCGCAGCGCGGGCTTCCACACGGGGAGGAAGATCTTTAGAATTGTCAGACAAGGATTGGGAAAGTGCCGCAGCAGTCCCAGATCCCGCTGACAAGTCCTTCTGTGAACCCCATGGTCTGTGACACCGAGACGCCTCAGCGATCGCGGGTCCAGAACCCTGGGGCTCACAAAGCTGGCCGGCCTCATCGAACACGGCCAGCCGAGAGTGGAGCAGTCTGAGTGTGAGCAGCTTTCACTGACAGGCAGTTCCCTCGAGAACTGCCCGAGCATGCTCAACACCCAGACACTGCACACAAAGCAGGTGTGCATCTGAGCCCGAATAAAGCAGGGACACAGATGCACACACTGCTTAAACTCTCTCACATTCTTTTCCATTCTTTCTTTTCATTCACACACTTTTGCAACTGTGACAAACAACAGTAAATAGACAGACAATTTCAACAGAGAGCGCTATGCTGAAGAGCAATAACTGCCGTTTCTGTGCGCCGGCTCCCGCTTTATACTTCCGGGTACGCCGTCACGATGACGTCATCACGCACGCCAATCAGATTGGTTTAGTGGCTATTGTGACGAGTCCACCCAGAGGAATCAGCGTCGCCCTGGCAACAACACACCTGCACATCATCACCATGGGCTGATCGGTCACAGCTGCACCTCATCAGCCCGGAGTTATAAAAGCAGCTACGGATGAGCAGACAGACAGACTCTGGTCTCGAGCTGAATGCACTGCTGGACTAACCTCTCTTTGTTGTTCTCCCCCAGAAAGCAGCGAGTGACCGACAGCCCACTTCACTGGAGCACGTTTGGACACCCACTTTCACTAGGATTGAGCACCACCACGGGACGAGGATTCACCAGCCACCACGCACCGGCTCACGAACTGTTTTCACCTTTTTCACTCACTGTAATTAAAATCCACCCTCCGGGGCCTTTTCACTCAACCTGCCTTGTCGTGTGATTCCTCACCCCGTGACATTGGTGGAGAATGCGGGCAGAAGCGTGAGGAATCACCGACAAGTTCACCGCACCCCAAAATCCTAATCTTCTCTGTTTGTTTTTTTTTTTCCCTGCACGCCAGAACCCGGAAGTAGCGCGCTCGCTCCTCCGAAGATGGAGGAAGTGTTGCAGCGCCTCACGGAGGTGAGCATCCGCCAGCAACAAATCGCGGAACATCTCGCCACCCGCCAAGGAAGGACGGAAGACGAACTCACCGCCATCCGTGCTGCCGCCGCCCAGCGCGTTCCGCTACCTGATCCGCGTGCCCAAGCCACCCGCCTACTGCCGAAGATGACGGCGGATGATGACGTGGAGGCTTTTCTACAGGTCTTCGAGACCACTGCCCGGAGCGAAGAGTGGCCAGAGGGCGATTGGGCACGCGCGCTGGCACCTTTGCTGACTGGAGAAGCCCAGCGGGCTTATTTTTCACTTCCCCGTGCGATCGCTGAGGATTATGACGAAGTCAAGCGGGAAATCCTGGCGAGGTTGGGGCTCTCATCTATCTGTGCCGCCCAACAGTTTCATGAATGGGGATTCAAGCCTCGTGTGCCAGCCCGTGCCCAAGCCGCCGACCTGAAACGCATCGCGCATCACTGGCTGATGGAAGGAAGTCCCACGGCAGCTCAGGTAGCGGAACGGGTGGTGGTCGATCGCCTCCTCCGTGCTCTTCCCCGTTCCATCCGGCAGGCGGTCGGAATGAAAAACCCGGCCACCACCGCGGATCTCGTGGAGGCGATCGAGCTGGCGGATGCCATCCACCACCGTGAGGCAGGGGAGCGAGCGTTGCCGTTCCCCCGGAGGGTGGTCCAGGAGCGACGGCCGTTCGAGGGCACCTCGCGACCAGTAGGCAGGCCGACGGTTCCCCCGCCGCGAGACGAGCCCATGCCCAGCGCCGAACCCATGCCGCCTCCGCGTGCGTGGCTGGCAGGCTGCATCGTCCACCAGCGGATGCCATCGGGAGCCCCGGAAGCAGACGTGGTGATCGAGGGAAGACACTTCCGAGCCCTGCTGGACTCTGGCAGTACGGTCACCCTTCTCCAGTCAAGAGTGTGTGGGCCCCGAAGAGGCGAGAAGAGCTTCCTCCCCATTACGTGTGTGCATGGAGACACTCGCCAAGTGCCAGCCCGTCGAGTCACCATCTCTTCGCCCCAAGGGACCTGGCCGGTGGAAGTCGGCCTGGTAGAGGACCTTCCGGTGGCCGTACTGCTGGGGAGAGACTGGCCGGGCTTCGATGCCCTGCTCGCCGCCGCCACTCAGCCTGTCAGCCAGGAGGGGAACCGTCGAAGACGGCCGCGAGGACCCCGCCGCCGACCAGCGCTGCTAGCCTCCGACAGCGGGAGAGATGGTGAGTCCCCCTCCCAATCTACTAATCCGTTCTTTGATGTGTATCAGCAGGCTGCCGGAGGGGGCTCATTCGCCAAGGAACAACGGGAGGACGATCGCCTGAAGCACTGCTGGTCCCAAGTGCGGACCCTCGACGGGAAAGACGTCCTCCCACGGCCCCATCCTCTCCCGCATTTTGTCGTTGAGAAGGGCCTGCTATACTGTGTCGCACAGCGGAGGGGGGAGGAGAAAAAATTACTAGTTGTTCCTCGGACCAAGACCGAAACCATCCTGGAGTTGGCGCACTCCCATCCGATGGCAGGTCACCTCGGGGCAGCTAACACCACGCAGCGTATCCGCGACCGGTTCCACTGGCCGGGACTGGATGCCGAGGTGAAGGGGTTCTGCCAGGCCTGCCCGACCTGCCAAGTGACGTCGCCCAGGACTCCTCCCCCCAGCCCACTCATTCCGCTGCCCATCATCGAGGTGCCCTTCGAACGGATTGGGATGGACATAGTGGGGCCGTTGCCGAAGTCTGCCCGTGGCCACGAACACATCCTGGTCATCGTCGACTATGCCACCCGGTACCCCGAAGCGATTCCCCTCCGCAAGGCCACCGCGAAGAACATCGCCCAGGAGTTGTTTCTGCTGGCCAGCCGGGTTGGCATACCAGCGGAGATACTGACTGACCAGGGTACCCCGTTCATGTCCCGGCTAATGGCGGATCTCTGCAGGCTGCTGCGGGTGAAGCAGTTGAGGACCACAGTCTACCACCCACAGACGGACGGGCTGGTAGAAAGGTTCAACCAGACCCTCAAGCAGATGCTGAGACGCGTGGCGGCGGAGGATAAGCGGGATTGGGACCTCATGATTCCTTATGTGCTCTTCGGGATCCGCGAAGTACCCCAGGCCTCAACTGGCTTCACCCCCTTCGAGCTTCTCTTCGGCCGCCAACCACGAGGGCTCCTGGACATCGCCCGAGAAGCTTGGGAGCAGCAGCCTGCCCCTCATCGCACCCTCATCGAGCACGTCCGCCAGATGAGGGACCGGATCGACCGGGTGATGCCATTAGTCCGGGAACACCTCAGCAAGGCTCAACAGGCGCAGCAACGCCGGTACGACCGGGCAGCCCAACCACGGGAGTTCCAGCCGGGAGACCGCGTCATGGTCCTGGTCCCCAGCTCTGCCTGCAAGTTCCTGGCCACCTGGAAAGGACCCTATACCGTGATTGAAAGGATTGGGCCAGTCACCTATCGTCTGAGGCAGCCGGGTCGGCGGCAGGCAGAGCAACTCTACCACATAAACCTCCTGAAGAAATGGGTGGGGACCCGGGACCAGGTAGCGGCCTTGTGTATCACCGATCCCGTGGTTGTAGACGTCAACCCCCATCTTTCGGCTGCCCAGAAGGCGGAGCTGCAACACCTGGTCAGTCAGTTCCAGGATGTGTTCTCGACCCAGCCCGGGCAGACCAACGTGGTACAGCACGACGTCCGAACCTCGCCAGGAGTCATCGTCCGGCAACGGCCCTACCGTGTCCCGGAGGCTCGTCGGCAGGCTATTGAGGAAGAGATCCAACAAATGCTGAAGTTGGGGGTAATCGAACCATCCCGGAGCCCGTGGTCCAGCCCCATCGTGATGGTCCCGAAGCCGGATGGCACCCTCCGCTTTTGCAACGACTTCCGACGCCTGAACGAAGTCTCCGAATTCGACGGGTACCCCATGCCTGGACCGGTTGGGAAGGGCCCGGTACATCAGCACCTTGGACCTCACCAAAGGCTATTGGCAGGTACCACTCTCAGAATCCGCTAAACCCAAGACTGCTTTTTCAACCCCCAGTGGCCACTGGCAGTACCGGACCCTTCCCTTCGGCCTGCACGGGGCCCCAGCGACCTTCCAGCGGATGATGGACATCATCTTACGGCCCCACCAGGCCTACGCGGCGGCCTACATAGATGATGTCGTCATCCATTCCGAGGCATGGGAAGACCACCTGGAACGTCTGCGGAGGGTGCTTTCGGAGCTCCGGCGGGCTGGACTCACTGCCAACCCCCGCAAATGTCACCTCGCCCTCTCCGAGGCCAAGTACCTGGGTTTCCGAGTCGGAAGGGGCCTCATCCAGCCCCAGGAGAAGAAAGTCGAGGCCATCCACTCCGCCCCAAGACCGCAGATGAAGACCCAGGTACGGGCCTTTTTGGGGTTGGCAGGGTATTACCGTTGTTTTATCCCCAACTTCTCCTCTCTAGCCGCCCCCCTGACAGACCTGACCAGGAAGGGGCAGCCGGAGAAAGTCTGCTGGACCCCAGCCCTCGAAGAGGCTTTCGCCCGGGTCAAGACAGCCCTGACGTCGTCGCCGGTACTCCGCGCTCCAGACTTCGGTTGCCCCTTCCTGCTGCAGACGGATGCTTCCGACACAGGACTGGGAGCCGTCCTGTCCCAAATCCAGGAAGGCGAGGAGCATCCGATCGTCTACATCAGCAGGAAGCTGTCCCCGGCTGAGACGAGGTACGCCGCCGTCGAGAGGGAGGCCCTGGCCATCAAGTGGGCAGTCCTGGAGCTGAGGTACTATCTGCTAGGCCGCAAGTTCACCCTGGTCACCGACCATGCGCCCCTACAGTGGATGGCCCGCGCCAAGGACACCAACGCCAGGGTGACTCGCTGGTTCCTAGCGCTCCAGGACTTCCACTTTGAGGTACGTCATCGGGCCGGGGCCGCCAACGCGAACGCCGACGGCCTCTCAAGGATATGGACAGCTTATGCAGGTCTGTCAGGGGTCATTCCCCACCCTCCCTTTGTTTCACCCCTACTGTCTCCATATGTTCGCAGGACCAGAACAACGCTTAGGGGGGGGGAATGTGACGAGTCCACCCAGAGGAATCAGCGTCGCCCTGGCAACAACACACCTGCACATCATCACCATGGGCTGATCGGTCACAGCTGCACCTCATCAGCCCGGAGTTATAAAAGCAGCTACGGATGAGCAGACAGACAGACTCTGGTCTTGAGCTGAATGCACTGCTGGACTAACCTCTCTTTGTTGTTCTCCCCCAGAAAGCAGCGAGTGACCGACAGCCCACTTCACTGGAGCACGTTTGGACACCCACTTTCACTAGGATTGAGCACCACCACGGGACGAGGATTCACCAGCCACCACGCACCGGCTCACGAACTGTTTTCACCTTTTTCACTCACTGTAATTAAAATCCACCCTCCGGGGCCTTTTCACTCAACCTGCCTTGTCGTGTGATTCCTCACCCCGTGACACTATACGGACTTCAGATTCGCTAGTGCTTAGGGAGTATCCCCCAAGTGTCTAACCAGACGCAGTGAGAGTTCCCTCGAAAGGGAACTGTGCAAGTGTACCTGAACAAAAGTTGTTTTAAACCAAATTTTGATTTGTTTTAGTTAATAGAAGTTAATTGATAAAATATAATTATCACACATTTTTTACACAAGTGACTAAAACTTTTCACAGTACTGTAGCTTTGCAGGAAGGTTTTTTTTGCAAGCATCTTGGAGATGTTACCACAGTTCTTCTGGATTTAGTCTGTCTCAGTTTTATATGTTTCTTCATGTAATCCCAGATGGACTGGATTATGATCAGATCAGTGTGGAGCACCGGCTGTTGTCAGATTCCTTGTGTTTACAAAAGTTTCACTGGATTATTACAATTAATGGCAAAATGATTGTTTGGAAATGTAACTGATATTTCCCTACTGACACTACAGCATACAATGCAAATAACTGGCGTAAAACATTCTTTGGGGATGAAAATACTAACGTGTCAAAGACTTGCACAGTAGTGTGTGTGTGTGTGTATATACACCGATCAGGCATACCATTATGACAGGTGAAGTGAATAACACTGATCTCTTCATCACCTGTTAGTGGGTGCATATATTAGGCAGCAAGTGAACATTTTGTACTCAAAGTTGATGTGTTAGAAGCAGGAAAAAATGGGCAAGCGGATTTGAGCGAGTTTGACAAGGGCTAGATTGTGATGGCTAGATGACTGGGCTCTTGTGGTCAGTGCAGTGGTCAGTCTCTATCAAAAGTGCTCCAAGGAAGGAACAATGGAGAACCGGCCACAGGGTCATGGGCGGCCGAGGCTCATTGATGCATGTGGGGAGCGAAGGCTGGCCCGTGTGGTCCGATCAAACCAGGGCCGACCCAAGCCCTTATGGGGCCCTAAGCAGAATTTCCGGGCCACCCCCCCCCCCCCCCCCCCCCACCTTGATAGAAATAGTCTATAACTAGACTGCATGTATTAAGTTTATGTCTTATGTGAGTTTAATTAAGTAAGTGAGGAGAAGGGGTGGTGGAGGGAAGCTAAGAAACTGTCAACGACAGGAAGGTTAATCGGCTGTCTATATACACCTCCTATCATTGATTAACTGATTAGTTTAATGAGCTCCTCGTGTTCAATTAGGTTGAATTATCTGGGCCTGCTCCACTTGTGTTTAACAGTTTTAATTTCCTGAATGTGCTTCTCCCGAAATTTGTTTATAAAACTTCAATTCACGAGTTCACACTTGCATCAAATTAAATAGAGTAAATATTATGCGTATTTGGCATGCTGTCCGGAGGAGGGCTCCGGGCTCGGAATTTTGCCCGAACCCAGAGTACCCCCCAAAATGCAAGAACAGAGGACAGCCACCATAAAAACCCCCTAAATACGCAGATAATTGGTGGGCTGGCGTTTTGATACGCCTGGTTACTTTGACCAGGAGGGCCTGTGTTGCTTCTGATGGGATCAGCTCACGACATCGGGCGGACAAGCCCTACTTGCTGATGGCTGGAAGCAGCCTTAGTTTGGAACGACTGGTCAGGAAGGCTCTTCCAACATCCAATAGGAGGCCAATGCTCACTGTATCAGATGTAAAACCTTACCTGCCGATAAATGAGAACAGTATGGTTGGAACAACTGGTCGGGAAGGCTCTTGCAACATCCAATGGGAGGCCAATGCTCACTGAATTGGATGAAAAAACTCTACCGGCCGATAATGGGAAGCGGCATAGTTTGGAACGACTGGTCGGGAAGGATTTTACAACATCCAATGGGAGGCCAATGCTCACTGTATCAGATGGAAAAACCCTACCGGCCGAAAATGAGGAGCAGCATGGTTTGGAACGACTGGTCGGGAAGGCCTTTACAACATCCAATGGGAGGCCAATGCTCACTGTATCAGATGGAAAAACCCTACCGGCCGAAAATGAGGAGCAGCATGGTTTGGAACGACTGGTCGGGAAGGCCTTTACAACATCCAATGGGAGGCCAATGCTCACTGTATCAGATGGAAAAACCCTACTGGCCGAAAATGAGGAGCAGCATGGTTTGGAACGACTGGTCGGGAAGGCCTTTACAACATCCAGTGGGAGGCCAATGCTCACTGTATCAGATGGAAAAACCCTACCGGCCGAAAATGAGGAGCAGCATGGTTTGGAACGACTGGTCGGGAAGGCTTTTACAACATCCAATGGGAGGCCAATGCTCACTGTATCAGCTGGAAAAAACCCTACTGGCCGAAAAATGAGAAGCAGCATGTTTTGAAACTACCTGGCCGGGAGGACCTGTGTTGCCTCTGACGAGAGCTCATAGCTCCTGGCGGAACGGGCCCTACTGGCTGGTAAGTGTGGAGCAGTCAGAATTTGGGGTGACCGATCGGGAAGGCTTTTGCAACATCCAATGGGAGGCCAATGCTCACTGTTTTGGACGGGGAAAAAACCCTACCGGTCGAAAGAAAAAAGGAGCACATGATTTAATCCGCCCAGCCAGAGGGACCCCCTACTGGCTGATGACGGGGGGCACGTTGTTTGAAACGGCCGATCAGGAAGGCTCAGGCCGCATCTGGCGGGGAGATCAATACTCGTGACGACAGACGGGTGAGCCCTACTGACTGATAGACGGGGCGGCGCAATTAAAAAGAAATGACTGACCGAGGGGGCCCACCCAGCCTCTACCAGGAGCAGTTTCTGGCGTCAGGTGAGTGGGTCCTATCGGCTGACAGCATGGTAAAGAAGAAGTGAAACACCCGGCCAGGAAGCTCTTCGTCGACATCTGATGGGAGATCAATACTCGCTGTATCAGATGGATAAGCTTCGCTGGCGGACAGGTGTAAGGTAAAGCATGAAAGTTCGCCCAGGAGAGCTCTTGCAGCATCCGAAAGGAGATCAATACTCGCTGTATCGGGTAAGCCTCGCTGGACGGAGGAAAGAGAAGGGATAGACATAGACATGGAGAGCTCTGTGGTGTCCGAAAGGAGATAAATACTCACTGTATCGGACGAGCAAACCCCATTGGATTGAAAGAGAAAAAGATTGATAGCAACTTGGAGGGCCCTCGTGGCATCCGATGGGAGAACAATTCTCAAGGCATCGGAAAGGGAATCCTCGCTAGTCAGAGAAAGAAGATGTAAGCTGGCCTGGAAGGCTTCCACGGCATCCGACGGAAATCAGCTCAAGGTGTCGGATGAGTGAGCCTCGCCAGATGAAAAATGAGGAAAGGAATAGCCACTATCCAGGAGAACTCTTGCAGCGTTCGACAGGAGATCAAGACTCGCTGTATTGAATGGGTGAGCCTCGCTAGATGGAAAAAAGAGAAAAGATAGGATAGGGTTTTTTAATAAGGGTTATTAATTAATAAGGGTTTGGTGAGCTTTCCTAATGTAGTATCGATCAGTCCTGATGTAGCTTTGAAAAGCATGAGAAGACCATCTTCCAAGAGCTTGGATCTGCTGCTGTGAGAGTCCTTTTTGCGCTGCTGTTGTTGCCGCCCCTATCCGGAAGGAGTGGCTTGAAAAGTTTTGCGCTGAGGTGCCTGATTGCTGGAGAACAGATTTGAGCTGTTTTTGGAACCAGAAGCGTGTGATGGGTTTGTTAGAGGAGTCTACAAAGAGGCGTTCAGAAAGAGATTTAGCCTGAAATCTCCTCATTTGGAGGTATGCAAGAACAGTTTGGAATGGTTGAATTGGGGAGGAAATGTTGAAAATGTAGACCAAATGGCCTTTTTTAGCTTGGTCTGTCTTGCTTTGCTTGATTAAGTATGATATGGTTTCATCGTCAAGTACTGATAAGTCTGAGATAGTGGGGTGGACTTTGTGGTCGAATTTGGAGGTGATCGCGATTTCTGAGCATCTATGAAAGCCAAAGAAAGCTAAGATGAACATGGTATCTAGCGTGCGGGCTGTGTCAAGGGGTTGATATCCTGTACGAAGGGTATGAATGCATTTTGTGAGTAAGTCTAGTGTTATGGGTTGTCTACTGTCAGGGCGGGTGGGTTGTGATCGCTGAATTCCTTTTAATCAGGAGGGAGGTTTGTGAGTTATTGATCTCCGGAGATGGAGTGCCATGAATGAATTAATCATGAATTAAAAAAGACCGCTTGGGTAGCCTTTGATGGACCCAACTTGGAAGCTCTTAATATTGTTGAGATAGGAGATAAAAGAGGTAATTGAGAGGAGAGAAAAATCAGGGAACTGCAAGCTATACAAGAAGTGGAAAGATTTGAAACATCTCCAAGCTGTCACATATGATTGGATTGTTCTGGGGGAAACTGCTTGGAGGATACTGTTGAGTGATGCGTCCAAGAGGGGTTTTAGCGGGTGGTTTATGGAAATATCAGTTCTGAATAGGGAGGTACTGGAGTTGGGAAAATATCTGCTTCTGGAGCCAATGTCCTGAATTTCTGAAACAGAAAACGAGACAAAGAGTCAGCAATTAGGTTTTCGGACCCTGGGACAGGTTTTGCAGTAATAATAAATTGATCACAAGCAGAGATCCAGATGAGACGTCTTAGAAGGGGCATTAGAGCAAGTGAATGAGAGCGGCCTTTATTAATGCACTGGACTGTTGCCTCGTTGTCACAGTGCACTAATATGCTACTAGCCGTCCATTCTTTCCCCCACAGAAAAGCCGCAACTACAAGAGGGTAAAGCTCAAACAGAGCTGAGGACTGTAGCATGTCTTGAAACTGCGGTGGCCATGGAGACGCGAACCAGCGTCCTTGATAGAATCCCCCAAAGCCGATTGAAGGGGCTGCATCTGTGAAAAGTTGGATGTCGACAGGGGAAGAAACGAGATTGTTATAGAAAAAAGACAAGCCGTTCTACTGGTTTAGGAATGTTATCCATAGCAAGTTCGTTCTGACACGCCGTGGTTATTGGAATTTGATCCTCCAGCGCGTGAACCGAAGATGCAAGTGAGAGAAGATGTGAGATGAAAGGGCGGCCTTGCGGAATGATGCGCATTGCGAAGTTTAGGTGACCTTTAGGTGACGAGTTCACGTTTGGAATGGTGGGAGTCATCTAGAAAAGTAGATGAGACGAGAATTATCCTATCAATTTTCTCTTTTGGTAGTGAAGCTTGGAATTTTACTGAATCTAAATTAATACCGAGAAACTCAATCGATGTGGTGGGGCCCATGGTTTTTTCCTGGGCGATCGGGATTCCGAGTTCTGAAAAAACTTTTTTTAACAGTGAGGATATGTGCGGCAGGAAAGGCGTCGGGAGGTGAGATAATTAGAAAATCATCTAGCAGGTGGATGAGGTGAGGAATGGCATAATTGTTCGACAGGATCCAACAAACGGCTTCTGATAGCATGTCGAAAATCTTGGGGCTGCTTTTACAACCAAACGTTAGACGAACGGCGAAGTAGAATTTCTCGTGCCAGCGAACCCCGAATAAATGCCAGGAATCGGGATGGATGGGCATCACTTTGAAAGCAGAAGTGATGTCGATCTTTGCGAAGCCAAGCACCCCGACCTGCGGTTTTAATCATTTCGATTGCATGCTCTATATCGTGGTATTTGAGAGAGAATTCGTCGAGAGGGATCAAGCTGTTTATGCTGGGAAACTGGGAGTTATGCGGAGCCGAGAGATCAATTATAAGGCGTTTTTTTACCCAAAAATTTTCTTGTGGCCACCCCTATGGGGCTGATACGAAAAATGTTGAAGGGAGGGTCGTCGAAAGGGCCGATCATAACCTGACTTGACTTCTTTTTTTAATCAGGTGATCTACAACTTCGACTTCAGCGAGAGCAGATTGTAGATTGTTACAGATTGTGTTCTGGGAAAGCGGGCATTTAATGCCGGGTATAAAGCCGTATTTGAGTCCGGTCAGCAAATAATTTGTGAAATCTGCGTCCGGGTGGTTCTCTAATTCGACGGAAAGACGAGAAATGTTCACAGGAATCGATAAGTAATTTTTGTGTTTTTATTGATAGATTTGGACACCGGGCATACATAGCGAGCGTGCGCTCCACCACAAAAATTGCAGACGTGTAGAAATCTGCAACGTTGTCTGTGGCATTTCCCTGTATTAAAACCATGGCACGGCTGGTTGCCAGCAAAACGAGGGGGATTGCTTCTGAAATCCTGATGCGCTGAGGTGGTTGCAGGTCGTGGCACATAACTGGTCGATTTAACTTGTTTTGTATCTGGGCCGGGGGTGTAGGGGTTAATCTGTGGGCATGACGTTGTGGAATGTGCCACTGACCTGCAAACTGCGCACGAGATGTTCCTGCAGCCTAGGAACACCCTGCTGTGGAGATCTGTATAGAGAGCGCCCCAGTAAGTGCATTGATTCCACTGGGCGAGACGCACGGCACACTTTGCTGAAAAGAGTTTGTGATAAGTGTAGAAATGACCTCCCCCTAAGGACAATGCGAGCTCAGCTATGATTGCGAGATAATCATTCAGCTCGCGGCGCCTGTGGGGGAAAACTGAACAAATGATATCCGTGAACCGGGAAAAAGCAATCGAAAATTCAGAAAAAGAAAGTAAGCGGAAAGAATGTGGGTTGGGGTTTTTTAGAGTGACTGAAAAATCCCCGCAGTCTATTTGACGGTTGGTGTCTGACACAGGAAACATAGAGAAGAGAGATGATAAGTCAACATCTGCACCTGCCAGGATCTGTGCCCGGATGTTTTGAGCCACCGGAGGTGGCTCCGAGGCAACAGCGTTAGCTGGGACAGGCATCGGTGTTGCTGTGAGGAGAGAGAATGGAGATTTAGTCTGCAGAAGGGGGTTGGAAGACAGAGAAGCCTGGGCTGCTTCTGGAGCTTGGAGGGAAAAGTTATTGGGAGCATGAGGAAAAGTAGGATACATTTGAGGAATATATGCTTGTGCTGTCGGTAGGGGCGGCATTGAGTTTGCTGGAGCTGCAGGCCACTGGAAAGGAGAAGAAGAGTTAGCAAAAGTGGCTTAGCCTGATGGCAACCTTGCGTTTGGGCTGCTAGCAAGTTCGCGCTAGCATCTGCGTAGGGAGCTGAAGGCCACTGCAAATGAAAAGGGTTAGTAACTGTGGGAGGAATCAAATGGGAGGCTGGAGGCGGGTTGAAAGGCCCAGCTACAGATGCCGCTGCGGCGGGAGAAGCCACGGTGCGAGGTTGACCCTCGGTTGAAAGCAGGTGGGGCCTTGACGCGGTGAAATCAGGGGCGCGTCCCAGGCTTGCTGAAGGCCTGTTGTTGCGGCTCGTTGCTCGAATCGAGCTGGATCTTGTGCGGAGAGGAGAAGGTGTCGAGCGGGGCGAATCCTGAGCCCTGCGTGTTCTAGTCTGCCTGTTGGCCGTTTTGGAAGCTGGAGTGGAACTTGGAAAGCGGTTGTCTGGCTGCAAGCTGACATAAAGTTTGTACAGTTCTGCTTTGGTCAATTTCCGCGAGAACTGCACTTCAGAGTTTGCCAGCGCTTTCCTCAGACCTACCACCGTCCACTTCCCGATGGCTGGGATTGTTGGGACGGCCGAGCTGTAAGAGGACGCCGGGGAGGAAGTTGGCTGTCTCGCCGATGGAGGCGAGGGTTGGCCTCGGCGTCTTGGTGAGCGTGAGGCTGGAGTAGTAAGCTGGCGGCCGCGCTGAGAAGCCTGGGACTCGGGTGCAATGTCCAGCGGTGGAGGAGTAGCCCTAGGGCCGGCAGATTGCGGCCGAGAGCCCCGAGGAGTGCTGATTTCATCGTCAGAGGAGGATGATGGGTGTTGCGACATGGTAGCAGACGGTCAGACCAAAAGCTAAGAAACTGTCAACGACAGGAAGGTAAATCGGCTGTCTATATACACCTCCTATCATTGATTAACTGATTAGTTTAATGAGCTCCTCGTGTTCAATTAGGTTTAATTATCTGGGCCTGCTCCACTTGTGTTTAACAGTTTTAATTTCCTGAATGTGCTTCTCCCGAAATTTGTTTATAAAACGTCAATATTTGTAGTTGTGTTGGTTACATCATGTCTGCCTGTCATGTTTTTATCCTTATAAGGTTTTTAATTGTAACAGTAGCAAACCCACAAGAGTGATCAGGCGTTAATAGTTCACAGTCTTACAGTAAGTCTTACAATATAGTTCACACTGGGATATGTACTTTTTTTAAGTAGTCTCTTATGCTGAATATGCTCACTTTTCCCCAGGATTCTTTGATGAATAGAAGGTTCAAAAGAACAACATTTCTCTGAAATAGAAAGCTTTCAAAAAAAATCCTAAAAACATTGTTCAACACTGATAATCACAGATGTTTGTTGAGCATCAAATCATCATATCAGAATGATTTGTGAAGGATCATATGACACTGAAGACAGGAGTAATGATGATTAAATTCAGCTTTGATCACATGCAGGAATAAATTACTCTTTACTATATATTCACATAGAAAACAGCTGTTTTTACATCATATTATTTTTACAATATTTCTGTTTTTACTGTATTTTTAATCAAATAAATGCAGCCTTGGTGAGAAGAAGAGACATTTTAAAAACAAGAAATGTTGATTTCTTTCAAACATTAAACAGAGCTTTTATTTTGGCGGAAACAAAATGTTATTTTTTTTGTATTCCATTCGACTGTGTAGAAAGAACCTTTTCGTTTTCTAAATAAAAACTTCCAAAATGTAGGCTACACAACTTATAATTTCAAGGGAGAAACTAACAGCTATGCTGTCTACTGTCCAAAACATGCAGCATGTCAGACAATATATTCGCACTAAACCATATAGCGCATTCTCAAATCCATCCATTCATAAAAAGGTTACCAGGAAACTGAAGAGAACGTTTTAGCTGATTTTTCCGCTCTTTGGACTTTGAACCCTGACTAACAAGCGAATAGTGTCCAGCTGATGGCGCCGAATCAATCCGTGCATATATTAGAAAACTTTTTGCAATTTATTGCAATAATTGTTTAAGGCCATTTCGCGATTTCAATCATCATAAAATAACTTTGCCGGAGAGTAATTTATTGTGCTCTTGGGGGCCCTCTGGTGGGGGCCCTCAGCCGCTTAGTTCGCTTATGCCTTGGGCCGGCTCTGGATCAAACAGACGAGCTACTGTAACTCAAATTGCTCAAGAAGTGAATGCTGGTTCTGATAGAAAGGGGTCAGAATACACAGTGCATCTCAGTTTGTTGCGTATGGGGCGGCATAGCCGCAGACCAGTTAAGGTGCCCATGTGGTCATAATGTTAGGCCTGATCTGTGTATATATAAATGTATAATTTTTTTCCCTGCAGATAGAGTTGTAAAGTGCACAGTGTGCTGGGGTGTCCTGATGAAAGAGAAGGTAATTAGAAAAATCTGCTTGATACTATAATAAATTACAGAAAACCAAGCATTGTTTTACTTTTAGGTGTGCTGTCAGGAATGCGGTGCACACAGCCATTTGAGATGTCAGCGAAAACCTTGCGGGCACACGCTGATGACATGAGAGGCTTGTGATTGGTTGATTAAATGTTGATCCAGGATCGACAAAAGGATGTTGATCCAGGAACACATCTTACTTGGCAAAATCCCGGTGACCATATATATATATATATATATATATATATATATATATATATATATATATATATATATATATATATATATATATATATATATATATATATATATATATATATATGATTGACTTCATCACTCTTTCTCCTCTCCACCAATCAGCTGGTGGCTGTTCTGGCACAATATGGCAGCTGTCGCATCATCCAGGTGAATGCTGCACATTGGTGGTGGTTGAGGAGATTCCCCCCTTCTATATGTAAAGCACTTTGAGTGCCTAGAAAAGCACTATATAAATGTGACAAATAATAATTATTATTATTATTACTTGAGTCAGTTTGACATCAGATTGTGCTTCATTTGGTTGCTATGAAAGTGGTTTTCTGAACTTGGGTGAACTACACCTGAAGCCGTATGAAAAGATGGTCTGAGGTACGGTTCATGTGAGCTCCGTCGTTATAGATTACCTCAATTTGTTTTCATTAAAGAGCCCTATTGGGTAACACTTTAGAATAATGGTCATTAGTTAACATTAGTTAATGTATTAACTAACATGAACTAACCATGAGCTGTTAATTTGTTACTGTATTTGTTAATCTTTGTTAACGTTAGTTAATATAAATACAGCTGTTCATGTTAGTTCACACTGCATTAACTAATGTTAACAAGATTTTAATAATGCATTAGTAAATGTTGAAATTAACATTAACAAAGATTAATAAACACTTTATAAGTGCAGTTCATTATTAGTTAATGTTAACTAATGTAGTTAACTAATGTTAACTAATGACCATTATTCTAAAGTGTTACCCACTATTGTTTATTGAAACCTTTTTAATCCCTAGTCCCTGTAGATTTCAAACGTGTCTGTGGGACAGCCAGTAAACCAGTTTGAGAGGAGCACAATTGACGCTTGATAGTATGTAAAGTATATTGAGGGGCTAGACCATCCAGTGCCTTATATGTGAGCATGAGGATTTTAAAATCAATGCGGAACCTGATCTGGAGCCATTGCAAGGACTTTAGTATTGGAGTGATGTGTTAATTTCTCCTGGCTCCAGTCAGAACTGTTAAGTTCTCCTTGCACACATTGCAATTTGCTGAGTGTGGTTTTAGGAACCTTCTTTGCATCTCTTGCATGCATCCATGAGAGAATCACTCCTGGGAACCGTTTTAGAAAGTTGCAGCTAGTACTCAATTGATGATGGAAACAAAAAAGAAGAAATGTGACCCCTGGGAGCAGATAGAGCTGTTTGCAGTCGAGCTTGAGTTCAGGCCAAGCAATCAAACCAAGTGTGAAAGCAGCCTAATATTCAGGCTTATTATCCCAAATCCCTCTCTTATTAATTGATAGAGAGGAGTCTTACTAACTACAGCTTATTATATTTTCAATGAGCCACTCAATTTCAGGTCAAGATGGAACTCATCTTGGCCGGTCACCCACCTAAACCGGGCTAAATGATTAATCAGTTTGTGACACTTTTTATATTGTAGTGGCGCTGACATTTTTTTTATTTTAACTGTGCAGTTTGCATCTCCGCTTAGCCTCATTAACACCGGTATTGTCAGCCATGCATTCTTTCACTGGCGAGTCCTCCCAGGACCAGTGAGGATAAATCAGAGACTGCCTGGAGTGCTTGTTAGTGATACACTTCTTTAATCAGATAAAGCAACTTTGCCCAATTTACCGGCTGCTTAAGCACTGGATAAAGTGAAGAGTGAGGCCTGGAGGCCTGTGGGCAGAGAGAGAGAGCTGCTTACTGTATCTGTAAATAAGGCTGTGTTGACACACTCTGACAGGCTTCAGTGGGTGAGCTAGTACAGGGAGAGAAACAGGAAAACCAGTATGATTGCTTTGTACTGGCCAAACACTTTTCATTGTTGAAAAGAGTCTTGATGGTCAGGGGGAACACGGAAAAAAACGAGTTGCCTGTGACAGCAAACAACTTTTGAAACTGCTTGCTGCAAAGTTGCCCCTGCAACATGTGGGTGTGTGTCTTGTTTTTCGTCATTAAGTGCATTTATTAGCTTACGAAAATGCTGCCATTGGCGAGTTCAGATGTCTGAGAACACTGAGTTTCGATACATTTTTGGGACGTGCTCTTTATTTTACAAAAGCACAATGTTTTGTTTTTATTGTGAGTATAGGCTTTACAGTTTCGAAGGATGTCTCACCATAAATGACAGAGTATTTTAAGTTCCCTTTCGTTCAGTCACTACGACGTACGTTAGTGACTAACGAATGGGGGTTTCGCTTAGAAGCCTATCATCTTCAAGCACTTAGAAAACGCCCAATGGCGTGCCAATGCCATGGGCATGCGGAATTTGCATACGTAACTCTGCCTCACAGCGTGAGTATAAAAGGAAGTACGTGGCAATATCGCATTATGTTTCTGCTTTCGGAGCCAAGAGTACCTACCTCTTCACTCCTCACAAGCCTTCTGAGACTTTGTCAGCTTCTTCGAGACGAGCAGCTTTCCAGTTGGTGTTGATGTGACGGCGCGTTCCAGTGATCGTATACTTCCTGCCTGCTGATCTGCGCAGTGGTCTGTTAGACAGCTGGTGTGTGTTTCCCTGGGCGCTTCGGCATCGACTGCGAGGCTTCCTCTCACAAAAGAGCTTGCGCGTGGCACGTCCTTTTCAGGATGTCTCGCCCGTGCACTTCTGGGAGCGGTAGATTTCTCGCCTTCTGATGGGCACGAGCGCTGTGTAACGTGTTTGGGCTTTCAGCACGCTCAAGCAGCGCTCGTGGATGATTCATGTTCTCACTGCGGAAACATGATCATCTCGGTGTTACGGTCAAGACTCTGTGAACTCCGTGCTGATGCCGGAGCGAGAGTCCCCTCTGCCACACCCCAATCTGCGGTCTCTACGGGAGGCTGCACTTTGGCTGGTGGCCAGGGTGACCTGAGGGTGATGGTGTGGAACAAAGCTCCGACGCTCATGCCTCGGCCCACACCCCCCTCTCATGCACCTGACCCGCCCCGTGTTCAGGCGTCTACATCGGGGCTGGCTCATGCTGTCCCGACTGTGGCGTTCGGCACGGCGGAAGACGAAGAAATGTCTATCGCTGCATCACAAGGTGGGCTGGAGTCATCTGAGGATGATGACTCTGCCCGGTTGAGCGTTCTGTTGCGATGCCACAGAGTGCTTCAACTTGGTGTGGCGACCCAAAGCACCCCTCCAAAGCCTGTAGGTTTTCGTCATCTCTGGTGGCGAAGACCTATAGAGCTGCGGGGCAGGCCGCTGCTTCTTTGCATGCCATGGCAACCCTTCAGGCATACCAGGCCAAGTTGCTGTGCGACATGCACAAGGGCGGGGCTGATCCAGGACTCGTGGACGAGTTGCGTGCTGCCACCGACCTTGCTCTCCGGGCGACGAAGGTGACCGCAAGCTCCCTGGGTCAGGTGATGTCCACTAACGTGGTCCAGGAGAGACACCTTTGGCTCACCCTGGCCAATATGCGGGACGGCGAGCGAACACGTTTCCTCGATGCCCCCATATCCCAGGATGGGCCATTCGGCGGAGCGGTTGAGAGCTTCGCCCAACAGTTCTCAGCCACCCAGAAGCAGACTGAGGCCATTAAGTTTATACTGCCCTGACGGTCCGCTGCTGCCTCCACCCAGCCGCCCGCGCAGTTGCCTCAGCCTGCTCGCCGCCGAAGACGCCCTCCTGCGGTTCCCTCAACCTCTGCGCCACCAAAGCAGCAGCCTCCACCCGGGCCACACAGAGGTAGCCACAGAAAGGCGCCCCAGTCCGCTCCAGCCCCACAGCCCACGAAGAAACGCCAGGCTAAGCGGCGCTCCTGACGCGGGCAGTTCTGTCCGGGAGACGGCAGCAGGGCCGAAACTTGAATTAAAAAAAAAATGTAGTCAAATATACCATACCTTGAGATATGATTCTGGTCCTAACACTTGCCACACATTTTCTATACTTTAATATTATAAAAGTATTACTATAAAAAAATAAGCTTGTGGCTAAAGGTTTTGTGGTCCTGAGCTTTCCAACGTTGATTAGCCTTGTTTTATGTGCCGCTCTCTCTATCGCTCAAACGCTGTCCTGTTCACAGTCTGACAGTGGCTGCAAGCCTATTACAAGGACACATCCAGTGTGAAGTATCTTGCAAATATGACTTGTGATGGAGCCAAATGGCCATTCTCTGCATGGTTAATCAATCTTCTGTACATTTTCCAAGGAACTTAACCGATTGATTTTCCCCCACCAACAAGCAGTTCTATGAAGTCCAAATGGGAGCCCACCCCACATGACTATTTGCAGGTTGTACTGAATCTTAGTCTATTGATCTGTCTGCTCACAGAGCATCCAAAGACTGCACCAACAACTGCTGCTTAGTCAGCGTTCTCTTAAAGACAAGTGGAGGAGAAGCTGGACTATAGTGAAGAAAAAAAGTAAAAAAACAAAAGCTGCAATCAAATTTAAATACTATTTCTGTTTAGTCAGTAGCGATTAGTATTTACATAAGCTTCTTGACCAAATAATGACTTTTTAGATGTGTGTATATGTGAACTTGTTTGTGTGTTTATTTGTGGAGAAATTATTTAAATTGCCCTTCAATTAAATGCCTAATTACGTACTTGAGAGTAGTTCTCTAAAAAAAAGAACATAGAGAAGTGTCTTGCCAATGAGATTAATGACAATCATTTATTGGGCTAGAGACATTAAATGGTGCAAGAGGATTTTCTAAATGAACAGATATTGGCTGATGAGCATCAAGCAAATGTTTTTTTTTTTTTAGCAGTTTTTTTTTTTAATTTGTATTGCCTATTAACATAAAATTTTAATTAAAAAGATGTGGCCCCACTTTATATTAGGTGATCTTAACTATGTACTTACATCCAAAAATATGTACAATGTATGTATTGTGCTCATATTGTATACGGGTAAATTTAGGGACAGGTGTGGTGGTATTGGTAAGTTTAAGTGTAGGGTTAGGTGTAAGAGATGGGTCAACAGTGTAATTATAAATGTAATTACAGAAATGAATTACAGATGTAATTACATGCAGCTAATTAAAAAAAGTAAGTACAATGTCAAAGCATGTATGTACACAATAAGTGCATTGTATCAAATGATTAATTAAAATGTTAGTACATAGCAGTTACCTAATATAAATTTGGGCCCTAGAGTTTTTTTATTTTATTTACTACATCAAAATATTTTTCTCTGTGGTCCACTTATAATGTTAGACTATAAAGTTGTAGTATTATTGTATATTTTTTCAGTTCTGTTTTGTTTATGACCACTTTACAACCGTCTCTCTCTGAATTAGATAGGCTGTTCTTCAAAACATCTTCTTTTGTGCTCAGTAGAAGAAAGAAACTAAGACAGGACTATAACAACTTGAGTAAATGATGAAAGTTTTTTTGGGGGGGTGAACTATCCCTTTAAGAATTACGATTTGCATGTAAAGTCTCTCATTGACTTAATAAAAGAATCAGAGCAATTTTTGCCACTTAGTTTCAATAAACAATGTTCACGATGACGTCTTTCATATATCTTTACTCAAAATTCTCAGCAGTTGAAGTAGAAGAATGGTGGAAAAAATTGATTGTTTTTGGAGCTGTGGATTAGCGGTTATTGCACATGCTAGCCACTCATTTAGTTACCTCTTTATTCAATTTTAATTCCAGGTGTCATAATTTACAAAATTATTCTTGCATCATCTACATTTTAATACAACAGCAGAGGTAAACATGTTTTGCAATAGAACAGACCATATAATTTGCATTGTGTATGTAAAGATGCAATACTGCATAAAAGCTATACTAATATATGCCAGCTCTGAACCACCCATAGAAAAGGAATGAGTGAAATAATAATAATCAGTGTCCATCTGGTTTTCAGGCACTGTTTGCAACAATCAACACAGTGTCTCTTATGAATGTGATTACTGTGTAAATATATTTATTCCACCTCCATTATGAATTAAAACGTCTGTGTAAATGCACTGTTTACCACTGTTGTGGGTTTTATGCCGCTTCAGATGTGTCTTCATAGCGTAAGGGTGACATTAGTCATTTTTATGAAATGTTACAATTCAAATGTGGCAGATTTTTTGCACACCATGGTGCACTTGTGTGTATGCTTCATAAACAAAATTATTATTAATTAAAAATTATATTGATGTTTTTTGTGCATTGATGCCGAATCATTGAGTAAGCATTGTGATCTATCTGTGAATATTTTTTTTCAGTTCACCCACTTAAAGGCCACATTGATTTTATGGAATATTGGTATATAATTGATGGATATTCTATGTACTGGACATCTTGGACATGCATTGATTTATTTTTAAATAAGTATTTATACTGGGATAAACTAAGAGCACAGTACAAAACAAAATTAGATAAAATGTGAAATAGGAAATCTGGAATAAAAATAAAATATTTGAGGGAGGTACAGTAGGTGGATAAAAGGAAAAAATAGAACCTCTAAAAAAACGTGTTTCATGTCAATAGCTAGATCTTGGCTGTATTGGGATCTCAACACCACCCAAGTGCTCACATCCTCCCAGGCAATAAACAATTTGCAACTTTTGCAGTTTTTCCACATGAACCAAAGCAATTAAAACAAGAATGTGTGACCATTTTTGTGTATGCCTTGCACATTAGGTAGGCACAAGTTCAATAGACCTGAGGCTCTTTGCTGCCTGGCCAATATTCTGTCTTATTTGAGATTAAATTAGAGAATGTCAGAAATAATCAATGTTACCATGTAAAATAATCCTGTTGCTATTGATCGCTATGCTCCAGAAAGGCCAACTATGAACACGGTTATGAAATAATGAGGAATTGATCATGCGGCCAATGTAGCTGCTAGCTTCAAGCTATATTCACCTTTAATTCATACATGGACATCCACATCCAAACTGAGATCATATAATAATATTGGAGGATTGTGATATTTAAGGTCATAATTCTTCAGACGCAACAGCTTACATGCAGATCGCTGGCAGATAAACTCACCACCTATTAGAGATCTGTCACTTCAGTTGTATTTGTATAAAGTGACACTTTGCAGTTTGTGAGGGACACCTAGCTAAAATCGATGCTTGGGAAGGGCTCAGTTTCAGTCGGTAGACGGTAAAGATACCTCCCCCTGTTCTGGAAACTCTGCAATGGCTCAGTTTTCATGCTGCTAACATAGACATCCAAGAAAACAAATGGCAAGGTACTGTGACACGTCTGGCCTATACTAATTCCTGTAACTTAAAAGTAAAGGTCTGTCTAAAGCCAAAAAGATATTTTTCAGTTTGATTGACAGGCTGATAATACCCATTCCCAGGGTAACCACATTGGTTTCCTTGGTAACATTTATCACATAGAAACAGATAAAACCTGGCATGAACTTCAGTAGTGATGTCAATGTAATGTCTATCTTTGTCTGCCCGCTTCTCTTAAAGACGACGCAGTAAAGTTTGGCTTTGAAACCTCGTCAGACTTTGACACAATTACAGTGTGCACTGAACAAATGCCAAAAGTGCAAATCAGGTCTATGCATCTCTGTTTTTCATAGGGAGTGGGAGTGGATTCAAATGGAAGAGGGAGAGAAAGGCAAGACAGACAGTGTGTTAAACACAGAGGGCCAGACCCATGAATGACATTTGAAATCTCTTTGTGTATGCTGGCCTTCATTCTCTTCAATAGCGCACTATTCAGTGGAGAGTGTGTTTTGGAGCATGGATGTTATAGAGAGAAACTAGGTAAAAGTTAATCTCACAGGAAGCTGTCTTTTGCCATGGTGCAGTACCTATCTTAGTAGAGACTATAATACCTGGATTTGAGATCTACCATCTTTGCTCATTAGTGCATACAGTAGTTCTACAGCAATCTTGTTTTCAGCCAATGATCTGATAGGACTCCAGACTTAAATGAAAAGTGAATTTAAATTAAGTTCTACAGATGGTGCGGAAAACAGAAAACAGATGTTAAACACTAATAATATATTTAGAAATGTTTTTCATACTTTTTCAGTTGTCTTATGTAAAGTTTTATGTATATTAGTAAAAAGGTTATTTTGTGCCCCTGTCCCTTTAAGGTAGAACGCACTTTGGGGAAGAAAAGAGTGAAGCAGGTTTGGAGTTAGGCGACTGTTCATGCTGTTATGACGATGCTTCAGATTAAAGAAAGAAACGTGAATTATCACCATTGTAACCTGTGTTTTATTTATGTAATCCACACCGAAGAGACTGGAGTGTTCACAGCAGAAAATAAGGGCTACATATAGATCTGGGTCGTTAAAGACCCAAATATGTAATAAGGATTAGCAAAACATTTATGCATTTAAGGTAGTGCTGGATGGTATACTGGTTGCCGCTGAACAAAGTGGCCGCCGCGAAGCATAATCTGCCCATGAAGATGGTCGCTGCCACGCCAGAGCCACTAAACAAAATGGCTGCCGCCAAGTCTGAGCCTTCACTAAAGGAGGAACATTGGCTCATAGACTTCTGTACTGAAACTGTTGCTTCAGTCCTCTACGAGCCTGCTCCAAGTTTCCAAGAGTCCACTCAAAGTCTCCAAGAGACAGCTCCAGTTCTTCACGAGCCTGCTCCAGTTCTCCACGAGCCTGCTCCAGTTCTCCACGAGCCTACTCCAGTTTTCCACGAGTCCACGCCAGTTCTCCAAGAGTCCACTCCAAGTTCCCAAGAGTCTGCTTCTAGTCTCCAAGAGCCAGGTCCAGTTCTCCACGAGCCCGCTCCAGTCCACCACGAGCCTGCTCCAGTCCTCCACGAACCCGCTCCAGTCCTCCCATGAGCCTGCTCCAGCTCACAAGCCCGCTCCAGCCCACGAGTCCGCTCCAGCCCACAAGTCCGCTCCAGTAGGTCAAATTAATACAAAGCAGATGCATGTTGACCAAATTCAAGCATTAAAGAGAAAACAGTGTTTTCACTTTTATCTTTTTACACATTCATTTCCCACATATAATTGAATGAGGAAAGGAAAAACAAAAGAAAACAGCAACAACAGACTAGCATGTTGACTACTTGAACATACATTTTGCTCTCCTTTCTTTCTGGCCAGCAAATTTCTCAATGACTCTCTGATTAAAGTCAGTCATCTCAGTAGTGTCATGACGTTTGCATATTTCATTTAGATATTTGAGGTCTCTTACCCCCGTTGTTGTCCACAAAACTTCAGTACCGATACTTTGAAATAAAAGATAGGGAAAGCAATAAAGGGCACTTCTAACAACACATCCAGCCAGCCACCTAGTTTCTCATAACAAGCCCATGAAGCTCCGAGTGTAGTTTCATCCTCTGTCACTGGCCTGCTGCTGGATTTGTAAATTGCGGTTCGGGATCCTTTATCCTTTTTTTTCTTCCAGCGAACGCCTTGTGAAAGAATTTGGTTTAACTGCTGCCATCTCTACGAAAGTGATCATCCTAACAAGGTTTTGGCGGAGTCGGAGTGACGGTGTCGCCCCCGCGCACTTTCGCTTTAGTGGCCAAGAGCGTAAAGTTGAATGACAGGTGATGAGAACCAATCAGATTGGATAAAATAACACGCATCCAATTCTGATTCACCAGGGATGCAGGGACCTGCGTCCAGAGGAGGATCTTTAAGAAACCAATTAGAGACCAGCTTCAGGTCACATGCTGCCCGTAGATTTTTGGAATCAGACGGGCGTCCCTCGCCCATGAAACCGCATGAAACATATTGAAGAACATATAAATAGTGAACCGATCAAAGCCAGTTTTTATTAAATGCTGAGGCTCTTACTAACAGCCGGCACGTCTTTTGAGTAAACTATTTTATTTTTATTTCATTTTTATATCATTTTTGTATACATGTATATTTCTGGAATTTTGATGGGGCGGCGCCTTGTCCGTTCTTGTTGTTATGTTTATTATAGTTGGTATTGTGTGTTTGGTTGCTGTTTGATTCCCTCACTAAATAAACCCGTCTATTGTTGGAAGTCTGATTCTGATTCATCCCTGCTGCACCACACCAACTGTAACAGGAGGGAGAGTGTTTAAGTTTTTTATGGACATATTTCATATACTATAGTGCTCTAAACACGAACCAGCACGTGTATGTGCATATGTCAGTTTTGTGAACTCAAAACAAAAAGAAAAAGAAAGTTCTATATATTTTGTGCTAGGACGTTCTTGTTTTCTCCGTGCGTTTTGGATTATGTTCGTCTGTCACTCTTGTCTGGACTATTTACCTGCTCAAGGTTTGGATTATCTGTGACTTTGCCTTTTGAAAATAAACTGTGTGCGCATTTGCGTTCGCACTCGTCTCATCCATATTCACCCATCACAAAAAGACTATTACTTCCTTTTCATGCCAACTGTGATTCGTGTGATTATTACAAAAATCAAAACAAAAAATGTGAACATTTTATAGGCAGGCTAATTTGCACATTTGATTTGAATAAATTTGTACATGACATTAATTCACAACCTATAGGGAGCTGATTGCTACACACTATGGATTTTCATCTGTATAAATGAGCATAGTAAAAATACATAATAATCATTTTCATTAACATTTGATTTGTGTTGGTTTTATTTCAGGGCAGTTTGTGAAGACAGAAACAGAAGAAATGCCAACCTGAACAGAAGTCTGTTTCAGTTCCACCTACGCCACAGCAAACCTCTCTCTGCTTATGGATGGCTGTCTATTTATGTTCTCTTGCAAATTAGGTGTTTGTAAATATTTCTCAGGGTTGTGAACACTTGAATATTGCATAGACAATGACATTTTTTTGAAGAAATTAATGTTAATTGCACTACAATTAAATAGAAGAGATTTTTTTTTCTTTTTTTTCACATAAAAGCTAATTCACACTGTCACAACAGGTCACAGTAACTCCAACAAGGTGAATACAAAGTTGAATCTGAAAGTGTGAGTTGGTATTAATGGACATTTTTCTCATTCATCAATAGCACAGAAAATCCCAACTACAAAAACACTTTTGATCTATTGCTTTCTCTGCAGGGTCCAAAATTAATGTCCACCAAGTGCTATACCAGAAAAAATATTGACTTCAATAGAACATAGTATAAAGGGATAGTTTGTCCCAAAATTTCAACCCGTTCTCACTCCCAAGGCATCAAAGTCCGAAGCATGGTCAAGTGCTTTCCGCGTCACAATAAAGACGCTAAAGGTACCCCAAGACGTCCCTATATGAATAAAATATTAATAAAATCATGTCTGCTTTTACAAATGCAAAGAATAACATTGGGTAAACAACTGAAATGAATGGAACACCCAGCGTGTCGATATAGTGACGCCTAGGGGTATCTTTAGCGTCTTTGTTGTGGCGGAAGGCACTTGACCATGCTTTGGATTTTGACGCCTTGGGAGTGAGAATGGGTTGAAAATGTATATTGTCATTAGTTACCATCAACATATTCAAAGTCTACTTCTGCCAAACACAATTGGTTGAAAAAAAAAAATCTTCTAAATATTTTCAATTACAATTATTAAGGACTAGAGATTTCAAGCTTCAAAAACCCCAAAGCTGAAAAAAAAGTCATGATTGAAGGATAATCGTTCTCTCTATTGAACTGTTAACTACTGCAAATGGAGTCAGTGAGTCATCAGTCCAATTTGTGAATGAATCATTCTGACTAGTTTTCTGAAGTAAACAGTTCACTGAAAGAATAAAAAAAAAACCTTCTCTCATGCTTGGATATCAAAATTTTCAGTGAATCATACAGGTTTGCAGCCAGTGACATAAGTCTGTAATAATGGTCACAAACTATTTATTTTTGGGTGAACTACCTTTTTAGCAGAAATCAAACGATAGTCTGAACTTTGCCGGCTTTTGTGATGAGTGTTTCAAATCAAGGATGTACAAACTGCCTAAACGTTGCATCCTGTGTCTTCTAATTAGTTTTTCTACTAGCTCTAGAACTCTGTAGTTCAATCAATATTCCTCGCATGAAGCAACCAAAAAAAAATTAAAAATCTAGCGACAAAATCACAATCGTCAATCTTCATGTTTCTGACAGTTGCAGATTTACAGACTGTTGACAAGCTTACGCGGTATGATTCTTTTAGTAAACAACCTGCACCATTTGTCACAAATATGCACGAGCTAAATCACATTTTAATAGGGACCAATATATTTTTATAATGCAAATCGTCGCTGTCCGATGAAACTCACGTATGTCCAAAACGCTTACTTTTCAGGAAGTGAAAAAAACACTGTATTTCAAAAGCAGTTGAATGTAGCGTTGTCATACTTGGTACGGCATCTTTACATGTAACCATATTCTTGCCAGTGTAATGATATAATCCACATTTGACCAAAATTGAGTTTAAATGGACATACGTGCATATTTTACAGTAACGGTGGTCGATACGCGTTCTTCCGATCATTAATTAGAATGGCAAAGTCGCGTTTCAGCAGAGGAATACGTGAGGAATACAGAGGAATACATGCTGGATATTCTCAGCCTCTGGCAAGCGGTGATCGCAGTATGAGTGAGGCATGTTCTAGTGACAATCATGACAGTAGCATTACAGGCTATAATTTGATCAGTTTGACTGAGGAAAAAAAGGCTGAATCTTATCAAAGAGACCGAGTTTATTTACATACTAGCAAGCAAACTAATCTGTGAAGAACTAGATTAGAACTAAACTGCGGAGAGCTTCAATGTCGTACTATCGGCTATCCAGTGCTGAGCTTCGATGAAACAACTTCACGATACCAGCGAGACCGGCGAGATGCTTCCACAGGGCGGGAGATACGCGGCGTAATTGACAGCTTTGACACCAAATGGATATACATGAAAATCAGATGACATGATTTCACAACTTTTCATTGGCCATTTAGATATGTGACGCATACTGTATACGGAAATGAACCTGGACATTCAATCCGTCGAAAAATCTCAAAATCGGCAAAATGGACATACGTGGTTTTCATCGGACAGCGACGAAATGTAATGTACTGCTCCAAGGCTTGAATGGTTGAGGATCCAAATGCAGCTTCATTGAAGGGTAATCCACAATCGTAGTCAAAAACGGGCAAAAGGTCATACACAGACAAGCAGTTCAAACAGGCAAACTATGCAGGAGAGACAGGCAAAAGTGTAATCCACGGAACAGGCAAGTAATCCAAGACCAAGAGACAAGAAACCAGGGTGAATGCTCCGATATGCAATATTACACTTAACAGGACTTTACAGTGAATGACAAGGTGAACATGATTTATATAGGCAGAGGAAATAAGGTAAATGAGACACAGGTGTAAACAATGAGTGATGATGAGTCCAGGCAAAGGATTATGGGTAATATGCCCTCTGGTGGTAATCAGGGGTACTCTCACTGGTGAATCGTGACAGCAACATACTGTTTAATAAGAAATATTTACGGCTCGAAAATTCACAACAAAGTTAATTTTTGGACCCTGTCTTTTTTTCACATTTTACATAGTGACAATGGAAATAAAAACATATGAACAAATCATAATTAAAATCTCTTTTCAAATTGTGAAAAATGAATAAACAATAATTAAAATATAATAAATAAATTGCAAATAATCTTACACAATAAAAGCTATAAATGTGACAAAGCAGTCTCAAAAACTATGATAGTAGCATATTGCAAGTTTGAGCAGACTGCAAAAAAAGAAACAGTGGTTTAAAGCTCCCTAATGGGTAGACAGACAGTAATGTCACCAAATAAACTCAAAACTAAAACTGAATTTCAGACACGTAAGATGCATAACCTGGTGTAACATGCTGGAAACCAGGACCAATTAACAGACAATGAATGACAAATGACAACATCTACTGCCCACGGTAATATGTTCAGGATGAGCAAGTGATTTTCACTAACATGAACACAAAAACTCCCCTTATAGATCGGTAATATAACTGAACATTAAACGCTAACAAAACTTCCCTATTAAACACACACACAACACACAGAAAAAACCTTTTGTCGAGTATTTTCAAAAGAGGAATCTTAAATGTGTTAAATAATGTCTTGAATTAACTTAAAGAGTTGTGAGAAAATGTATTCGCGTGACACTGCATCAGATCCACCATGTTCGGCGTTCGGCGGCAGCAGCAGATCTTAAAGTGACAGCTGCCTAATAAAGTAGTTGCTGTGATGTACAGTATGTCATTAAAGTTGATCAAAGAACAAAGGTAACAGAAAATGTAGCTTTAAAAAGGATTAATCTATACTTCATTTATAATGTATGCAGTTAAAGGGATAGTTCACCAAAAAATGAAAATTATCCCATAATTAACTCACCCTCGAGCCATCCTAGGTGTATATGACATTCTTCATTCAGACAAATAAATTCTTATTTTATTAGAGTTATATTAAAAAATATACTGGCTCTTCCATGCATTATAATGGCAATAAAGGGCAGTCCAAAATTTGAAGCTCAAAAAGGGTATCCATCCATTATAAAAGGAATCCACACGGCTCCGGGGGGTTAATAAAGGCCTTCTGAAGTGAATCGATGGGTTTGTGTAAGAAAAATGTCCATATTTAAAACTTTATGAAGTAAAATATCTAGCTTCCAGTGGACCGCCTTCCTTATTCAACTTAGGAAGAAAGTGTAATGCCTCTCGCAGTTCAAAACGCTTACGCTACGCCCGACATCATCGCCAGTTACGCTTTTTCCATAAATTGAATACTGAAGGCGGTTCAGCATAGTTCATCTCTTTAAGACTGAAAAGTGTTTGATAACTTTATACAATTTTTGTATATTGATTATATATGAAGGCCACAGGTAAATAAGATATTTATTACAATCTAACCCGTAACAACACCCTTATACACATTGCTAAACCTTTTGTTGGTTTAAGGCAACACAACTACATAAGTAAACTTCCACATCAAATTAAATGTTGGTAAGTTATGTTAAAAGCTTAATTGCCACAATATTGCAATTTACTGACCTCTATATTGTACAAAACCTGTATAATTTTCAATCCAAACAACTGTAAACAACGCCAAAAAAGTAGCATCAAATGCTCCCTTAGTCTCCAAATCTACACAGCACAGACCTTTATTTTTTTCCAGAGGATATGAAGCAGAATGCAGAATATAGTTTTCCACCTACAGTAATTCCTCCCTCAAAGAACTGGAAGCCTTTGTTCTTGAAAAATGGTGCAAGATCACACTAGGACTAAATACAAAGAGTGTGCTTCATAAGGTCCTTGAAACCAGTACATCATCAGGTACTTTTGATAAACCCAACAAACTAATTGAACAATGCGTCATGCCATGACAAATATGATCTAACATAATCTCACTTTTGCTGGATGCAGTTGGGTCATTTAGATTTCTAATTGCCTTGAATCTGCAATCTCTACGCCTTGCCATCGCCTCAAACGAACCCGGCAACAGACAAATGGGGCCATGAGCATTTTAATGATGGCATAACTCTGCAATTACAGGGGGGCCGATCTAGAAACATGTCAAACACTTGCATTTGAATTTCAACACCTGTCAGAGCTCAAGGACTCGCACATGTTCCCTAAAACTCTTCCCAGAATAGATTGCGAGCGTATGTGTGTGTGTGTGTTTATGTGAGGGAAGCTTTGTCACTTGAGTAATGGAGGAACTCTGCACTCTCAGGAGCTTTTCCTCCAGAACTCGTGAGCTATGCTCAATTAATCTACTCTGGTCTTAATGACCCTGGAAGGTGACTCTGGAGATAAAGCGCAATTACACTGGAAACACGGGCGCTGCCAATTAGGCTTCAAGTTTTTCTCCATCTCCCAAACTCATTCCACCCGTCCCACCGCGCCAAGCTGTTTGTGATTTCATTAGCCAGCCTCTTCAAGGGGAAATTAAAAGTAGTGCTTGTGTGAAGAGATAGGATCTTCTCAAAGTGGCTGTCCACAGATTAATGGGGGAAATAGGGGATTATGGGAAACTGATAGACCTTTTTTATGTGAAGAAAGCCTTGACACAAGAGATTCTCTGCTTTTTTGCCTCCTCCTTTAATCTTATTGTCTTTGGTGAAGAGTGCTATGAGGGATTTTATCTGAACAGTACAGCAGCAGTCCACCTGTTTCCTGTTTTCCTGGAAGACCAAAGACGACCATCCAAAGCTCATATACCTTTGACTGCATATGAGGTGGGAAATGTAACCCAACAAAGCTCATAAACCCAACAAAGCAATAATTCTTCCCTCTCTGGCGCTCTCCTGTTCTTTCGTTCAACATCACAGCTCCTTCCCAATGATGTTAATGAGCCACCCTGGTATGAAGTCATCTGCTGCTACGGCCCTTGTGCCAGCTAGTGAGTCGCAGTGTAATGAGTGTAACTAATGCTTCCTGGCACAGTCCCTCTATGCCTCTCTCTCTACCCCTCCCTCCCTCCTTCTTTTTCTATTTTCAGCAGGTTTTTCACCTGGATGGCAGAAACAACGGTGTATTTGGTCAACAGTAGGGCTGGGTATTAATGCATATTTCCTGATCCCAAATCAATGGCGCTTAATTTAAATAGATTCCGAATCAATTGTGTAGATTTCAGTTAATAATATTCGTAAAAGCGATTCCCTTTCTGCTAATGCTGTAATTATACATAGTATTGTTCCAGAGTGATTTGAACCAGTAACTCAACTTTTTGAAACATTTGGTAAAGGTGTAGACAACTATTTGGTAAGAATGACAACTAGTGGTTTAAATGGGTACTTGGAATGCAATACCTCCTCAGACTCTACGCTCACCGGGGTTGCCAGATTGAGAACACATAACAGGATCGAGCGCAATTGATAATGGAAGGCGAGGAAACTGTAAGTTGATGAGTTTTTGCCTTATGATGAATTGGTAACGCATTTTAATATGCTCCCATTCATAGATATTTTTAGATAGGTGCTGAGGCTTTTTTTAGGTCGGGTAGAACCTAAAAAACATTCCGACACGGAACGCACATTTCAATGTAAAATAACTGGCTGTAGCATTGTTTTACGGAGAAATGAGTATGTGAACTCAGCATGTTTCCTAAATATCTGCAAACATATTATAGTATATTAATGCGTCAAAAACTTACATACAGCACCTTTAAAAGAACCACTTCATTAAGTGTAATTTGAAGGAATGGAGATATACTGGTCAAGCTGTATGTTTTTGATTCATTAAGAAGGACCCGGCTCATAAGAGTCATTTGTTTTACAGCAAACAAGCTACACTGGTTGCACAGTATAGCCACTTTTCGGGCCGATCCATTCTCTTTGCTTAACTGTTCCATTGCCAATCCGGTCCAGCTGGTACAGATATGGTTTCATTTTCCCTGTGGTGCAGATTTTTTTTTTTTTATTTAATACAAATGCGTCAGTCGTTGCCTTTTTTTAATGCAAGAGTTTACAGACGATATGAGATGTTAATAGCAATAATTTTCATTTGTGTCTGGAATTCAGCTGCACTGTATGCTTTTTGTTCATTAACTCTTTCCCCGCCAAACACTGAATTTTCCGTTATTTGTGAGAAAACGCTTCCCTGCCAAACATATAGTTTGTGTTATACGATAGGGGGCGCTATTATGCATCTTCTGAATGAGTACAGAATCTCCTGATCAAAACACAGGCGAGGAAGATGCAAAAAAAAAAACAAGTGATCGTATGTAAGCAGATGGATATGTAAAATAACGTGATCATCAACATTAAATATCATATAAATCAAAACTGCCTAATGTTACTGAATGAAATGTTGACCCAGGATGAGCTATAGAGCTGTGCAAGTATTAGGGGTGTTGATGGACTTGATCTACTCCATCTCTGTTTGATCATCGTTCCGATTCTGATCTGGATGTAGTCTTTGAGAAAAACGTGATTTTCTAAGCTTTTTGTTCAAAATGTTGATATTTTTTTATGAAACTTACCCATATTTAAGTGTTGATAAAAAAAGGAATGAATGAAGCTAGAATTAAATGTTATTGTTTAAAAGCAGAGGGTCTGCTATTTTTTTTATATATTGCATGCTCAGATATTCATACAACAAAATATTCTATGGGCCATTATATTTTTGTGAAAATGATCAAAAACCCTGGCGGTGGCAGGCAACTTTAAAAAAAATGCTGGTGGGGAAAGAGTAAAAAAAAATAGGCTAATACAAGCCATTTGTGTCCGTGATCACTGGTCACACTTTGATTCACAAAGGATCGGCTCATAAGAATCATTTATATCAGCAATCAAGCTACAATGGTTGTGCTAGATTCTTTTCATTCAAAATAATCATTTGTATCAGCAAATGACTCCAACTATACAATGGTTGCGCTGTACTTTTGATTCACAAAAAAATAATCAGCTCATAGAAGTTGTTTATTCACAAATTGAACTACACTGGTCTATTTGTACAGTATGTTTGTTTTTGCATGCATACAATGAGAACAACTCAAGAGAAATATGTTCAACAGTAGAACCAATTATGAAAACCAGTCAAAATCACAATAACATCAGCTACCATGTCACTGCAAGTACAAATGTGTTTTAAAAACCGTTACCGGATGTCCTAGAGCAAGTCATGTTGAGACCATTTGAGCACCACAAGCCCTTGGAGTTAAACCCTTGGAGTGCTTAAGGTTATGACACTCAGCATTAAGTATTCAGAAGGAAAGACCATCTTGGTTGAAGAAGGAGGGAAATACTTATTGAGCCGAGCTCCCCGCCTTAGGCTGTGCAGGTTCTACCTGAGGATGAATGTTTCTGGGATGTCAGTGTTGGCTGCAGATAAGAAGCGTATGGGAGAATCTCATTAAGACCAGCATTGATCTCCCCCCCCCCCCCCCCCCCCCACCACCAAATGAATCATTCTTACGGACTCTGAATTACTCTCCAATAAGGAGGCGATTGATCATCTGCTTCACCCTGACCTTTGGACTGTGGCCATACTGGGGACATAAAGTCGTAATCTGTACAGTCTCTGTTTATTTAAATGGATGAGTTTTAGTTTGTGGTATTAGAGAGGGACCTTCTGTGATTTATTGTAGCAGAAAGTACTGAGAAAAGAAAGTTTGTGTGTATTTGAAGGGGGAGTGGTGAAGGGGTTGCCTGTATAGGGGACTGATTATTCTGTGAACTTACTTTGTCTGAGGATAAAACATGTTGTTTTGAGAGTACGCATTTGTTTGTGTGCGTCTGCATTCGGTGGAGGAGGATGGATGAGCTAGTCGAGGACAAGGCTGAGACTTAAAATGCTCTTAATACATTCATGTCGAACCGTAATGCAAGCACTCTCAAGAGCTCTTTCTATGGCTATTTAATGGATATCATGGATATCATTATTTTAACTAGTACAATGGCCTGCACTCAGTAAGCGTATTGCATAGCTCAGTATTTATGAAATGTCAACCATTCAAGATATTTAATTTGAACGTGCACACACTCACTGCATTATTTGATTGATTATAAGACAATCATTTTAAAAAATAGCAGCTGCAGCTGCATGAAGAGGAATAGAGTAGCAGAGAATGAAACTGTCAGTTGAAACACATATTTGAGCATGTAGAGCTTCAATGAACCTTATTGATTAGACACAAGCAAAGCTAAACCTCAGGGAAGGTATATTGAGAGAAGCTGGCAGCCTTAAGCTGTGTTTGTGTGGATTTCCAATCCATCCTGCACAGTACTATCAGGATATTGCTTTTACTTCCAAGTGTAATTGTTCCAAATGTTTTGTAAGCAACCAGGGCCTTTGAATTTATAGCTGGGATTTTACAGCCAACACTTAGAGGTAGATGTATTAGCTTTCAGATCGCTGTGTAAATGTGAGTCCCAAAAAAAAATCTATGGCTTGTGCTAAAGTGTATATATTTTAAATACTGTAAATACCTGTGTGTGTGTGTGTGTGTGTGTGTGTGTGTGTGTGTGTGTGCGTGCGTGCGTGCGTGCGTGCGTGCGTGCGTGCGTGCGTGCGCCTGTGTGTGTGTGTGTGTGTGTGTGTGTGTGTGTGTGTGTGTGTGTGTGTGTGTGTGTGTGTGTGTGTGTGTGTGTGTGTGTGTGTGTGTGTGTGTGTGTGTGTGTGTGTGTGTGAGATTTATGTTTCAAATAAACATTTTGAAACATTCTGGCTATCACCAGACCAAGCTCAATTTAAGATTGAACATTGGTCTGGGGAGTCTGCTCTGTATTTTCTACTGCACAAGAGGCGTGATAAACGAGCATACATTAAATGACTCTGCATGCAATTGGATAGTCCTTCAACCAATCAGACCACAAGAGGCATGATAAACGAGCATAATTCAAATGACTCTGTACGCAATTGGATAATCCTTCAACCAATCAGACCACAAGAGGCGTGATCAACGGGCAACGACCCATCGAACCAAGTAGAACCAATTATGAAAACCAGTCAAAATCACAATAACATCAGCTACCATGTCACTGCAAGTACAAATGTGTTTTAAAAACTGTAAGCGGATGTCCTAGAGCAAGTCATGTTGAGACCAACTGAGCACCACAAGCCTGTTAAACCCTTGGAGTGCTTAAGGTTATGACACTCAGCATTAAGTATTCAGAAGGAAAGACCATCTTGGTTGAAGAAGGAGGGAAATACATAATGAGCCGAGCTCCCCGCCTTAGGCTGTGCAGGTTCTACCTGAGGATGAACGTTTCTGGAATGTACATGGCTTGTGCTAAAGTGTATATATTTTAAATACTGCAAATACCTGTGTGTGTGTGTGTGTGTGTGTGTGTGTGTGTGTGTGTGTGTGTGTGTGTGTGTGTGTGTGTGTGTGTGTGTGTGTGTGTGTGTGTGTGTGTGTGTGTGTGTGTGTGTGTGTGTGTGTATGTGTGTGTGTGTGTGTGTGTGTGTGTGTGTGTGTGTGTGTGTGTGTGTGTGTGTATGTGTGCGTGCGTGTGTGCGTACGTGCGTGCTTGCGTGTGTGCGTGCGTGCGTGCGTGTGTGTGTGATTTATGTTTCAAATAAACATTTTGAAACATTCTGATTATCGCCAGACCAAGCTCAATTTAAGAGTGAACATTGGTCTGGGTAGTCTGCTCTGTATTTTTTACTGCACAAGAGGCGTGATAAACAAGCATACATTAAATGACTCTGCACGCAATTGGATAGTCCTTCAACCAATCAGACCACAAGAGGCATGATAAACGAGCATAATTCAAATGACTCCGTATGCAATTGGATAATCCTTCAACCAATCAGACCACAAAAGGCGTGATCAACGCGCAGCGACCCATTGCTTCTCTATCGGTCACCGTGTTAAACCCGCCAATAGCGAGCCAGGTGGATAAGCCAGTCTGTGATTGGTTCCCGCAAAAGTGTAACAGAAGCAGTAGAAATGAATGTACAAGACTGAGTTGAAGGGCGAAATCAAATCGCCAGCAGATCAGGCTGGGTTTACCCAGTGTAGTTTTTTGGTACTTTCACGAAAGAATCCTACAAAATATTAAGCAGTACAACTGTTTTCAATACCAAATCAGCATTTTATAATGATATCTGAAGCTACAAATTCATCTGTGTATCACATAAATTAAGTACAATTTTAAATATATTAAAATAAAGTTATTGTAAACTTAAAATATTTTAATGTATTTTTGGTCAAATAAATACAGCCTTGGTGAACATAAGAGTTTTCGATGCATTAAAAATATATACAAACAGCAGTATAAATGTATCTTTAATGCATTGTTGATTTGGATAAAAGTATACACAATCACATGAACACTAATTAAAAATAACACTGAAACACTGTAGTTCTTGATCTTGAAACATTTAACAATCTCTTAGAATCTCCTAGAGCTAGCTCTTAGAGTTGGCTTTAGTCTGATAAGAGAATAATACTTTTTTCTGGTTCTGCCTATTCTAATGTTCAAATAGCAAGTTTTTTCTAAGAACTAAACACCAGCAGTTTCTGCCTGCCTTTTGTACAACCTGCTAGACTGCATAACCCACATTTGGCCTTGTCTTTGAGATTAATATTTTAAATGAATAAATAAGCAGACATATTATCACAGGGATGCAGCTGAAAGATGGAACTCATTTTATTTGTTATATGAAAAGACTTTGGACTAGTTTAGGACCACCACATCTTTTTTCGTTCTTATAAAGAAATGTTATGTTCTTTTTTTCTTTTGTGTTCAACTCAGTTTGAGTGTACAAGACTGTTGCAGTTGCATGTTGCAGGGTTGAAATCACATGACTGTCAAAACTAGAACGTTTGCAGATACAGATGAACAAAACAATGTTGGAAAAAAAACTGCTACAACAGTCCACTGGCAGAAGGACAATTATCTTCTATAAATATTCAAGTAGCAATTCATGATATTGTTCACTTTCAGAAACACATTACCATTGGGAATGCAGTGGAACCATAGAAACACATTTTCTACTAAAATTACACTTCGTTTCTTGGAGACTGTAAACTGTTTTATTATTTTAAGCATATTATTCTTTCGGGAAAATTGTCTTCGGGAATGACATGAAATTAGAGGATGTTTTCAACAAAACTTTTTGTGATACCAAAATCATGTTGCAGGGATGTTGTCAAATCCTAAAAGACTAATTTGCCCCATGTTCCCTCAAGATTTTCCTATGGGGTTTTATAATTTATGAGTAATAGATAAAAGCCTGTGGTAAGCATAAATTGATGATACTTTGACACTTTGTTCTACAACGTAACTTACACACCCATACCAAAAAATCTAATTTTGAAGCAGTTGTGATTATTTTTGAAAACATGAGCTATTTTGGGGTGTGACTGAGAACAAAGAGTCAAAGTCTGCCACTCTCTTTTCCCTCTGTGTATCTTACTCTGAACTGCTGCCATTAAACTGTGCGACAGCTCCAACAGTTCCCCAATGACATCATAAAGGCTGTCACACACATATTAGCAGTCAGAGCTTGACGAGCCCCCATATTTAAAGATAATTGCCACAGTTTAGTCTTTGTTATTGTGCACTGTTTTACATATGGCACCCTTTTTATTTTAAAATGTCAATGGACTTTGTGGGATTAATACATTTAACATTGAAAATAGAGTGGACATTTAACCTCCAATCTCTATTCACCCTATTCATGTAGAAAAACATATTTTTAAAAATTCTACCGCATTAAATACTACTAATAAAAAAAACCTCTTGTGAAAGGTTGCATCCATGAAGGTTAAATGCAGGTTCAGATAGACCGTGGCCCTGTGGGAACTCTCACCTCTCAACCACAAAACTATCCGTTCATCAGGTCAGCACCCGCTCCCCCAGATCAAATGACTGGGTTAATAGATTTTAGCAAGAAGAGATGGAAAACAAAATACTGTTGGGACTAGAGAAACTAAGGATGGGGAAAAGAGAAAGAAATCTGCAATTTATAGCAGAAAGCACAACATGAAACTGGAACAGTGAGGCAGGAACACTTTGAAACTAGCAGATGATTGTTATTTTGAGTTAGGTATTGTGATTCAGAAACGTACAATGCAGCTGCATTGACAGCATTTAAATGGTAAAAGTGTAATTGTGATTCAATATAAGATCAGAACAATAATACCTTAAATTAAATATTCCATTAACCTAAAAAAGTTGTTTGTACAAAATGCTTGTATTTTCAATGCTGTCGTGTCAATACATTAATAATGTTCACTCGTTCAAAGTATATACACAGACAGGTGAAGTGAATAACACTGATCATCTCTTCATCACGACCTGTTAGTGGGTGGGATATATTAAGCAGCAAGGGAACATTTTGTCCTCATAGTTGATGTGTTAGAAGCAGGGAAAATGGGCAAGTGTAAGGATATGAGCAAATTTGACAAGGGCCAAATTGTGATGGCTAGACGACTGGGTCAAATCACCTCAAAAAATGCCACTCTTGTGGGGCGTTCCTTGTCTGCAGTGGTCAGTATCTATCAAAAGTGGTCCAATGGAACAGTGGTGAACCGGCGACAGGGTCATGGGCAGCCAAGGCTCATTTATGCACGTGGGTAGCGAATGGGATGATGCACCATGGGAAGAAGACAAGCCAGCGGAGGCAGTGTTATGCTTTGGGAAACACTTTTTCTGCTGGGAAACCTTAGGTCCTGCCATCCGTGTGGATGTTACTTTGACACGTACCACCTACCTAAGCATTGTTGCAAACCATGTACACCCATTCATGGAAACGGTATTCCCTGGTGGCTGTGTGTCTTTTAGCAGGATAATGCGCCCTGCCACAAAGCACAGATGGAATGGTTTGAGGAACACAACAGTGAACAAATTCCCCAGATCTCAATCCAATTGAGCATTTGTGGGATGTACTGAACAAACAAGTCCAATCCATGGAGGCCCCACCTCACAACTTACAGGACTTAAATGATCTGCTGCTAACATGTTGGTGCCAGATACCACAGCACACCTTCAGGGGTCTTTCACCTATATATATGTACTTGTTAAAGGGATAGTTCACCAAAAAAGGAAAATTCTGTCATTAATTACTCACCCTTATGTCATTCCAAAAGTGTCAGTTGCATAGCTGTCTATTGAGGGACAGAAATCACTCAAGTTTCTTTCACAAAGATCTTCATTTGTGTTCTGAAGATGAACAACAGTCTAATGGGTTTGGAAAGACATGAGGGTGAGTAATTAATGACAGAATTTTCTTCTTTTTTGGTGAACTATCCTTTTAAATGTATTAAAAGTTACAGTAAAACGTTTATAACTTATATTTTTAATAATTACCCATTATTTTTTTTAAAATAATTAACCATTTTCAATAGATGCTTTTAGAAAATAATCAGAATTTTAGAATCCAAAGGATCATGTGATCCTATCACATAGTGTAGGGCACAAGAATCCCCACCACATTTTTGGTTCCCTTTCAAGGGAACTCGCGCTGCGTCACCGCTTTGGGAATGCCTCTGCGTGATTGCGTCGTGAAGCACATATGTCATCAGTCCAATAGAGAGACGGAACATCATAGGCGGGTGACGTCATAGACCCAGAAACTATAAAGCACACCGGCAAGCACACGCCGTTAGCTTCTGTTGCCTTCAACAAACGCTCTGTGTCATTGTTCCTGTCATTTCTGTGTTGTGTCTGAGTTCAGACTTTCTTATTTTCTCCACAAAGTTTGCACTCACACTGACAAAATATTTAAGAGAGATTATGGCGAGCGAACAACACTTCAGACAATGTGTTCCTCCCTGCTCACGCTACATCATGAGCGGGGATACACATTTGATGTGTGTTGTTTGTCTGGGTGAGCAGCACGCGCAGTCGGCACTCGAGGGTGCCGGCTGCGAGCCTTGTGAGGTGCTGCCTATTCGCGTGCTGCGATCCCGCCGGGCGCTCTTCGAGGAGGGTGTCCTGGTTCGCATTCCCCACGGCACGGGTCCCGCTGCTGCTGAGACTCAGCGGCGACTTATGTCGTGGGATTCGCAAAAGGATCTGTTGGAGGGGCTTGAGACGGGCCCTGCTCTATCTCAGCCTTCACCCGTCAGATCCAGCGCCGCCTCTCTGGGTTCGAGAGTCCGCGCTGCGGATTCTCCCGCCCGGGGAGCGGCCGCGGTGTTACAGTTATGTTCCTCCGAGGAGGTTGATATCTGTAGCATCGATGCAGGGGGTGAGGACTCGCCACTTCATTCCCCTGCGGGTGAGGAGCTTATGGATGCGCTGAGCAGAGCTGTGGCCAGATTACACATCGACTGGCCACAGGAACAACATGAGCGAGCTGCCGTAAAAAGCAGACTCGACGAGCGCTTTCTCCCCGCACGCTCTGTTCAGCCTCCACGTAGGAGTCTGCCATTTTTCCCAGACCTCCACACCGAGGTGTCGAGGTCTTGTAAGCGGCCCGTGTCTTCACGTATTTTCACCCCACATACTTCCGTGTTCAGCAATATTGCGGGGCTGAAAAGACACGGTTATGGTCAGATGCCTCGGGTTGAGCAGACACTTCTCACCCGAGTCTGCATCTGCCATAAAGGCTCTGACTTTGCCCACAAAACCTCTTAAAGTTACATCATCTTTTGTGGGCAAAGCGTACTCGGCAGCAGGTCAGGCCGCCGCATGTCTGCACACTATGTCTATCGTGCAGGCACACCAGGCTGATCTGCTTAGAGACCTGGGTGAGAGCCACGAGATCGGAGTCGATACCATCAATGAGCTCCGATCTACATTTGATCTCGCTCTCCGGGCCACCAAGGAGACGGCCAGATGCGTCGGCCGTTCTATGGCAGCCCTGGTGGCCACGGAGAGACATTTCTTACGAAGATAAAGGAACGGGACAAAAGCTTTTTGCTTGCTGCGCCGCTGTTTCCGGGAGGCCGGTTTGGTGATGCCTTCACCACTGTTACCGACAGGTTCCTGGAGGCAAAGAAACAGGTGGCGGCGCTCAAGCAGTTCCTTCCCCGTATGCCCCAGGTCTCGTCTGCTGCTGGGCTGGAGCAGCAGATGCCGGGTACAAGCTCCTCCCATAGGGCGCAGCAAAAAGTGAGTGTCGCCACTCGTACACCCCCTCAGAAAGGGCCGTCGGGTGCGTGGCGCTCAGAGGTGCAGCCTTCTAAGCCCAGGGCTGATCTGAGGACAGTCATTGTGGCGAGGAAGGCTTCGTCTAAGAAGTCCTGACGCCTCTGGGCCCAGGACAGTGAGGGTGATCCCTGATCCCCTCCGCGGGCGCACGGCGCTCACCGCTGTACACGGTACCCGTGCGTCCGTGGTGCCCTCACAGGGTCAATCCGCCAACCCCGCCCGAGTGCCGGGGCGTGGAGGGGCCCCGCGGGTCATCCGAGGATGGCCCACAGCCTCTTCGGAGGGAAACTATGCCGTCGAGTCAGTTGTTCCCTGCCGGTTCGCCGCTTCAGGGCGCTGCACTCGCAGTGCAGAGTACATCAGAGGCCAGCCTCGAGAGGCTGGTACCCTTAGTAGATTTTGTGTCAGAGTGGGAGAATCTGCCTCACATATGTCGTTGGGTCCTGCGATGTATAATTTTGGGCTACGCCATTCAGTTCAGATGCTGTCCCCCCAGCTTCAACGGGGTCCTCTCCACTGTGGTGGACCCTGAGCAGGCTCTGGTGATGACTCAGGAAGTACAAACTCTGCTGCAAAAGGGGGCTATAGAGAGGGTCCCCGCCCAGACAGGGAGTCAGGCTTCTACTGCCAAAGAAGGATGGAGGGCTGCGCCCCATCTTGGATCTTCGCGTCCTGAACCGAGCCGTGGCAAAGCTCAAGTTCAGGATGCTAACACTCAAACAGATTGTGTCTCAGATCAGGTCCGAGGACTGGTTTGTCACGATAGATCTCAAAGATGCATGTTTTTATATCGCCATCCTTCCGCAGCACAGGAAGTTCCTGAGGTTCGCTTTCAGGGGAGAAGCGTACCAATATCGGGTGCTTCCTTTCGGTCTAGCTCTTTCACCCCGCACGTTCACAAAGTGTGTGGACACTGCGCTGGTCCCCTTGCGTATGCAGGGGATCCACTCAATTACACCGACGACTGGCTGATACTAGCACAGTCAGCGCATCTCGCGGTTAAGCATCGAGATGATGTTCTCGCGCATATGAGGAGGTTGGGGCTGAGACTCAACTCCAAGAAGAGTGTTCTTTATCCTGTGCAAAAGATCACTTATCTCGGTGTCAGTTGGGATTTGGTCTCTATGCAGGCCCGTCTCTCAGAGCCTCGCATAGGGTCGATCCTCTCAGCCATGAAAGGGGTGAAGCTAGACCAGCTGCTCACTGTGAAACAGTTCCAGAGACTGTTAGGTCTGATGGCAGGCGCGTCCAACGTGATTCCTTCGGGCCTGGTGTTCATGAGACCATTACAGTGGTGGCTAAAAGACCAGGGTCTTTTGCGTAATCAAGGCAACGCGGCGGTGTATCCGCAACTTGGTTATGTGGAAGGACCCTTGGTTCCTGACCCAAGGCCCATCCCTGGGGGCACTGTGTCAGCGTGCATCTCTGACCACAGATGCCTCCCTGACGGACTGGGGGGCGACCATGAGTGGTCGCTCGGCCCAGGGTCTGTGGCAGGAACACCAGCGTTTGTGGCACATAAATTGCCTGGAAATGTTGGCAGTGTTTCAGGCCCTGAAACACTTCCTGCCACATCTCAGGGGCCATCATGTGCTTGTATGCACAGACAGCACATCGGTGGTGTCCTACATCAACCATCAGGGGGGTTTATACAGGGGGGTTTATACATTGTTTATACAAGTTGGTGAGCCTTATCCTCCTCTGGGCTTAGGGAAATTGCTGTAAGTCAGGGCAATATACATCCCAGGGAGCCAGAATGTGGAAGCAGACATCCTGTCGAGGCAGGGGCCGAGGCCAGGGGAGTGGAGACTCCACACCGAGGTGGTGGAGCTCCTATGGTAGAAGTTCGGCAGGGCCCAAGTGGACCTGTTCGCCACTCACGAGAATGCACATTGTTGTCTGTGGTTCTCCCTGTCACCTCCAGCTCCTCTCGGACTGGACGCGATGATACAGGAGTGGCCGAGGCTGCCCCTGTATGCTTTTCCCCTGATTGCTCTGCTTCCGGGAGTTCTAGAGAGAGTGCGTCGGGACAGGGTCTGTCTTCTGCTAGTAGCCCCGTTCTGGCTGGGCCAGGTATGGTTCTCGGACCTGGTGTCTCTCCTCGATGGCTCTCCCCTGGAGATTCCGATTAGGAGGGACCTTCTCTTGTGGACGGAGTCTTCTTACACCCCGAACCTGGAGCTGTGGAAACTGTGGGCTTGGCCTCTGAGGGGGCCCAGCTCATAAGTTCCGGTCTTTCAACCGAGGTTGTTGAGACCATTCTACACTCCAGAGCTCCCTCTACGAGGAAACTTTAATATCTAAAGTGGAGACTCTTCACCTTATGGTGTCGAGATCGCTTGCGGGATCCAGTTAACTGCCCTGCGAGCGTGGTGCTGGAGTTCCTGCAGGAGAGATTCTCTGCTGGGTTAGCCCCCTCCACACTAAAGGTGTACGTGGCGGCCATAGCAGCTTACCACACTCCTTTGAGTGGAGTTTCTTTAGGGCGACACCCGCTAGTAACCCGTTTCCTCGGTGGAACCTTGAGGCTGAGACCTGTGACACGCACCAGGGTGCCGGCCTGGGACTTATTCATTGTCCTTCAAGGCCTCTCCGAGGCTCCCTTCGAGCCGCTCGAGGAAGTCTCTGAGAAGTTTATCACTCTAAAAACAATATTTCTTCTTGCTAAACATATTCCCTTAAAAGAATAGGGGACTTGCAAGCCCTCTCTGTTGCACACTCGTGCTTGGAATTTCCCCCGGGTATGGCTAAGGCCTCTCTCTCTCCAAGGCCCGGGTATATTCCTAAGGTCCTTACTAATCCTGTGAGACCTATTGTGCTCCAGGCTTTTGTCCTCCTCCTTTTATGACGTCAGACCAGGAAAAATTTAATCTGCTTCGTCCCGATCGTGCACTAGATGCCTATGTCCACAGAGCTGCCCTGTGGAGGAAAACTGATCAGTTACGGACCTCCCTCGAGAGGGGGTCCAGTCTCAAAGCAGGGAATGAGCAAGTGGGTGATCGAGATGTGGCGGCCGGACAACCCTCCCCTTTAGCTGTTCGGTCCCACTAGAAGTATGGCTGCCTCTCAGGCTCTTTTAGCAGGGGCCTCCCTGCAAGATGTTTGTGATGCGGTGGGGTGGTCCTTGCCTCATACTTTCATCACGTTCTACAAACTGGATGTAAACGCTACTCCGGGGTCTCGGGTGCTCGCCTTTTAGCTCATGCCACAGGCGGGCATCCAGACTCGCATGGGGACGTGAGTATTCTCGTTCCCAAAGCGGTGACGCAGCGCGAGTTCCCTTGAAAGGGAACGTCTCGGTTACGACTGTAACCTTAGTTCCCTGAATAGGGAACAAGACACTGCGTCTTGACACTGCGTCCTCGCATGCCCGCAAGCGCCTTGTTTCAGGCCTTCTTCAGAAGCTAACGGCGTGTGTTTGCTGGTGTGCTTTATAGTTTCTGGGTCTATGACGTCACCCGCCTATGACGTTCCGTCTCTCTATTGGACTGATGACATACATGCTTCACGACGCAATCACACAGAGGCGTTCCCAAAGCGGTGACGCAGCGTATCGTTCCCTATTCAGGGAACTAAGGTTACAGTCATAACAGTGTAATAATTTCACTTTTGGGCCCAAACAAGGGACGCCAATTATGTAGTGATTTTACCTTCGTCCATCCAAGGACGTTAAGTAAGGTAGTGATTGGTACTCACGTCACCGCAGACGTTGTGATTTTTGGATCACCGGTCACTTAAGGTGTGGTTATGAGTACATCAGATGACCACCTTCCCCCTCTCTTAGATTGTGACACTAATCAAGGTCTTTTACCTTGGCTCTATGAGAACGCTCCAAACGGGAGGTGGTTCAATAATTTTAGATTGAATGTAAAGTGGGGAGAGTTGGTCAGCTGATTTATCTGAAAGATTGGTGAGATTTCTAACTTGTAGAGCCTTTTCTGTATTATCAGCACAAGTAAGACACAATTGTAATAAAATAGATTTTATTAACAAAAGATAAACAAGAATAACTAACACCACTACTAAATGAATACAATGAATGATAAAAGAATAAAGTGCATAAGATATATAAAATACATGTGATTAAGTGGAGTGTGGCTATGGAAGAGTTGCGTTATCTTATGGAAAGATAAACTGTTGTTTCTCTGAAACTAAGGTGACAAACCTTATTATGCGTCAAACAAATAACGAAAGATTATTTGTTATTAACTAGCATCAGTCAAATTACCTCTAATGTAAATTAGAAAATCATATACTGATATATACAACAATGCCAAGGTTTCTGGAAAGAGGTTTGGTTAAGTGATATTTACGTTCCACTTAGTAAGCAGTAAGCAGTCCGTTGGAGGTGACTTCTTCCACTGGTTGTGCTGGGTGACAATGCAGTGGGAAAGGAGCTGGAATCCGTTTCAACAGTCTTGAACACGAAGATCTGTGGGATGCTGATCTCCTGGAGCACCAAAGGGTCCTAAAATCTGGAACACGCAGATGAGGTCCTGAAGTTGTCAGGTAAACTGGAAGAGAGACAAATGAATCCAATAGCGATTAAGCAAACTCTTTTATTTTAGTACTCGTTGAGAGTATAAACAGAAATAGTCCATAGACTACAGTAAACACGATGACTTCGAGGCAGGAAGTAGATAGCGATATCGTCCAGCTGATCCTCATGCGGTACAGGCAATCCTCAGGAGAAGACACAGACTCAAACATGTAGAACAGGCACAGTTGGTGACGCAGGGAAGCAGCGGACAACCCAGATCGGTGGAATCCAGAGACCGGAACGGAGAGAACACTCAGGAACCAGAGAGGAACAAACACACACGACCAGCACCGGGAAACAGCCTGAAACGATCTGACAAACAGTGAGGGTGAGAGGCAGGTATAAGAAGGCTGGTTAATGAGGTGTGGCAGGTGGAGGTGATGAGCTCTGTAATCAGAGACCACGCCCCCAACACAACCGCACAAACATAGAGAGAAGGAGACAGAGAATTGATGAACCGTGACAGAAGTAGGTGCAGAAGGTCTTTAATCTGGAACACGCAGACGAAGGAACCTCGAAGTGAAGGTTTGCTCTCCTGAGCTTAACCTTGTTGCAAATATCTCTGTGTGTCTTCTGACTCTGTGGGTCAGACACTCAGGACTTGGTCAATCCGCTTTGGTCTCTCTGGCATGGAGACTCGGGACATGCTGTAGTCTCGCTGGACTAAAACTCTGAACGTATTGGTTGTTAATGTCTCTTTCCTCACAGGCTGGAGGCTCAGAACGTGGTCATATCTGTTGCTGCCTCACAAGCTGTAGATTCAGATCCTTGGATCTTTTGTTGTCTCTCTGGAAGAACCACAGGCTCAGAACTTGGTTGCTCTGTCACAGTCTTATCCTCGCAGGACAGACTCAGAACTTGGTGAACTGTTTGTCTCTCTCAAGGAGAAACTCAGAACATTACGGTGTATCTGTTATGTCTCTCTTGATGGGAGACTCAGAACAAGGTGTGTCTTTTGAAAGGGTACCTTTATCCTTTTCCGAATAGGAGGAGATTGCAATTTGGCGCTTCTCCATTCCAGTGTTGCGATTGGCTGCTGGCATCAGAGGGGGTCCACAGTGAGACTCACCCTCCTTTCTCCTGTGAAACTCATTTGCATACTGTACACAGTTAGAAGTCTTTAAAGTGTCTTTAAAGTTTACCAATGCATTTCTCACTTTCCAAACCACCATCAGAATACCCTTGGCAATATTCTAAACAAATAGAAACCAAACATGATGGGAAAAGATTGAACTGTTCATTCATTTGTTCATTAACAGCTGATTCTGTGTAAGATGTTGCATTACAAATAGCTGTCACTGAGAATACTTATTTCTCTGAATAAGTATGAAATGGATGTGTGTAGTTTACATCAGTCTTAAGGTTTCCAAACATAGTTATGACTGGATTTGGATAGATCATTTTGGTCTTTCTTTCACCCACTACTGCTGAGGTCCTGTGGAATTTTTATGGCAGTCATAGACCAGGACATTAGGGATTTGGGTGAAGGGCAGAAACTGCATGTGGACCAATGAGATGTCTTGTCCTTCCTAGGCTTGGTACAAGAGGTGGTCTTTTTGGCCTCTAAGAGGTGTCTGGCTGTTGTCCAAGCATCTTTATCTGATGGCGCTGGACAGTTTGTTTGTGTCAGTCTACCAAGATCCAATCAGAATGTAGCAAACCTTTGTCCACTGTTATGGACAGAGAGGAGCCCGGCCATAAACTGGGCCCTGGAATGTGCTGTCCACTACAACAGATATGATTCTGCAAGCTCCAAAAGCTCAATTTAACCTTTTTACAACAAAGTAGAAAGCAGCACGATAATGCCTCAAGTCGTGATTTGCATTGTTACCTCCACAAGGCATTAATTGAAAAGAACCCAACTGTGCCTCACTAGAAAAATGTCTCATTCTCTTTATTACACTTGTAAAGCCAACCTGCTATTGATTGTTTGTAAAACCGCCTTTTATTTAACTCTCATGCTAATTAGCTTTTACCATTTCCTAGTTTCATGTCACACCACATATTTTGCACTAAAACATAACCTATAGCCTAACTAGCTCTGGCTTCTTATCAAAGACTGGTCAAACTAATAAAATGGTCTTAAGATAAAGAACAAGGATCAGCCATACAGAGTTTGGCCACATGTTTGCAGCCACTGAATTAATGTTACTTGTTACAGTTACACGCAAAGCTATTACATGCAGCTTTGTACCTATTGATTTTTTAAAACCAAGTGAAAGGGTTTGCAATAGGAACAGTTAACAATCACTGTAGCCCATGGACTTGAGAGGCTCTGTTATGACTTTGGCGCCTTGAGGGGAAAAATAAATAATTGGTGTCGGAATGATTTATTGTGTACTACCACACATGTCTTCTTCCCGTCAGGTTCATCTTATCCCACAGGATGCACTAAATCAAGAATTTCTCTCTTCCCTCATTTGCTCACTTGTTTGAATCCTAATAGATGAGAAAAACAGGTGCAGGGAGGCCGGTGGTGCCAACACAGTGCTTTCCATTGGCTGTCATTTACAGCAGAACCTCTGATTCTTTCATTAGTACTAGTACTAGTATTTTCCTTCGGTATCTAAATCAAACCTGTTTTGTTGCCATGATTGGGCTTTCACATACACAGTGAGTGATACCTACACCCAAGTAAACAGCAAAAGTGAAAAAAACATTGGAATAGATATTCTGCTTCAATAAATAGACATAAGTAAACAGACATGCTAATAAGGCTCATTAGAGGTGGAAAGGAGGCCCTATCTGCCTCCATTAAAACCAGAAAAACATAGATTTGGAATTTTGATATCAGCACATGTTTATGAAAAAAGACGATGTTGATTATTTTCTGACTGTTTAATAGTATTTTATTGGAGGAAATTGCAAAAGGTGGATCCATGTGGCACAAAATAACAACCATATATAGGGTCAAAGTTTGGCTGGTTAGCATGACCTCATTAGCCCCTGCTGGCAGATGCCATAATGATACATGGTGGCAAAAACTTTTTTTTAACTGATTCCTATTCAAAGGAGTGGGGGGGGGGGGGGGCGAATGGGATTGTTGCATCATGGGAAGAAGGCAAGCTGGCGGAGGCAGTGTGATGCTTTGGGCAATGTTCTGCTGGGAGAACTTGGGTCCTGCCATCCATGTGGATGTTACCTTGACATGTTCCACCTACCTAAGCACTGTACACCCTTTCATGAAAACAGTATGAATGTAGAATAATAATCAGCAGAATAATGCGCCCTGCAACAAAGCAAAAATGGTTCAGGAATGGTTTGAGGAGCACAACAAGTTTGAGGTGTTGACTTAGCCTACAAATTCCTAGATCTCAATCCAATCGCGCATCTGGGATGTGCTGAACAAACAACAAGTTGTAGCGGTGTCCGGTGGATGTTATTGAGTGCACTCATTCAATCCCACAATACACAGCAAAAACGGGTGCACAAATGATGTACGTTCAACGGCTGTCCGAACACCCTCATTCATTTTCATTCACTCCTTCAAGTGAACTGTATTTGTGGACTAACGTAGGAAATAGTGATTGAGGGTTAAGGGGGCGATCTCAGATTCAGCCAATGACTTAATCATTAAGACATTTACCACCACCTATTGGCAATTTTAGTTTCTTATTTAGAGTATCATTTCATTAAAATTATTTCCATATTAATAAAACAAAACATTAAAGAATGACTTTAAATTATCTTTTGGGGGTAATTTCTCAGCCATATTTGATGTGTGATTAATTTGCGATTAATTAGGTTAAACGTTTTAATTGCTTGAAAGCCCTGAATAATGTAATGTAATGTAATGTAATGTAATATATGAAAAATCTGCTGGCAGGAAGCAAATAGGCTCAGATTTATTAGAGCAACATATGATGTGCTTCCACAGCCAAATAAGGAATTGGCAGGTGGTTTGTGCCCTCTGTCCAACTCCAGCAACCCTCAAACACATCCTGACATTAAGATACAAAACTAGCCTCACTCAAGGCAGCTACACAACCAGGTCCTGAAAAGACTGGCAGCAGCAATTGAGACTAGGGAGATGACAACCAAATCCTGGCCGCTGAGCATAACCAACATGGCAAGACAGATGGCATTCTTCCAGTCAGGACAGAAAAAAAACACACAAAAAAACACTCTCACACACACACACACACACACACACACACACACACACACACACACACACACACACACACACACACGCACACACGCACACACGCACACACACACACACACACAATTTCAAAATTTATCTCATAAGCTAGAAACTGGACAGCTGAATATGGTGGCTGAATGGGAGATTCTGGTGGATGAATATAACCAATGCCAGACTGCCATTTAAAATAACTGTTTGCCTTTTTAATGCTTACTATTTTCATTAAGACTCACTATTGGATTTATGTTAGATTTATAAATCTGAACAGAAATATTTTTATTCAAATGTATTTGTATAACACTTTTCACCATAAATAAAACTCCAAAGGAGTTCAAAGTTAACTTTGACAGTCCCCTTATACCCTCTGGGAGTCCCTAGATCCAAGTTTGAAAACCCTTGGTCAATGTCGACCTAATGTCCCATTGGAGGATTCAGTAGACGGAGCACACAGGAGGCAACGTTATACAGAACTGGCAGCAGATGCATAACAACAGGACTGGAAAACCACAGAAAAGTGTGGTGCAGAAGATTTAGAGCCACATCCACCATAAAACTCAAGGGATATGAAGCTTATGCGCAAGTTCTGGCAGGAAGATTCAATGTTACGTCACTTATCGCATTCAGACCTGTCCAATCAAGTCATAATTCTCAGAGTATAAAAGATCGGTAATTAACACATGTCTGAGTTCACAGATGCTGATGCCAGCATTACAGTTGACGATCCGGACGTTCCGTAGCGGTCGATTGCTGGTCCTATGATAAAATTAATAATGTGCAATACAGTGGTGTTCAAAGTCCGTGTCAGCCTATCATTCTGTTCATTGGGCTGTCGCGGCAACAGTACGCGTTTAGATCCGAAACCATCACTTTCAATGGAGGACTATCTGGGCATGTTATCAAAGACACGGCTGTGATCTTCATCATCATTCTGGCGTCATCACTTCATCAGCATTCATCACAGTGATATGTATATGATTATGCATTTCCGATATCGATCGGGTGTAGTATTTTACTCTCTCAAATTGTCGCAAGCATGCATGCACGAGACGCGCACCTGCTCGTGCAACGTTGCTCATTATCGCTTGCTCGTGTTGTAAACTATCCACAGTACCTCGTAAATGATTCGCATGACACCGGTTACCGTTAACGATTGTATTTTGTTTAGAAAAGCTGAAACAGAACAGCTGCCATAGCATATTAGCCTCTATCATTTTCCCCACGAATGCAAGGAAACCAACACGGGTTTTAAAGTGACATGCACCCCGTTAATCGGGGCTTCATGATTAACAGAAGTTAAACTGTGTTATCAGATCGCTAAAGCTGAATCAACTATGCTAATTTGCTCAGCATATATTTTAAAGTACAGCACTGACATCAGTGCTTGATCCGTTCTCATTCATTCGTGCTATTCATCTTGCAAACACTGTGAGTTCATCACATACAAAATGCAATTGAAACTAACACAATAGTTTCAAGCTTAGAAGTGTTTTGGGCTGTCATCCAGCAGAGTACATATTTTGCTCAAACATACGGGCACCCAGTGTTGAAATGGCTTTCTTGTGTGATTCGACATGGCTTCCTTTACTATGTGGAAGAACCGCGTTCTGTGCTCATATAAAGGTGCCGTTGCTTATTGCTTTATAAATATTCGCTACATATTAATAAATCAGTTAATTAAAGCAAACATGTATAGTAATTGTGCTTTTGTCTTTGCGTTACTCCAGTTAATTTGACTCTATTCATGTTTTATTCTTCTACTGATATCTGAATGCCTCTGTCTATTTTTAGGAACTTTAGAATTTAGCTACGTCTCATTTGGTCCTTCTGTACTACAACACCATGGCTACAATTATGAATTAAACAAAGTGTATCTCGCTAGTTCTCAAAGCACCATATGTCAAGTAAGGTTTAACTGGATATTCGATAGCAGCCAATCAGTCAGTCAATCTGACTACACCAAATCATGAATCTATAGCATGTTCTGCTCTTCGTTGGTCTAACGTATGCACTAGAAGGCAGAATTGGTCAGTGAACAAGCGCTGAGCCATTCAATCCTGATTGTGTATGTTCCGTGTTGTGTTGGCTCCTCCAATTGGCCATTGCATTCAAGCGCTCCACAGACATTTACATTTACGCATTTGGCAGACGCTTTTGTTCAGGGTGACTTGCATCGTATTCAAGGTGCACATTTGGTATTTTGTCGGCTCTTGCTTTCCCTGGGAATCGAACCCATGGCTTAGCATTGCTAGCGCTATGCTCTACTGTTTGAGCTTCAGGAAAGACGTGTCTGTGATTGGCTATGCTCGCATTGTAAACACCAACATTGTTTGGTTTTCAATTGTCGGTTATGTATTTGTCCTGCTGTTCTGGTTTATTTTCTTCTGGGGGTTCTCTCAACAGGTTCTGATGGTTAGATGGTGTTCTATCTAGCTGTGAGCTGGAGTCACGCCCAATGGTTTCGAATCCTCCAACTGCAGATGCTAAGAACTGCAGTTCCCCAACTCCTCTCTGCCTAGGTCATTCTTCGGATTGGGGCTGCTACGAACGCAGCTCAATGTGTGGAGTCCGCATACTCTATCAAGGTGCTGTGTACATGGTCATCCTCAGCATTATAGTACAAGCAAGATCTGACTCAAACACTCAGCAACTTCAAGTAATAATTTTCATGCAAATACTGGCGGTGGCATGTTTTCTCCTTTATTACTACTCATCAATCCTGTTTTCGTCAGTCTCTATAAGCCTTTCATGAATTTCTCTGTGGCCTAACGTGGTCTCTGTCCAGGTGGCCTATTGTAGCCTTCATCTCTGTGGCCTACTGCGGCTTCATCAGCGCGGCCTTCGTCTCTGTAAAAGAGGATAAGCACATCCCTGCACCCCTAATCATTCTGCAATTTTTATATTCCCCAACAGGTCTCCCATATCAAGGTGGTTAACTCACCTAGAGACAGACCTACAGAACTGCAGATCATCTCATCAGTATACCGGACATTCATTCAGGGTTATGTGCTGCTACAACAGCAACTGAACGCAGGATTGTTTGGTGGTCAAGATGGTCGTCAGCATTCTAATATTATAGGTAATCTAAGATTATCTATGTGTCTTAACAAGCATCAGGTAAGTTACAGTTTATCATTTAACTCCTAATACTTTTTCATGGGGTCTATCGAGACCAACTCATGCACCCACGCTGTCTTCTCCTCACTATGGGCTATCGCAGCCTTCTCTGCACACCGGCTTATCATTCTCAGTCGCCGCGTCTTTCTTGTACCCTCTCCTATCAAGGCTGTATATATGGCCTAACCTGGCAGTCATACAGCCTACGCAGCTTTTCGCACCCTGGCCTATCGAGGCAGTATATACGGCCTAACGTGGCAGTCCATACAGCCTTCGCAGCTTTTCGTACCCCGGCCTCTCGCGGCAGTATATACGACCTAACGTGGCAGTCATACAGCCTACGCGGCTTTTCGTACCCCGGCCTATTGAGGCAGTGAATATATGGCCAACGTGGCAGAACATACAGCCTACACAGCTTTTCGTACCCTGGCCTATTGAGGCAGTATACACGGCTAACGTGGCAGTTCATACAGCCTACGCAGCTCTCCGTACCATGGCCTATTGAGGCATTGAATATGCCTCCGCGGCTTTTGCAGTAGCATAACAATTCCCTCTGTTTATTGGTTAACACCTATGTCAATATCCATATCTATTGCATGTTCAATGTCCATATTCTAAGTAATTCTTATGCAAATACTGGTGGTGGTGTCACAGCGTCACATTCTCAGATTATTACTCATCCCGTTCGTCAGTCTCTATAGCTCTTATTCTTAGTCAATTGCCTAATGCGGCCTTTGTCTCCAGGTGGCCTAACGTGGCCTTCGTCTCCAGGTGGCCTAATGTGGCCTTCGTCTCCAGGTGGCCTAACGTGACCTTCGTCTCCAGGTGGCCTAACCTGGCCTTCGTCTACATGCGGCCTAACGTGGCCTTCGTCTCCAGGTGGCCTTCGTCTCCAGGTGGTCTAACGTGGCCTTTGTCTCCAGGTGGCCTTCGTCTCCAGGTGGCCTAACGTGACCTTCGTCTCCAGGTGGCCTAACGTGGCCTTCGTCTACATGCGGCCTAACGTGGCCTTCGTCTCCAGGTGGCCTTCATCTCCAGGTGGTCTAACGTGGCCTTTGTCTCCAGGTGGCCTTCTTCTTCAGGTGGCCTAACGTGGCCTTCGTCTCCAGGTGGCCTTCGTCTACATGCGGCCTAATGTGGCCTTTGTCTCCAGGTGGTCTAACGTGGCCTTTGTCTCCAGGTGGCCTAACGTGGCCTTCGTCTCCAGGTGGCCTTTGTCTACATGCGGCCTAACGTGGCCTTCCTTTCCATGTGGCCGATCAAGGCTCTGTCTTGTGGCCGTTCAAGGCTTTCGTCTCTACCTGGCTGATCAAGGCCCATCTGCGGCCGTTCAAGGCTTTTGTCTCTACCTGGCTGATCAAGGACCGTCTGCGGCCGTTCAAGGCTTTTGTCTCTACCTGGCTGATCAACACCCGTCTGCAGCTGTTCAAGGCTTTAGTTTCTACCTGGCTGATCAAGGCCTGTCTGCGGCCGTTCAAGGCTTTCGTCTCTACCTGGCTGATCAAGACCCGTCTGCGACCGTTCAAGGCTTTCGTCTCTACCTGGCTGATCAAGGCCCGTCTGCGGCCGTTCAAGGCTTTTGTCTCTACCTGGCTGATCAAGGCCCATCTGCGGCAGTTCAAGGAATTGCAGCATTTACGACGGGCGAGTATACAATTCTTTCACAATTTTTGTGAGTAGGTCCCGTCCTGGAGGAACTAATTTCCTCTACCAATTCTTGGGGGGCGGCTGCGCCCCTGCCTTCATCTTCAGGCAGGAAATGCAGAGTCCGTTACCCTCGTGACGTGCGCTACGGACGGGGCTTACGCCAAAGAACCTCTAATTTAATACTTGCTGGTCTGCTAATAAACTTGTGGTGTTATCATACTTTATCTGGTCTCCCGAGTCTTCCTGGTATAAATGAAGCTTATGCGCAAGTTCTGGCAGGAAGATTCAATGTTACGTCACTTATCGCATTCAGACCTGTCCAATCAAGTCATAATTCTCAGAGTATAAAAGATCGGTAATTAACACATGTCTGAGTTCACAGATGCTGACGCCAGCATTACCTCCATCCTCCCCACCAAAACCAGGTCGGTCCCTGTCTATACCTCCCGGGGGGCAGCTGCGCCCCTGCCTTCATCTTCAGGCAGGAAATGCAGAGTCTGTTACCCTCGTGACGAGCGCTACGGACAGGGCCTACGCCAAAGAACCTCTAATTTAATACTTGCTGGTCTGCTAATAAACTTGTGGTGTTATCATACTTTATCTGGTCTCCCGATTCTTCCTGGTAGAACTATTTAGTCAGTCCCTACAAAAACATAAAATATGCATCTGTTAAGAACTGCTCCGAGACTCGAAGGTGGATCCAAATGCAGCTTTATTTGAGGGCAATCCAGAGGCGTAATCCAAAGTACAGGCAAGGGTCATACACAGACAGGCAGTCCAAACAAAGAAACAAACAAACAAACAAAACAGGCAGGAACCAGAGGCAAGAGAGTAATCCAGGGAACAGGGCAAGAAATCCAAAACAAGAAAACCAGGAGACAAGAAAACCAGGGGAATGCTCGGAATTGCAGTGTAACACTTAAACAAGACTTAGCGGTGAGTAAATTAATGACCAAGGTATAAATAGACAGGAAATAACAGGATGGTGAGACACAGGTGAAATGCAATCAGTAAATGAGGTACAGGTGAATGTGATCAGTGATAAGTGATGATGAGTCCGGGCAGTGAGTTATGGGAAATGTAGTTAGTGAGTGAATATAGTCTTATGTGTGGAGTGCCCTCTGGTGGCTCTCAAGGGCACTCCAGCTGGTGATCGTTACATAGCCCCCCCTTTAAGGAGCGGATTCCAGACGCTCCTAAAACTGTCACGGAGGGAGGAGGAGCGGAGGCGGACCCGGGGGCGGGATGGAGGGCCAGGCCCGTGGAGCGGATAACGACCTGGAGATGCGGAAAGCTGGGAGGCCACGGCGGATCAGGCTGTGCAGGCGACCATGGCGGATCAGGCTGTGCAGGCGACCATGGCGGATCAGGCTGTGCAGGCGACCAGGGCGGATCAGGCTGTGCAGGCGGCCAGGGCGGATCAGGCTGTGCAGGCGGCCAGGGCGGAGACGACCCTTCAGGTGGCCAGGGAGGAGACGACCCTTCAGGTAGCCCGGGAGGCGACGACCCTTCAGACTGCCAGGGAGGAGATGACCCTTCAGGCGGCCAGGCGGCCAGGGAGGAGACAACCCTTCAGGCAGCCAGGGAGGAGACCATGGCACAGGAACAGACACCGGCTCAGAAACAGGACCAGACACCGGCTCAGGAACAGACACCGTGTCAGGAACAGACACCGGCTCAGGAACAGGAACAGACACCGGCTCGGCGAAGACCATCTTGTCCTGGGACACTGGTTCGGCGAAGACCATCTTGTCCTGGGACACTGGTTTGGCGGAGACCATCTTGTACGAAGACACTGGCTTGGCGGCGGCCATCTTGTACGGAGACACTGGCTCGGCGGCAGCCATCTTGTACGGAGACACTGGCTCGGCGGCAGCCATCTTGTAAGGAGACACTGGCTCGGCGGCGCCCATCTTGTACGGAGACACTGGCTCGGCGGCGGCCATCTTGTACGGAGACACTGGCTCGGCGGCAGCCATCTTGTACGGAGACACTGGCTCGGCGGCAACCATCTTGTAAGGAGACACTGGCTCGGCGGCGTCCATCTTGTACGGAGACACTGGCTCGGCGGCGGCCATCTTGTACGGAGACACTGGCTCGGTGGCGGCCATCTTGTACGGAGACACTGGCTCGGCGGCGGCCATCTTGTACGGAGACACTGGCTCGGCGGCGGCCATCTTGTACGGAGACACTGGCTCGCCGGAGGCCATCTTGTACGGAGACACAGGTGTGGAGTCGGCCATCTTGTCCGAAGACACAGACACGGGAAGAGGAAGAGGAACAGATTCAGGCTCGGCGGGACGAGACTCTTGACGGGCAGACGTGACGTGAAGCTCAGTCTCTGGATCGGCAGAAGTGACGTGAAGCTCTGTCTCTGGATCGGCAGAAGTGACGTGAAGCTCTGTCTCTGGATCGGCAGAAGTGACGTGAAGCTCTGTCTCTGGATCGGCAGAAGTGACGTGAAGCTCAGTCTCTGGATCGGCAGAAGTGACGTGAAGCTCAGTCTCTGGATCGGCAGAAGTGACGTGAAGCTCAGTCTCTGGATCGGCAGACGTGACGTGAAGCTCTGTCTCTGGATCGGCAGACGTGACGTGAAGCTCTGTCTCTGGATCGGCAGACGTGACGTGAAGCTCTGTCTCTGGATCGGCAGACGTGACGTGAAGCTCTGTCTCAGGATCGGCAGACGTGACGTGAAGCTCTGTCTCTGGATCGGCAGAAGTGACGTGAAGCTCAGTCTCTGGATCGGCAGAAGTGACGTGAAGCTCAGTCTCTGGATCGGCAGAAGTGACGTGAAGCTCAGTCTCTGGATCGGCAGAAGTGATGTGAAGCTCAGTCTCTGGATCGGCAGAAGTGACGTGAAGCTCTGGCAGGAAGTGAAGCGTCTCTGAGCTTGACGGGACCAGCGGCGGCGAGGGCTTTGAGCTGGGCAGGACCAGCGTCGAAGAGGGCTTTGAGCTGGACAGGACCAGCGATGAAGAGGGCTCTGAGCTGAACAGAACCAGCGATGAAGAGGGCTCTGAGCTGGTTATGACCAGCGATGAAGAGGGCTCTGAGCTGGACAGGACCAGCGGTGAAGGCTCTAGCTTGACGGGCATGTCGCTTGCTGTCTCAGGGGCGGCGGGCATGACGCATACTGCCTTGGCTTCGGCAGATTTGGCGTGAAGTGCGGGCTCGGCTGGACTGGCGGGGACAGAGTAAATGTCACATTCCTCCACGACACCCACAGTAAACACAGAGCCACTGAGAAGTAGGGCGCAGTCAATGAAACTCTCCTAAGTCCATTCAGGGCCATTGAGTGGCATCATTGAATATAATGGTTCACTCAGTCCCCCTCGAAAAAAGTCTCTAAGAGACACCTCCTCAAAGCCCACTTGAGGGGTGAGTTCCAAAAACTCAGCTACATAGTCCTCAATACTACGTATACCTTGTTGGAGACACATGAGACGAACTGCAGGATCCATGGTGTGGCTAAGTCTTCTGTTAAGAACTGCTCCGAGACTTGAAGGTGGATCCAAATGCAGCTTTATTTGAGGGCAATCCAGAGGCGTAATCCAAAGTACAGGCAAGGGTCATACACAGACAGGCAGTCCAAACAAAGAAACAAAACAGGCAGGGACCAGAGGCAAGAGAGTAATCCAGGGAACAGGGCAAGAAATCCAAAACAAGAAAACGTCTCAGGTTACTTGCGTAACCTATGTTCTCTGAGTAGGGAACGAGACGCTGCGTCACTTTAATGACGTAATGGGACGCCCTCTGGGTGTGCCGATTGTCTGAAGCCCTTATAGAATCACGCCAATTGATTGGCTGATGGCGCGCACGTCGCCCACCTGACGTAGTCACCTATATCAGCGCGCGCGCGCCATCTGCTCCTCAGATTTCTCTGCCGAAAAGGAAAGCCTGTCGGCAGCGCGAGGAGCTTGGCAGCGTACGCAGCGTCTCGTTCCCTACTCAGAGAACATAGGTTACGCAAGTAACCTGAGACGTTCTCTTTCATAGGTTCACTCGACGCTGCGTCACTTTAATGACGTAATGGGAACGATATACCAAACACGCCAAGCTAAAGCGCTGCCGTATCTGGCTCAAAGAACACCAGATAACCTGCATGACTAGGTTAAGCAGACAGGACATGCGAACCCGGAGCCATGTCGAGATCCAAACTATAAAATCTCACAAAAGTGTGCGGAGAGGACCAACCTGCCGCAACACAAATATCTTCCAAAAGAGCCCCTCTAAAAAGTGCTTGAGAGGAAGCCACACCTCTGGTAGAATGCGCTCTAACATCAAGAGGTGAAGGTAAACCACGCACCTCATAAGCTAAGGCAATAGCCTCTGTCACCCAATGGGAAACCCGTTGCTTCGAAGCGGCAAGCCCGCGGCGGCCAGCACCGAAGCACACCAACAGCTGGTTAGATTTCCTCCAGCTGTCCGAACGGTCAACATAACACTTCAACGCTCGAACTGGGCAGAGCAAATGAAGTTTCTCGTCTTCCTCCGAGTCAAACGGAGGGGGGTGAAAGGAGTGAAGAGTAATAACCTGAGAGCGAAATGATGTGGACAAAACTTTGGGCACATAACCCACCCTAGGTCTTAAGGTAACCTTAACTAGGCCAGGGGCAAAATCCATACAGGTCCCATTAACAGAGAGAGCCTGTAGATCGCCCACTCGTTTCAAAGAAGACAGAGCTAACAAAAGAGCAACTTTGAGAGTCAGAATTCGCTCAGGAGCTGACTCCAAAGGCTCAAATGGAGCCAAAGTTAGCCCTTCAAGGACCACGGAGAGGTCCCAAGAGGGAATACCAGGGGAGCGTGCTGGTCTCAGGCGCCTAACCCCTCGCATGAAAGATGAAACCAGTCTGTGCTTGCCCAGAGGGATTTCGTCCGACTCCCTACCGGCAGCTATAGCTGCGACATAGACCCGAAGGGTGGTAGCCGCTGCTCCAGCAGCAAACTTCTCCTGCAGGAACTCCAGAACTGAACCAACCGGGCAGTTAACTGGATCTACTGCATGAGCCGAGCACCACGACTCGAAGACCCTCCGCTTGGAGAAATAGAGCTTCCTTGTAGAAGGGGCTCTCGCATTAGCAATGATCTCCTGAACGTCCGCAGAAAGACCAGCGTTTAGTGTTGTTGGCCCTTGATGGGCCATACCCACAACTTCCAAATCTCCGGGTGAGGGTGCCAAATCCTGCCCTGAAGTTGTGTCAAAAGGTCCTTCCTGACCGGTATCTCCCATGGGGAGGAGTCCAGGAGGAGAACCATCTCCGAGAACCAAGTCTGGGATGGCCAGTGTGGAGCCACCAGCAGGAGGCTGGCCCCACTTTCCCTTACTCTGCACAGAACCGCCGGAATCAGCTTGATGGGCGGAAACGCATAAAGTTTCAGATTGGGCCATGGATGCGCGAACGCATCTATCCCCAACGGGGCCGGAGAGCTCAGAGAAAACCAGAGCCGACACTGGGACGACTCCTTCGAGGCAAAGAGGTCCACTTCCGCTCTCCCGAACATCTCCCAAATCTGTGACACAGTTTGAGGGTTCAGCATCCATTCCCCCGACCGAAGTTTCTGTCTCGACAGATAATCCGCAGCGAGGTTTAAGACTCCGGGTACATGGACTGCTCTCAGGGACAAAAACTTGTCCTGAAACCGCAGGAGGAGTCGGCGCGCATGCCTGTCCAGGGTGCGCGACCGTGACCCTCCCTGGCGATTTATGTGAGACACCACTGCCATGTTGTCGGTCCTGACAATGACATGATGTCCCCTGAGTGAGGGGAGAAAATGCTGAAGGGCCAGGGATACCGCTCTCAACTCCAGGCAATTTATGTGCCAGGAGAGAACTTCCCCCTCCCAGATCCCCATAGCTGGTCTGCCCTCGAATACCGCACCCCAGCCGGTAAGAGAGGCGTCCGTCGTAACCATTTGGCGACGGAAAACAGCCCCCATCTTGACCCCTTTCTGAAGAAAAAGAGGGTCTCGCCACATTGATAGGGCACGAAAGCAGCCGCGTGACACCTTCAATAGGCGAAGGGCCGATCCTGTTGACCGAGCCCCTGAGCGTTTCATCCACCAGAGGAAGGGCCTCATATGGAGCAGTCCCAGGGGAAGCACCGGGGAAGCTGCGGCCATGAGGCCCAGGAGCCTGCGACAAGTACCCACAGAAACATGATGGCCTAGCCTGAAGCGGACCAAGCATGTTGTGATACTGGAAATCCGAGCAGGGGCCAGACGGGCCTGCATCGGAACGGAATCCAGACGAACACCTAAGAAGGTGGTCTGCTGAGCCGGAGTAAGAACGCTCTTGTCTGTGTTCACTCTCAAGCCAAGAGATCGAACGTGTTGAAGAACGACATCTCTGTGATGACAGGCTAACTCCCTGGAGTGGGCCAGAATGAGCCAGTCGTCCAGGTAATTGAGAATACGGATGCCCTGGAGCCTCAGCGGGGCCAGCGCAGCATCCATACACTTCGTGAACGTCCTTGGTGCCAGGGCAAGGCCGAAGGGAAGGACTTTGTATTGATAAGCCTTCCCTTTGAAGGCGAACCTGAGAAACTTCCTGTGTCGTTTGACAACCTGGATATGGAAATAAGCATCTCTCAGGTCTATAGTGACAAACCAGTCCTCCGCACGTATCTGAGACAAGATAGTCTTTAGCGTTAGCATCTTGAACTTCCCTTTGTAGAGGGCGAAGTTCAAGCGGCGGAGGTCCAGGATGGGACGCAGACCGCCGTCTTTCTTCGGAACAAGGAAATAGCGGCTGAAGAAGCCACATTTCTCCTCTGTTGCCGGAACTTCCTCTATTGCCCCCTTTAGGAGGAGAGAAGAGAGCTCTTGTTGTAGCACAGAAGCCTGAGAGGCGCTGTTTACTACCGTGTGAGCGACCCCGTCGAAGCGAGGAGGGTTGCGACAGAACTGAAGCGTGTAGCCTGACTGAATCGTGCGGAGGACCCAGGATGATATCCCTGGCAAAAGCTTCCACTCGTGGAAGAAATTTGACAACGTGGGAGGTATTATGAGGTGCGGTGGACATACCTGAGTTGGGGTGTCGTGGACCTCTGAGGGGGGTGTGGCCATCCGCAGAGGAGAGCACGTGGCGTCCTGGTGCGGAGTAGGCAGTGGAAGGCTGGGCCGCTCTGGATCCCGGAGAAAACAGGACGTGTCTCCGTATGGACGAGCGGCGGATGGTGAGCCAATCAGACGTGAGGGGAGAAAGCAGACCGCGTCTCTTTCCTTCAGCGCCGGAAAAGGCGGGGATATAACCGGATCTGTATTCCGAAGCGCGCTGGGCGGCGGAAATGACAGAGCTGGATAGGGAGAGCTGGAGGGGGGCGGGCAGAAACGCTTGCGCGGTCTGACCCAGCCCCGGTCGTGAACTGCAGCTCCCCCTTTTCTGACCGGAGGGTCAGGGGCGACTCGAAGTGGCCGAAGCAGAAGGTTTGCTGGGCCGCTTTGGGTCGATGCGTCTGTGAGGACGTTGACGGGGAAATGGACGACCGCGAGCTCCCCAGACCGTGGTGGGTGGAGGATAACTCTGGTCGCTCCTCCGGGCGGAAAACTCTCTTTTGAAAGAGGGGCGATCTCTGGACTGAGAGGGGGAGGGGGAAGGAGCGTCCCTCGCTCTCCTCGGCATGAACTGTTTTAGAGCGGCAGACTGGGATTTTGCAGATCTGAACTTCTCGACCACAGTATTAACCGCCTCCCCAAACAATCCGGACTGGGAAATCGGAGCGTCCATAAGGAAAACTTTCTCCTTGTCGCGGATCTCGGTGAGATTAAGCCATAAGTGGCGCTCCGCCGCCACCGAGCCCGCCATAGAGCGCCCTACAGCGCGAGCTGTGTGCTTAGTAGCCCGTAACGCCAAATCCGTGGCTTTACGAAGCTCCTTTACAGCTTCTGGTGTCAAACCGGAGCCCTCATCCATTTCCTTTAAAACATCCGCCTGATATGCCTGGAGAATGGCCATGGTATGAAGGGCCATGCCAGCCTGACCAGCCGCCATGTAGGATTTGCCAATCAGGGCAGAAGTGGTCCTGCACGGCTTAGTGGGAAGAAGGGGGCGGGACTTCCACGAGGGAGCTGAAGATGGCGCGAGGTGAGTGGCCAGCGTGTCCTCAACCGCGGGAATAGCGGAATAGCCCTGTTCCTCAAAACCCACGAGGTTGGTGAAATCAGCGGCTGCCGCGTTAGTTAGGCGGGCTGAGAACGGTTGCTTCCAGGATCTAGAAATCTCACTGTGTAGATCACTGAAGAATGGTAGCTTCCTCCGCGGAGGCCTAGAATTAGGGCCGCTGAGGAATCTCTCATCCAACCGAGAAGATTGAGCTTCGCGGGGTTCATCCGGCCACTCGATCGCGAGCTTCTGAGTAGCGCGCGCGAGTACATCCACAAGCTCATCATACGCCGCTGATGGTCGCGCTTCCTGGCCGCTCGGCGGGAGAGCGTCGTCGGTATTTGCAGCACCGAAATCCTCGGAGTCGGATGCTGCAGTGAAAATGACATCCTCCAGTCCGAAGGAAACCGCATCGCGTGCCTCCGGGCTGGGACAGAGATAGTCGTGCGAGTATTCCACAGGCGGAGTCCCGCGCACGTGCTCGGGAGAGAGAGGGAGAGAAAGGGCGAGGCCCGTCTGCTCGCACTCCACATCCTCGAGCTCTACATCCGAACCCCAGGTCGCGGATCCAAGAGAGGCCTGCGCGGCCTCGGGAGCGCGACGGGGAAAAACGGATGACTCCCTCTCAAAAACCGCGAGCCTCGAGCGGAGGGTTTTGAGAAGGAGATTATCGCAGTATTTACAATTAGAAAACCCCTGAACCGCGTCGCGTGCGTGAGTAAATCCCAAACATTTAACACACTTACTGTGGGGATCGTCAATCGCGATGAAGCGAGTGCACGGTGGTGGGCAACGTCTGAATTCCATAGCACTTCACCACAAGGAGAACAAAGTTCCACAATCCGCGGTCGCTGAAGTGCTGAGGTAAATATGTATACTGAATCCTAGTTTTTGGGCCAGAAAAATCGATAACCGAAGGGCAGAAATGACCGCTTCGTGAAGGCAGAGAAATCTGAGGAGCAGATGGCGCGCGCGCGCTGATATAGGTGACTACGTCAGGTGGGCGACGTGCGCGCCATCAGCCAATCAATTGGCGTGATTCTATAAGGGCTTCAGACAATCGGCACACCCAGAGGGCGTCCCATTACGTCATTAAAGTGACGCAGCGTCGAGTGAACCTATGAAAGAGAACCAGGCGACAAGAAAACCGGGGGAATGCTCAGAATTGCAGTGTAACACTTAAACAAGACTTAGCGGTGAGTAAATGAATGACCAAGGTATAAATAGACAGGAAATAACAGGATGGTGAGACACAGGTGAAATGCAATCAGTAAATGAGGTACAGGTGAATGTGATCAGTGATAAGTGACGATGAGTCCGGGCAGTGAGTTATGGGAAATGTAGTTAGTGAGTGAATATAGTCTTATGTGTGGAGTGCCCTCTGGTGGCTCTCAAGGGCACTCCAGCTGGTGATCGTTACAGCATCAGAGGCAGCAAAAAGATGTAGTCGATGACCATGGATTGATCAGAAATATCTCTCCTGGGCTCCAAGATAACTTCAAGAAACGGTGAAAGACATAACAGGGGATGACTCTGGGACGCCAGAAACATCAAGGAAAGAAGGTTGACCATTTGACAAAGCCCTGCGTGTCAACTTTGTGTCACTCCTAACATGAAGGCAATTTCAGAAAACTATTCACTACCTATTGGCACAAAGGCTTAGTAACATCATCTCCTGTGATTTTGATCCTAAAAGTGATGCTATTACCATGTGAACATCACTTATCAGAGACTTGCTTTCAGTGACAGTGGTGGAAAAGATTACAGCCAGGTTCTTAAATTATCTCTTGCTTTTCATTGTTTTACCCCAAACGCTTGTCTCACCTCATAAACACCTCTTACAGTCTTGCGGCAATGTTTAAATTGGAGCTATTCACACAAAACTTGAAAGCTTTGTCTTTCTCTGAATCTGATTTAAGTTTTTCAGTTGTGATAATGGACTAAATTACCACAATCAGTGATATTTGTTTGGAAAGATGAAAAAAGAAGCAAACAAACTAAAAACATTCCTTCTTAGAGTCTTGATTAAAGCCCAATCTATAAAACCATCCACAACACTTTCTCTCCGCACAAAGAGGGATATTATTCCGTCTCATTGTGAGACATCTCACGCATTGATAATGTGATGGCATCTCAAAGCCATGTTCGCAGTGCTGCTCTATTCATCTGGCCTTTGTGATATTCTCTGTTGTGTTTAAACTTTTGCTTTTGTATATGTTTACATTAATTCGTTTAAATTTATGAGCACCTCTCTAAACTTGAGGGTGTGTACAAAAGTCATCACTCTAACTTTTATGCTTTCACCTCCAGTGTTTTTCTCATTCATGTCTCATATTATTCACCTTACATTGTTTTCCAAAAATTCAGTTTTTATTTGCATGCTATCAGTAATGTTTGGCTTGGCGGGAAATATGCATAATATCCCCAAATTTTACTGCTGTGGCTACATGATGTGATACTGAATTATTTTGTGGAATCCCATGCAGTTGAACGATTACCTTGGATCCAGAGTTGTAGCTAGACACTTCATTACAGCAGATTAAAAGCTGCAATACTCTTTTGCCTACCCTGAGACATTAGCAAGGCACATTCTTTCAAACTAAACAGCACTGCATGTAGATTAGAATTTAAATCCACCTGCAGTCTTAAAAGAAAAATATTGTTTTTCCCCAAGGATTCTTTAATATACGAAAATGTAAAGAGAGTGCAATCTTCTAAATATAAATAAATTAAAATCCTTAATATTATTGAATTTAGAAGTTTGCATATACAATACATATTTATTAATAAAGTATGATTATTAAAATGTGTATATAGATTAATGATAATCATAATTATAATGTTTTTTATTATTGAACAATTAAAATGACTAATAATATTATTACTGTTGTTGTTGTATTTTGAAGTTTGCATATCCATTGCATATTTAATAATAAAGCACTATTATTAAAACAATAAAATGGATAAATTATAATAATTATACAATTAATATAATTATCAAATAATTAGAATTATTAATAGTATTATTATTACTTATTACATATTAAATGTTTATTTAATAACTTTGTATTTAATAATGTACAATTATGAATATATAGGACATTCACTCTTTTGTCTTGTCACGCTTGAATGGTTCAAAAGCATTTGCATGAATAAGAGCATGATCATGTATTGTAATGCTAGCCAAAGGATGACAGAAAAAAAAAAGAATGCTGCGTTAAATATTTTTAACGCGGTAAACTGGATATATATATATATAGATATATATATATATATATATATATAGTCACGGGTGAGAAATCACACAACAAGGTTGCTCGTGAAAGTGAACCCCGGAGGGTGGATTTATTGAGAGTACTTTGGGGAATAGGTGCAAACGGTGAAACAAAGGTGCGTGCTGTCTTCGTGGCTGGTGTTCCTGTGAAGTCCTCGTGCTCGTGAAGGTGGGTGTCCAGGCGTGTCCAGGCGTGCTCAATCGGGCTGTCGGTCACTCGCTGCCTTCTGTGAGGTAAGAGAAAGAGGATTAGTTCCAGCACGTTCAGCACGAGACGGGTGTCTACTCAAGTGAGAGCGGTAGCGGCTTTTACAGCCTCTCGCTGATCGGGTGCAGCTGTGACCGATCAGCCCGTGATGAGGACGTGCAGGTGCAGTGCGTTGGTTGCCAGGGCGACGCTGATATGCCCAGAGAGACTCGTCACAATATATATATATATATATATATATATATATATATATATATATATATATATATATATATATATATATATACTCACCTAAAGGATTATTAGGAACACTATACTAATACTGTGTTTGACCCCCTTTCGCCTTCAGAACTGCCTTAATTCTACGTAGCATTGATTCAACAAGGTGCTGAAAGCATTCTTTAGAAATGTTGGCCCATATTGATAGGATAGCATCTTGCAGTTGATGGAGATTTGTGGGATGCACATCCAGGGCACGAAGCTCCTGTTCCACCACATCCCAAAGATGCTCTATTGGGTTGAGATCTGGTGACTGTGGGGGCCATTTTAGTACATTGAACTCATTGTCATGTTCAAGAAACCAATTTGAAATGATTCGAGCTTTGTGACATGGTGCATTATAATGCTGGAAGTAGCCATCAGAGGATGGGTACATGGTGGTCATAAAGGGATGGACATGGTCAGAAACAATGCTCAGGTAGGCTGTGGCATTTAAATGATGCCCAATTGGCACTATGGGGCCTAAAGTGTGCCAATAAAACATCCCCCACACCATTACACCACCACCACCAGCCTGCACAGTGGTAACAAGGCATGATGGATCCATGTTCTCATTCAGTTTACACCAATTTCTGACTCTACCATCTGAATGTCTCAACAGAAATCAAGACTCAGACCAGGCAACATTTTTCCAGTCTTCAACTGTCCAATTTTGGTGAGCTCATGCAAATTGTAGCCTCTTTTTCCTATTTGTAGTGCAGATGAGTGGTACCCGGTGGGGTCTTCTGCTGTTGTAGCCCATCCGCCTCAAGGTTGTGCGTGTTGTGGCTTCACAAATGTTTTGCTGCATACCTTGGTTGTAACAAGTGGTTATTTCAGTCAAAGTTTCTCTTCTATCACCTTGAATCAGTCGACCCATTCTCCTCTGACCTCTAGCATCAACAAGGCATTTTCGCCCACAGGACTGCCGCATACTGGATGTTTTTCCCTTTTCACACCATTCTTTGTAAACCCTAGAAATGGTTGTGTGTGAAAATCCCAGTAACTGAGCAGATTGTGAAATACTCAGACTGGCCCGTCTGGCACCAACAACCATGCCACGCTCAAAATTGCTTAAATCACCTTTCTTTCCCATTCTGACATTCAGTTTGGAGTTCAAGAGATTGTCTTGACCAGGACCACACCCCTAAATGCATTGAAGCAACTGCCATGTGATTGGTTGATTAGATAATTGCATGAATGAGAAATTGAACAGGTGTTCCTAATAATCCTTTAGGTGAGTGTATATACATGGGACAGGGTCACAGTTAAAGGCTCTGAAGACCAAGGGGTGATTGGAGTGCTCTCCGTGGTTCTGAAGAGATGAATTCAACAACTAAGGCAGGAATTGTCAATGTTTCTGAGCTCGACCTAGAGTGCTATCCAGGGTCCTGAAGTACATGTTCTAAGGCCTCACAGACTCAAAAAGGCTAATGCAAACCAGTTCTCCACAAAGCCTCTCAATGTAGGAGGGCACATCTCCTCTAGAACAGAGCAAACACACCTGATCCCTCTCAAGTAGCCCTCAGATATTTGAACAGATCACTGAAATAAACCAGATATGTTTGTTTTCATTCAATGTCAAAATCCACTTGCACTCCTGAAAGGCAAATTTGGTCTCCTCTGTTCACTGCTTGCCCACAAACCCAATCCCATTGTGTTGCATGTTCTTTATCGTTTCCTGTGTTTTGCCCTATTCTGGCTTTAAGTGAGGGATCAATGAGAAAGAAGCACCGTTCGATTGGCTGTTAACGTCTACTGGAGCCAATTAGAGTTGAGACAGCTTTCTGCCACCCTGATCCATCTAAGCTTGGCCTGGGGGCAAAACTTTTCTATTTAATCTCCCCTACAGATTTACATTTTACATCAGTCATCATTGTTGCAATGTTTTCATATTATGAGAGCCTAACAAGCCGAAGTAGATTAAAACAAGTGGAGTGCAGAAGAACGATCACTTTTAGCTTTCATGCTGATTGCATTTGGTTGGGGACATGGAGAGGTCAGAGAGAAAGGTCATTCTTTAACATTACAAAACGGAGCCAAGTCAAGCTATATTTCTTGCTTGTGCACATATCTCTAATATTTTCTTGTTATTAGAAATCTTTGATGAATTACTGCTGTCTGTTACACAGTTTTTTTACTCTAAAAGAGACATCTAAAAACTAAACCATGTGCACATTATGTGAGCCACATTTTTGAAGAAGAAATTCTGGATGTCAACCAAACACCATTTTTTTTCCAGTGAGAAGGCTTCAATAGGGTAAATAAATTTTCGTTTTAATTCTTAATTGATTTTATGTATAATTCACACACACACACACAAAAAAACAACAATGCAGAAATTCTAAATATAGCAAATCTGCATGAATATGCAAGACTGGTGGTATGCTTTTAATTGTCTGAGTGGATGACTAATTTACAGATGAGAATCCATGCTTTTGTTTTGGTTTATTTCAGAAACTAGAATGTTGTACGAGATAAAGTGTGTGGCAGGAATATTCATCCATAGAAAGCTAATAAGTTGTAACATAAGGAAAAGTTAATTGAACAATTAATCAAAGCGTAGCATGTCCATTACGTTTACTGGAACAGGATGATTCATTGGGGCTGCCTGCTAATTTAGTTTCAAATTATCTAATTCTGATTTACTTCAGAAACGTAATAACCGTTGATCGTTTGAATTACCTAGCAAACAATTTGACTAATTATTAAAAAAAAGCACAATTCCTCATGAAGACATCTGTGAAGCTCCAAATAATCAATTCAAAAGAGTTGTGCAAGCAATTTTACAGTTTTGTGCTTTCTAAGCATAAACAATTCATAACAACACAACAAATGTCAACGGCCACAATATGCTCTTAGAAATGAAGATATACACATCTGCTGTCTGGATCCTGCCGTCCCAAACAAATATCACCTCTCAGCTACTAGTATTCATGAAACATGATGCCATATCTATCTAGAAACATATGGAGGGGCTGAATGTAACCGAAGAGACGTTGTAGATGGACTGACACTCCCAGTCACAATCAGGCCTGAGATAGTTCATTTTCTCTGTAAATGTTTCGTTCCTCAATTCATCTCTGACACGTAAATTGCTTTTGAGCCAGATCCTCTGAAGACTTTGGCTTAGTTGGTGCTCTGTGCTCCGATGTTAAATGACCTTTGAAACAATTTGATTATGATGTTCTGCTGACAGGCTCAGATTTTTCACGGGAGGGAACACTGTAATGGATCCAAGCAGAAGCTTAGAAGAGGAGAAAGAGGGAGGACGATGGAGGGAGGGATGGAGGGAGGTGGACAGAGGAGGAGACACAGGAAAACAAGGCGGCAAATGCCAAGAGGAAATGGGATTAAGAGTAAGATGGATGAATGACGATGAAATTTCACATGCACATCATTTTCAAATTATGGTCCATATTCTGATTAAGACTTTATTATTTATTTATTTATTTATTTATTTATTTATTTATTTATTTATATATATATATATATATATATATATATATATATATATATATATATATATATATATATATATATATATATATATATGCTTTCATGTGAATGTGCAAGTATAAAACAAACGTGAATATTCTTAAGATGTTAACATGACACTGAATACAGGCATAGCCTGTGCCATTCATAAACCAGAATATTGACCTGATCTGGTTAAAGCAAGGTTAATGTTGCATGTAAATAATAATCCAATTTATATCATTTTGTGTGTGCGTGTGTGTGTGTAAACATGATGAACCAGAAGAAAAGCAGGGCAGAGGCCATAGGGAGAGAAGAAGAAGAGAGGTAAGGAAGAAACTAAGAGACTTCATTAGGAGCATGATGACGAGCAACAGAAGGTAATGAAAAGCTCAGGGGAAAATAAACGGTCAAAATAGGTTAAATAGGGATAGTTCCAGGAATTTCCATAATTGATCAGTTTGTTCAGATAAGGAGTATGTATGGATTTCCTCATCATGCAAGCTAATTGACCTTTTTATCAATATTAAAAAATATTTTTCAAGACACAGGCATACATACACGATCAGACATAACATTATGACCACCTTCCTAATATTGTGTTGGTCCCCCTTTTGTTGCCAAAAAAGCCCTGACCTGTCGATAGGGTGACCACCTGCTAATAAGGCCAAGGGGGGACAAGGGGTATGTTTCTGAGGGACAATGTGGGACACTGCCTGGCAGGGCTGTGCCCCCACCCCACGGGCAGACTCACTGATAGTGGTTTACCCATTTCTAGCACATAGCACCTTACATGGTATATTAACAATGCCCTATTCCCCTAAACATGTGCAATTGCTCATGAATAGGCCAACCAATGTGTATTTTTTTCTAAATAAAGATTCATAATATTTTGAACATTCAATTAATTGACAGATGCACTTCCACTTACGATTTACTTTAGCTATTTAATTTAATTTATTTTTAATTACAATTTATTCACTTTAAATAAATGATAATATAAAAGTATAGGATTAACAGGAATTGTAGTTGCTCAACACAACAGGAACAGTAAAAAAAAAAAAAAAAAAAGAAGTCTTAACTTCACGGAACGAGAAGGGGGAGGAAGGATGGTAAACTTGCATGTTAGTAAAGGCAGGTGCAGGGGGAAAAAACTGTTCAGTGTTCTGGGGGCACCTTTAGAACTTTAGGGACACCTTTAGGACTCAAACCTTTTTACCAGCATCTGAATCAAATAAGGAAGAAAGATAAGAGACAAAATTAAAGCAACATTATTTTTTATGATAAGCTTCCAAATGGTTTTCCAGTATAGACAGAGGAGTGCAAACCCATCACCATCACAAGGTGACAACAATACAAAAAGGTGCCAAGATACAATCCTATGTAAAACAATGACATATGACCTAAAAGGCTACCGTTTCCTACCACAACTGTGCCACAATCTCCTGATGTAGCGTGTTGTATTGTGCAGTGTGATACACACTCGTCAGTCGTCACCTCTGCAGCAGTCACTTTGTCAGCTAGAAAGTCGTTTTTAGGTCGGAGGACCTCGGTCTCTTGCTGTTGGACACTTGTGAGTCTCCGTGAGTCTGTGTCGTTTGACATCGTATTCCCCTCCATGTCCGTTTGAGAAGGACGTTTTGCAAAGGTCACAAAAAGCCCTCTCGGTATCCCCCTCAACACCTTTCAGCCACAAATATTCATTTTCCCAGTCTTTCTTGTACACACACTTTCTCTTTTTAATTGATGATGGCGGTGCCTCAAACTTTCTCCATTTTTCGAAATGGAAAACGCGCATCTAAAAGTTCCTTCCCAGTGTGTCTGGTATGCACGTGCGTGCGTTGTCATGACAACAACGAAAAAGTTGACAACAACCTAGTCAGCAGTTCAACGGAGGGGTGGGTGTGGCAACAGTAGCGTGCTGAACTGTCAAGTAATGTTCGTTTGGCTGCCTGGGGCTCGAGGATATAGAGCGACCAACTTTTTTTTTTTTGAGCAAGCATCGATTATGCGTGACACGGTCTCAATTTGCGGGACGCATGAATTGGGCTTCAAACGCTGTGCGCGCACGCGCTACGCGGGACGGGTGGTCACCCTACCTGTCGAGGCATGGACCCCTGAAGGTGTGCTGTGGTATCTGGCACCAAGATGTTAGAAGCAGATCCTTGAAGTCCTGTAAGTTGCGAGGTGGGGCCTCCATGGATCGGACTTGTTTGTTCAGCACATCCAACAGAAGCTCGATTGGATTGAGATCTGGGCAATTTGGAGGACAAGTCAACACCTCAAACTCATGCTCCTCAAACCATTCCTGAACCATTTTTGCTTTGTGGCAGGGCACATTATCCTGCTGAAAGAGACCACAGCCACCAGGGAATACCGTTTCCATGAAAGGGTGTACATGGTCTGCAACAATGCTTAGGAAGGTAACATCCACATTGATGGCAGGACCCAAGGTTTCCCAAACAGAACATTGCCAAAAGCATCACACTGTCTACGCCAGTTTGCCTTCTTCCCATAGTGCATCCTGGTGCCATGTGTTCCCCAGGTAAGTGACGCAAACGCACCTGACCATCCACGTGATGTAAAAGAAAACTTATTCCATTGCTCTGTGGTCCAGTTCTGATGCTCACGTGCCCATTGTTGGTGCTTTCAGCAGTGGACAGGGTCAGCATGGGCACCCTGACTCATCTGCAGCTATGCAGCCCCATACGCAAAAAAATGTGATGCACTGTGTATTCTGACACTTTTCTATCAGAACCAGCATTAACTTCTTGAGCAATTTGAGCTACAGTAGCTCGCCTGTTTGATCGGACCACACAGGCCAGCCTTCACTCACCACGTGCATCAATGAGCCTGGGCCACCCATGACCCTGTCACCAATGAAACTTATGTCCAAGTTCTGGCAGGAAGATTCAATGTTGCGTCACTTATCACATTCAGACCTATCCAATCAAGTCATAATTCTCAAAGTATAAAAGATCGGTAATTAACACATGTCTGAGTTCACAGATGCTGACGCCACCATTACAGTTGACGGACGTTCCGTAGCAGTCGATCGCTGGTCCTATTATAGAATTAATAATGTGCAATACAGTGGCGTTCAAAGTCCATGTCAGCCTATCATTCCGTTCATTGGGCTGTCGCAGCAACAGTCACGCGTTTAGATCCGCAACAATCACTTTCAATGGAGGACTATCTGGGCATGTTATCAAAGACACGGCTGTGATCTTCATCATCATTCTGGCGTCATCACTTCATCAGCATTCATCACAGTGATATGTATATGATTATGCATTTCCGATATCGATCGGGTGTAGTATTTTACTCTCTCAAATTGTCGCAAGCATGCATGCATGAGACGCGCACCTGCTTGTGCAACGTTGCGCGTTATCGCTTGCTCGTGTTGTAAACTATCCACAGTGCCTCGTAAATGATTTGCATGACACCGGTTACCGTTAATGATTGTATTTTGTTTAGAAAAGCTGAAACAGAACAGCTGGCACAGCATATTAGCCTCTATCATTTTCCCCACGAATGCAAGGAAACCAACACGGGTTTTAAAGTGACATGCACCCAGTTAATCGGGGCTTCATGATTAACAGAAGTTAAGCTGAAATCGCGAATGGGTTCAGTGTTATCAGATCGCTAAAGTTGAATTAACTATGCTAATTTGCTCAGCATATATTTTAAAGTACAGCACTGACATCAGTGCTTGATCCGTTCTCATTCATTCGTGCTATTCATCTTGCAAACACTGTGAGTTCATCACATACAAAATGCAATTGAAACTAGCACAATAGTTTCAAGCTTAGAAGTGTTTTGGGCCTGTCATCCAGCAGAGTACATATTTTGCTCAAACATACGGGGCACCCAGTGTTGAAATGGCTTCCTTGTGTGATTCGACATGGCTTCCTTTACTATGAGGAAGAACCGCGTGCTTGTGCTCATATAAAGGTGCCGTTGCTTATTGCTTTATAAATGCGCTACATATTAATAAATTAGTTAATTAAAGCAAACATGTATAGTAATTGTGCTTTTGTCTTTGCGTTACTCCAGTTAATTTGACTCTATTCGTGTTTTATTCCGCTACTGATATCTGCATGCCTCTGTCTATTTTTAGGAACTTTAGAATTTAGTGTTATGTCTCATTTGGTCCTTCTGTACTACAACGCCATGGCTACAATTATGAATTAAACAAAGTGTATCTCGCTAGTACTCAAAAGCACCATATGTCAAGTAAGGTTTGCATAAATAACAAGGTTTAACTGGATATTCGATAGCAGCAATAATTTAATTCCGTACTCAATCCGACCCATTTTACATAAAGATTGCATTCTGTACAGCAACTAAATCGCAGCACGGGAATACAATTATTCAAATCTTTTATGAATATAGTAAGTGAGCAGAGTGCGTTCCCTTTATAAACACATGAAACCGTCAAATGCTTCCGTTCAACTAAACTCAGACACTAGTGGAAACCGTTTCGGTCAATCTGACTACACCAAATCATGAATCTATAGCATGTTCTACTCTTCGTTGGTCAAACGTATGCACTAGAAGGCAGAATTGGTCAGTGAACAAGCGCTGAGCCATTCAATCCTGATTGTGTATGTTCCGTGTTGTGTTGGCTCCTCCAATTGGCCATTGCATTCAAGCGCTCCACAGACATTTACATTTACGCATTTGGCAGATGCTTTGGTTCAGGGTGACTTGCATCGTATTCAAGGTGCACATTTGGTATTTTGTCGGATCTTGCTTTCCCTGGGAATCGAGCCCATGGCTTGGCGTTGCTAGCGCTACGCTCTACCGTTTGAGCTTCAGGAAAGATGTGTCTGTGATTGGCTACGCTCGCATTGTAAACACCAACATTCGTCAGTCTATCGAGACTAACACAATATACAGGGGAATAAATATAGTGTGACTGTTTGAACTTGGCTCAGGTTATCAAACGATGACTCATTGGTTCGGTTGCTTTGCAGGGTTCTATAGCCAGCTATGGTTTATTAGCTAGTAAAGCGTCTTCTAAAACATTCTTATCCTTCCGCAAGGGCATTGTTTGGTTTTCAATTGTCGGTTATGTATTTGTCCTGCTGTTCTGGTTTATTTTCTTCTGGGGGTTCTCTCAACAGGTTCTGATGGTTAGATGGTGTTCTATCTAGCTGTGAGCTGGAGTCACGCCCAATGGTTTCGAATCCTCCAACTGCAGATGCTAAGAACTGCAGTTCCCCAACTCATCTATGCCTAGGTCATTCTTCGGATTGGGGCTGCTACGAACGCAGCTCAATGCGTGGAGTCCGCATACTCTATCAAGGTGCTGTGTACATGGTCATCCTCAGAATTATAGTACAAGCAAGATCTGACTCAAACACTCAGCAACTTCAAGTAGTAATTTTCATGCAAATACTGGTGGTGGCATGTTTTCTCCTTTATTACTACTCATCAATCCTGTTTTCGTCAGTCTCTATAAGCCTTTCATGAATTTCTCTGTGACCTAACGTGGTCTCTGTCCAGGTGGCCTATTGTAGCCTTCATCTCTGTGGCCTACTGCGGCTTCATCAGCGTGGCCTTCGTCTCTGTAAAAGAGGATATCTCTAAGCACATCCCTGCACCCCTAATCATTCTGCAATTTTTATATTCCCCAACAGGTCTCCCATATCAAGGTGGTTAACTCACCTAAAGACAGACCTACAGAACTGCAGACCATCTCATCAGTATACCGGACATTCATTCAGGGTTATGTGCTGCTAGAACAGCAACTGTACGCAGGATTGTTTGGTGGTCAAGATGGTCGTCAGCATTCTAATATTATAGGTAATCTAAGATTATCTATGTGTCTTAACAAGCATCAGGTAAATTACAGTTTATCATTTAACTCCTAATACTTTTTCATGGGGTCTATCGAGACCAACTCCTGCACCCACGCTGTCTTCTCCTCACTATGGGCTATCGCAGCCTTCTCTGCACACCGGCTTATCATTCTCAGTCGCTGCGTCTTTCTTGTACCCTCTCCTATCAAGGCTGTATACACGGCCTAACCTGGCAGTCATACAGCCTATGTGGGTTTTTTTTTTTTTTTTCGCACCCCGGCCTATCGAGGCAGTATATACAACCTAACGTGGCAGTCATACAGCCTACGTGGCTTTTCGTACCCCTGCCTATTGAGGCAGTATACACGGCTAACGTGGCAGAACATACAGCCTACGCAGCTTTTCGTACCCTGGCCTATTGAGGCAGTATACACGGCTAACGTGGCAGTCATACAGCCTACGCAGCTCTCTGCACCATGGCCTATTGAGGCAGTGAATATATGGCCAACGCGGCAGAACATACAGCCTACGCGGCTTTTCGTACCCCGGCCTCTTGTGGTAGTATATACAACCTAATGTGGCAGTTCATACAGCCTACGCAGCTCTCCGTACCATGGCCTATTGATGCATTGAATATATGTACACGGCTTTTGCAGTAGCATAACAATTCCCTCTGTTTATTGGTTAACACCTATGTCAATATCCATATCTATTGCATGTTCAATGTCCATATTCTAAGTAATTCTTATGCAAATACTGGTGGTGGTGTCACAGTAAACTTGTGGTGTTATCATACTTTATCTGGTCTCCCGAGTCTTCCTGGTAGAACTGTTCCTTCCTTGGACCACTTTTGATAGATACTGACCACTGCAGACCAGGAACACCCCTCAAGAGCTGCAGTTTTGGAGATGCTCCAAACCCAGTCGTCTAGCCGTCACAATTTGGCCCATTTCAAATTCACTCAAATCCTAATGCTTCAGAATCAACTTTGAGGACAAAATGTTCACTTGCTGCCTAATACACTATATTGCCAAAAGTTTTGGGACACCTGCCTTTACATGCACATTAACTTTAATGAAATCCCATTCTTAATCCGTAGGGTTTGATATGGAGTTGGCCCACCCTTTGCAGCTATAACAGCTTTTCACAAGGTTTAGGGGTATGTTTATGGGAATTTTTGACCATTCTCTTAGAAGCGCATTTGTGAGGTCAGGCACTGATGTTGGACGAGGAGGCCTGGTTCACATTCTCAGTTCTATTTCATCCCAAAGGCGTTCTATTGGGTTAAGGTCAGGACTCTGTTCCTCCACACCAAACTCGCTCATCCATGTCTTTATAGACCTTGTTTTGTGCACTGGTCATGTTGGAACAGGAAGGGGCCATCCCCGAACTGTTCCCACAAAGTTGGGAGCATGAAATTGTCCAAAATGTCTTGGTATGCTTAAGCATTAATAGTTTTCACTGGAACTAATACCACTTTTCCACCAAGGCAGTGCTAGAGCTAGATCGGAGCCAGAGCTAGTCCCAGTTCATTCTTCATCACATTCTTTTGGGGCCGTAAAACACCTTATCAGCTGGTTTCCCTGGTAACGGAGGATCCTTCTCTGTTGTGTTGGGGGAAGGTCTGTTATTCAGACCAAAGTATTTAAAACATATTTGTTAAATGTAACAGGCAATTAAGTGTCTGAATCGCCTCAATCACTACAGATTTAACAGTTTATTGACACTTCGTTGTGAACTTATGTTTGCTTTTTATATTGCGTTGTGTTGTGCACTACTGAGCCACCGTAGGTTTACACCCAACTGTTTACTTACACTTAACCGAAACCACGCAATGTGCATTTTGAAATAATTGCATATGTATTCAACCATTCAAGTGCACTCTTTATATTCTAATTTGTGCATTTCTTCACTCTGAGGTGTCAGTAGTGCTATGTATTTACATACCGCGATATACACAATATAGTAGAATCTCTAACGGTAGACATTTTATACCATGGTAACGATATAGTATATTGTCATACTGCCCAGCCCTAGTCCATCCCCATTTTGTTCTCTCTCCACTGATTTCTGTTCATGGATGGAAACTCTTCTCACCATTTGGGTTTGATATTGATACTGATGGTTCTGACCTTTAATTTGAGTGTTTCTCCACACACATCATGCCACTGAGCAGAAGGTATGAGGCGTGACAACAACTGACAAGAGTTGATTGTATGTGTGAGCATGTGAAATCTTCACCAAGTTGGTCATCTTGCATTTGGATGGTTTTTCTATCTGTCGCTGCCCCACTTTTGGTTTGTTGCTCTTTACGTCTCCATGTTTCCTTCCCACAAAGAAATGTAGGAAAAAGGTAAATCATGAAAGGTGTTTCGTAGGTGATAAAGCAGTAAAGAACACAGAGCTACTTGACCGCATTCAAAAGTGAGAGCGGCATGTCGGCTTGCCAAATGTCAGCATGATAAATCCAACCTTTACAACCAGCCTCTGCTGCACGCTAGCTCATGTCTTCGAATTAATGATCACATCTATCAAATTGTTTTGGAATAATGAATGTCTCTGGACTGTCACGTAGCCTCATGCGAGAGTCTATAAATTCACTCCTTAAAAACAAGTTATAGTTTATTTACAGTGTGCCTGACACCATAGTGGGGAAAATGGCATGCTTTATTGGTCATAATTTAACGCTTTCTACACCAGTGACGTGTATGTTTTATCTAATATTGGCTAAAAACGATCAAAATGCATTACAGATGGTCTAAACATCAAAGGTACGGATGGTATATCTCTTAATAATGTAAGCCCACATCACAGTGCAGCTCCCAAGAGAAGCACCTTTCTCTTTTAGCCAAGCTGAGTTAAGTGTTTCTTTTAATGCTTAGCTGTCCTCAAAGGGCCCTTTCCATGTGAGTCGGTCTAGTCCACTGGGAGAGAGTCTGTTCTAGTTGAACATGACACCTCAGTCCTGTGGAAAATGCTTAGAAAGGAGAAACACTGCTGGGTTTCGGATCACACCAGCAATGCACAATGCAGGAGGATGTCCTTTTGCATATGCAAAGAAGTTAGCTGTTTTGGTAGTTAGACATTTTCTCCCACGCTTCTTGAAGAGGGTTTTTTTGCAACATGATTAAAAAAATTTTTTTTTTACATTGTTTCTCAATTCACTTAAAATAGTTTTAAAATCATACCACAATAGCACAATGATTATTCAATTGTAGATTTTTTTTTTTTTCAATTTATATATTTTTTTATATTTTATTTTTGCTAGACATGGTAACACTTTACAATAAGGTTTCATTCATTAACATTAGTATCAGTTAACATGAACTAACAATGAAAAATATTTCTAAAACATTTATTAACCTTAGTTAATATAAATACATGATTAAAACCAAAAGTTCTATCTGTTAAGTGTTAACATAAGTGAATGAACCTACATGAACTAAGAAATAATTCGTTTTTATTAACTAATGTTAATAAAGATGAATAACTGTATTTACCTTGACATAGTTGAATAATTTTTTTTTTTTTTTTTTGCTGTAATGTTGGGCATTTTAACATGGGGATCAATGACATTCTGCTCCCTTTTGGATGTCCCTTGTGGCCAGTCGATGAATTGAAGTTCAGGTCACCTCCGTATTGGCTTCAAGAAAAACTGGACGAGGTTGCCGCTTGTTTCTATCCGGTGTTTTACTTAAAATGTGCAATCTGGCAACCATGTGCACACAAGCTCTCTCTCGCTCGTGCGGATGATCTGAAAACACCAATAAACAAGTAAGTTTGCTTTTCAGCATCTCAAAGATGCATTTCAGCATCTCAACTTGAGATTTTCTGCTTAAAGTGTCATTCAGGTGGTCTGTGCTATGTCACGACTCACAAGTCGCTTGTGCTGTTATTGTGTTTGCTGAATAACTGCACTTGTGTGAGCAAATGAAATGAGCTTTGCTGTGAAACAGCCAATCAGAGCAGAGCTCAAATTTATTATACATGACCCTTCCAAATAAGGCAAAAACAGACACATTTCATTCTAGGGACAAATCCTAGGGTTGTAAATGGACCTGTAAAACCGTATCTGGAGTATTTTTGCCCTTACATACCTTCTATGTAGATATCAGAGAACAATTTAAAATATTGTATCAATGCATTCTATGGCACCTTTAATGCATTAACTAACCTTAACCAATGGTACCTTATTGAAGTGTTGTTCACCTAAAAATGTATTAGTCTAATACAGTTTTATTTTAGTAATAAATGTATTCATATTTTGGATTAGAATTTTTTTCACTTTTAGTTTAATTTTAGTACTTTATTTTGTTTCCAATTTTAATTAGTTTTTTAAATCTAATATTTATTTTAAAAACTGAGAATGTTAAAAACACTAAATCTATTGCTGCTTTAATTTGCACATTATAAACATCAGGGTATTAAACTGTTGGTTAAAAGGTTGCAAAAACCACAAACTTTATTTAAAAAAATGCCTCGTTCATTTGTAAAAAATATTTTGGGGGGAAATCTGTTGAAAGTGCCTTATTTTGTGGTGCAGCTTTTTGTGTACCAAAAGCGAATCAGACAGACACAGATTATGTTGATTTCCTTATTGCATTCATGCCGACAACAGACATGTCTGTGGTTGGCTACAATCCTTACATGCTGAAAAAAGAACATTTTAAATGCAGCATTTCATTTGAATTTACTCGTTTTGCATACTGACACTTTTTTCACAATTAGTCCTTCAAGACAGCAGTGATCATAGTCTCAGGGTTTTTTCCCCAGTTAATTGTTCAGCCCTGTGTGACAGCAAGCTTTGATCCAGCTTCTTGTTTTTCAAAATTAAAAAATACTTGAAAACCATAACTGTCCAAAAAAGATTGCTCTGCTGAAAACAGTGCACTCATATGGTCTGACAAAGCAGCTTCTTAAAATCAAAGTTTATATATTTTGTTATCCTGATCCTTCAAGGGTACTATGAGGTAACCAGGAGGAAATGTTCTTCCATTTGGCGTATCACACAAATTTTCCAAATTGTGCTGAATTATATAATAACAACACTTCAAGTATCATCAGCTAAAATTTCTGCAAAAGAAAAATAAATCTCCCTGCCCACAGCTGCCATCACTAAGGCCTATTAGGAAGGAATAGAAAATGTCTGTATAAACTATAGTTTGACACCTTTGAAAAACTTGAAATGTAATGTGCCTTGCAGCCAACTTCTGATTGAATTTCCATCTCAGACTTTCAGCTGTTGGCCATTTAAGGTCATTCAAACAAGAGTATTTTCATTACGAGATCTAATCTCACTAAAGTTGGTACCCATGTTGTTTAGCCTTTTGTTGGTACAGGCAACACGTTCTCACTCCCAACTCGTCATATATTGACGCTTGGTCAGGACCCCTCGGTGTAAATTTTTAACGCACAGGGTAGGCTACCCTTAATTTTCAGACGTGCAGGGTACTCCATTGATTTCAGTTGTTTTCCCAATGCGTCAGATTCTTTGCATTTGTAAAAGTAGACATGATTTTATAAATATTTATATGTATAAAAGTATTACAGTTCCATATCACTTTGCCAAGTGATTTCAGTTATTTCAAATGTATTTACAGCCTACAACAGCAAAATAACCAAAACCCACAGCGACACTAACCAAGCAACTAAATATGGTAAACAATTGGATAAAAACGTCAAATTATTTCCATGTTTTTCCCACCAAAATATGTTTAATTGTGTACGAATCGCACCGCATACTCTCTTTTTTCCACTCTCTCACTCAAACATACATACACTACGGACACTCACACAGAAATGTGTTGTCAGCATGGCTCTGACGATTTTATCAGTAAAATAGTTTAGCAACTTGAAAGTTACATGACATTTCTCACTAGTAGCGAGGTAATAAAGGTGCTGTTCTTACAGTTTCGTATTAGTAGACGCTGCTGATGAACACTGTTGAAAGAGACGCACAGACTGAGGTAATTCACATACGCATGCTCAATCTTTCTCTCTCTCTCTCTCTCTAATAACTCACTGCATTAATAACTGTATTAGTCTGCTATCAGTAGCTCAGCCTCCATTACTAGTTCTAAAATGACGCACTCGTGCATATCTTAAGATTATCTGAAAATTAAGATATCTTAAGATATGCACGAGAGCCAATGACATTTCAATATCAACGCTGACGTAATGTTTCTTCAGGTATTTTTGAATGTGTGCATGATCTTCGGCGGATGGAAACGCTGATCGCTTTTGAGGATTTTCTTCACACAAATCAATTGTTTGGCCTCGGAACACTTGAAATATTTATACTTTTTAATAAATTGTGCCTGCAGTAACTGCCAGTTATATTGTGTGTTTTATATCATATAATACACAAAATGGGTAGGTTTAGTGATGGGGTTCCCCAACTCCGACATGGCATAACGGCAAAATCCTAACCCAATATAATTTCATCATGATGATAACATTGCATCAAAGCATCTGTGTATGACGGCAAAATTTCTCATTGAAATCAATAGGGTACCCTGCATATTAAAAAGTGATGCCGAAGGGTCCTGACCAAGCATCAGTATGTGATGAGTTGGGAGTAAAAACGTGTTGGTATAGGTTTTGATTCTTTGTTTGACCACAGTCCTTATAATTTGCCCAAAATTCAGGAGAACGTAGCATTTGCACCTGAGTGTGCATGTGCATAACAATGTGATGCTATTTTTAAATGCATTTTTTTGGCTTCCATTGTAGGCCAAGTATATTTCTTTAAAGGTGCACCTTGTCATTTCTGTGCCAGTAACATCACCAAGTGGAACTGCAACTGTTTTCAAACCAAGTAGGTCTATACCACCTGGCGAAAGCTTTCCATTCCCATTCATTCTAATTTGGTGCTAACACATGAGGTCATGCTATTATTTATTTGTATTAAATCAGCCAAAAAATTGCTTAAAGGCACAGTTCAAACATGAAAATTATCTTCATTTATATCATTACCCTCATGTCATTCCAGACCAGTATGGCTTTTTTTCCCCTCTGCAAAACATAATCATTATTAAGCATAATGAGAGCAATCTTTTTGAGAATTTGAAATATAATTTATGAATACAATTTTATTAAAATCATCCTATAGATATTCTATTGAATTGATTATTAAATTGTGGAATTGTTTTATACATTTTATCTATTTAATTTGATGATTTATTAATGATTATTGCTAGAAATATATTATTCCAATATATTTTCTAATCTCTAATATACTATTAAATTATTTAATAATATTTTGAATGAGCTTTTATTTTTATATTTTCAGATTTCATTTTTGATTTTGTTATTTTGTTATTTGCTTTTGTCTTTTTATTGTCCTTTATATTTCCATTCAGCTTTATTTTTTATTTCAGTTCAGCAAACCTATTTATGATATTTGTTTGTATTTTTTTTATCTAATATGTATTTTATGTGCCATTAACTTTAACCCATTTGTGCCCAAATTTTTCTGAATGGTTTCATGCATATAGTCATCTTAATCATTTTCTGCATTTATTTTCCCCAGGTTTTAATTTTCTTTCTTGAAAATCGTATTTGAATGTGGGTCAACTATAGTTGCCGGTGGGCTAATATGTTTTATGCACCCCTTCAATGTCAAATTTGACTAGGAGGAGAACATTTGGCATCAAACTCAAAATAATTGCTTGCAACAGATCAATCTTTATTCATAAACAAATGTATTGTGTATAAAAGTCGAAGAACATTCGATGCAAACTCAAAAAACTGAATCTATCTTATAATCTGTTGAATATGAAAATACAACAAACAACAAATACATCTTAAAGTGGTGGAACAAGTGCAAGAACAAAGTGCAGCCATTAAGTTGCCCTAACAGGGCATTGTGTATCAAAAAGTTAAATGAAAATAAATTAGTATAATGACGGAAAAAAAAATCACAAAAATAAATAAATAAATAGTCCCATACTATTCAATGGCTGATTGTAGCAGGTGATTTCATATAATAATGTAAATGTAAACTCGTCTGAATTTCCACATTATAGTGGAATCTTCTCGGTTACGGATGTAACCCTCGTTCCCTGAGGAGGGAACGGAGACGTAACATTAGTGACTAACGAATGGGCGTTTCGCTTAGAAGCCTATCATCTTCGAGCACTTAGAAAACGCCCAATGGCGTGCCAATGCCATGGGCATGAGGAATTTGTACAAGTAACTCCGCGAGTACATAGTACATAGCGAGTACATAGTCGGACACTGGCTCCACTCGGAGATTATAGAATCTGGCAAATGGGTTCGGTGTCGCCCAGCCTGCAGCTCTGCAGATGTCTGTTAGCGAGGTGCCATGCGCTAAAGCCCAAGAGGAGGTGACAACTCCGAGTGGAGTGGGCCCGAACCCCAAGGGGACATGGTTGACCTTGCTGCTGTTAAGCCAAAACAATGGTGTCCACTATGCAGTGAGACAGCCTTTGCTTTGAGAGAGCCCTTCCCTTCCGCTCTCCACCATAACAGACAAAGAGCTGGTCTGAGGTCCTGAAACATTGTATCCTGTCTACGTAAGCGTGGAGGGCGCGTACTGGACAGAGCAATGCCAAGGCTGGGTCTGCCCCCTCCATGGGCAGCGCTTGCAGGTTCACCACCTGGTCCTTGAACGGAGTGGTGGGAACCTTGGGCACATATCCAGGCCGGGGTCTCAGGATCACGTGAGAGTAGGCCGGCCCGAATTCCAGGCACGCTTCGTCAACCGAAAATGCCTACAGGTCCCCGACCCTCTTGACGGAGGCCAATGCAGTCAGGATCGCTGTCTTCATTGACAAATATTTAAGATCCACTGACTGCAAAGGCTCAAAGGGAGGCCTCTGCAGAGCATCTAAAACTACTGAGAGGTCCCAAGAGGGTACGAGAGGAGAGCAAGGAGGATTCAGTCTCCTCGCCCCCCTCAGGAACCTGATGATCAGGTCGTGCTGACTTACCTTTTTGTTCTCCAAGAGATCGTGGTGGGCAGATATTGCGGCCACATAAACTTTAAGGGTGGAGGGAGACAGCCTTCGCTCCAACCCTTCTTGGAGGAACGAGAGCACAGACCCGATCAGGCATTTCCAGGGGTCTTCTTGGCGAGAAGAGCACCAGGTGACGAAGAGGTTCCACTTCAACGCATAGGCATGCCGAGTGGACCCTAGCGGAAGTGATGGTAGCGACCACCGCAGGTGGTAGGCTCCTCAAACCTGTCACGTCCCATCCAGGAGCCACACGTGGTGGTTCCACAGATCGGGACGCGGGTGCCATAGGGTGCCCCGTCTCTGAGTAAGGAGGTCCGGTCTCAGAGGAATAGGCCAGGGAGGGGCTGTCGCAAGGAGTACTACTTCGGGGAACCAGGTCCGGCCGTGCCAATACGGGGCGACCAGAAGGACCTGCTCCTTGTCCTCCCTGATCTTGCACAAGAGCTGTGCGAGTAGGCTCACTGGGGGGAACGCATATTTGCGTAGGCCCCGCGGCCAGCTGTGCGCCAGTGCATCTGTGCCGAGCGTGCCCTCGGTCAGGGAACAGATCTATCTGCACATCCCCAAACTGTTCCCAAATCAGCTGGACCGTCTGGGGATGGAGTCTCCATTCTCCCGGCAGTGGCTGAGACCGTGAGCGCTCGTCGGCTGCGCGGTTCAGGACTCCCGGAATATGGACAGCACGAAGGGACCTCAGGCGCTTCTGACTCCATAGAACGAGATGGCGCGCGAGTTGAGACATACGGCGGGAGCGTAGACCGCCCTGGTGGTTGATGTACGCTACAACGGCCGTGTTGTCTGTCCTGACTAACACATGTTGACCCTTCAGCAACGCCCGGAAGCGGTGCAGGGCAAACCATACTGCCAGCAACTCGAGGCAATTGACATGCAGGAGGCGCTGGGGTCCTGTCCAGGAGCCCGCGGCTGCTTGTCCATTGCACATGGCACCCCAGCCCGTGGCAGAGGCATCCGTCGATACGACAACATGCCTGGAAACTCGTTCTAAGGGAACCGGCCGTAGAAAACTGAGGTTCGACCACGGGGTGAGAGTCTGTAAGCAGGCCCGAGTCACTTGTACCCGGAGCATGCCAGACTGCCATGCCCATCTCAGAACTCAGCCGCGAAGCCAATGCTGAAGTGGTCTCATATGAAGCAATCTGAGCGGCGTCACCCTGGCTGCAGATGCCATATGCCCCAGGAGCCTCTGAAACAGTTTCAGTGGAACCGCACTCTTGCTCTCGATTTGACGGAGGCAAGTCAGCAGAGACTGCGTGCGCTCGCTCGAAAGCTGCGTGTACATGGCGACAGAGTCGATGTCCATACCGAGAAAAGAGATCCTCTGCACTATGCAGAGTTTGCTCTTTTCCCAGTTGACCTGAAGGCCCAGACGGGCTAGGTGTTGGAGCACCCGATCTCTGTGTTCGCAAACCTGTGCTCGAGAGTGGCCCAGTATGAGCCAGTCGTCGAGGTAGTTCAGGATGCGAACCCCGTGCTGCCGAAGGGGCGCAAGGGCTGCCTCGACAATCTTCGTCAAGACGCGAGGGGACAGAGATTAGATTAGATTAGATTAGATTCAACTTTATTGTCATTACACAAGTACAAGGCAACGAAATGCAGTTTAGGTCTAACCAGAAGTGCTAGAGCAGCAAGTGCAGGATATACAATGGTTGCATAAGTGCATGATATACAATGGTTGCATAAGTGCAGGACATGGAAATGTACGGAATATATATAAATATGTATAAATAGAGAGATGGTTATTACTATAAACAGAACTGAATTTACAGGTGAATATGTACAGTGAATAAATATACAGATGGCTATTACTATAAACAGAATTTACAGGTGAATATGTACTATGAATATAATATACAGATGCATATTACTATAAACAGAATTTTACAGATAGAGGTATACATTAATATGTTAGGCTAAGATGAGGAATATAACAGGGGATTAAGGTAGTGCAATAAATTATGGACAGAGCTATCCGAAAGAAAGTGTAAAAGTGCAGTGGAAAGTGGTTGCATATTTCAGTTAGAAGTACGGTGCAAAATGCAAATGTAAACAGTTGGTACTATAAATACAGTCGGCAGTGCAAATGAGCATGATCCAGTTAAGATATGGTAGTGCAGAATGCATAAGTAAACAGTTGTTACTGTAATAAACAGTCGGTAGTGCAAATAACAAAGTGAAGGCACATGTGAGGTAGGAGAGTTAGCAGTTTATGAGGGAAGTGGATCAACAGGGGTTCAGTAAAGAGACAGCTCTGGGGAAAAAACTGTTCTTTAGTCTACTGGTCCTGGTCCGGAGGATCCTGAAACGCCTGCTGGAGGGCAGGAGAGAAAACAGTCTGTGGGCTGGGTGAGAGGAGTCCTTGAGGATGCTGCGAGCTCGATGCAGACAGCGTTTCCTCTGGATGTGCTCGATGGCAGGTAGGGGAGTCCCTGTGATGCGCTAGGCAGTTTTCACCACCCGCTGCAGTGCCTTGTGCTCCGCAACAGAGCAGCTCCCATACCATATTGCGACACAATTGGTCAGGATGCTTTCTATTGCGCAGCGATAGAAGTTCACCAGGATAGCCGAGGAGAGCTGATTCTTCCTCAGTGTCCTCAGGAAGAAGAGGACCTGGTGAGCCTTCTTGACCAGGCTAGAGGTGTTGGTCGTCCACAACATGTCCGCCGAGATGTGGATCCCCAGGAACTTGAAACTGGAGACACGCTCAACAGCCATTCCATTGATGTGGATGGTGTCGTGTGTGCCTCTTGACTCCTTCCTGAAGTCCACGATGAGCTCCTGCGTTTTGGTGGTGTTGAGGAGCAGGTTATTATCAGTACACCATGTGGCCAGGTGCTGGATCTCCTCCCTGTAGGCAGTCTCATCGTTGTTGCTGATGAGACCAATCACCGTAGTGTCGTCCGCAAACTTAACGATGGAATTAGATCCATACACAGGCTTGCAGTCGGAGGTGAAGAGGGAGTAGAGAAACAGACTTAGCACACAGCCCTGTGGTACACCAGTGTTGAGTGTGATGGACGTGGAGCAGGTGGATCCTGATCGAACATTCTGTGGTCTGTCAGTTAGGAAGTCCAAAATCCAGTTACACATTGAAGTGTTGATGCCCAGGTCTCCAAGTTTGGCTATTAACTTGGTTGGGATGACAGTGTTGAATGCTGAGCTGAAGTCAACAAACAGCATGCGTGCATAAGTGTTCTTATTGTCCAGATGGGTGAGCACAGAGTGCAGTGCCATGGAAACTGCATCCTCTGTGCTCCTATTGCTGCGATAGGCAAACTGGTGTGAGTCCAATATGGATGGTAGAGAGTCTTTTAGGTGTTCCAGGACCAGCCGCTCAAAGCACTTCATAACGATGGGTGTGAGTGCTACAGGGCGGTAGTCATTAGGGCACCTCGGGCTAGAGTGTTTCGGCACTGGCACAATGGAAGTGTGTTTAAAGCATGATGGTACAGCTGCTTGGGCAAGAGACAGGTTGAAAATGTCTGTAAAAACCCCAGCGAGCTGCTCCGCACATGCCCTAAGCACACGTCCAGGGATGTTGTCTGGTCCAGCAGCCTTGTGCGCGCTGATCCGGCTCAGTGCCTTGCAGACATCTGTGGAGGAGAGTGTGATTGGTGGGTGGTCAGCTAAGGGTTTGAGCTTGGTGGCAGTTTCTCTGTTGTCTCTTTCAAAGCGAGCATAAAAGTAATTTAGCTTGTTCAGGAAGTTGACATCAGTGGAGTGGGTGGGTTTGTAGTCACTGATGGCCTGAATGCCCTGCCACATGGGTCGAGGGTCAGAGTTGGAAAAGTGTCCCTCTATCTTTAGCTTGTAGCAGTGCTTGGCCTTTTTGATGCCCCTCTTCAGGTTTGCTCTGGATGTGCTGTAGGCTTGTGCATCTCCTGATCTGAAAGCAGTATTGCGTGACTTCAGCAGGAGTCGCACTTCCTGTTCATCCAAGGCTTCTGATTTGGGTATGTGGTGATCTGTTTCTGGGTTGTAACACTGTCAATGGTGGTATTGATATGATCCAATACAGAGGAGGTGTAGGAGTCAATGTCCGTGTGAGCGCCACTGGTGGCTTGAGAAGCAAACATACTCCAGTCTGTGTTTAGAAACCTTTCCTGGAGTGTGGAATCTGCCCCCGCAGGCCACACCTTGATGGTCTTCACTGATGGCTTCACACGGTTGATGAGGGGTGCATATTTGGGTGTGAGAAACAAAGAGAGGTGATCTGACTGTCCCAGGTGGGGGAGGGGTGTTGCAATGTAAGCTCCAGCCATGTTTGTGTAAACATGGTCTAAGGTTTTGTTTCCTCTGGTGTGGCAGGAAACATGCTGGTGAAACTTGGCTTTAAGTTTGAGTGATTAAAGTCACCTGCAACAATAAACGCAGCTTCCGGGTGATCAGTCTTTTGTTTACTGATGGCTGCGTTCTTTCATAGCAAGCTAGGCATCAGCATCCGGGGGAATATAGGCTGCAGTTATAATGGTGGAAGTGAACTCCCGCGGTAGATAAAACGGTCTACATTTAACCATGAGAAACTCAAGGTTAGCTGAACAATGACTCCCAACAATAGCAGAGTTTGTGCACCAAGCTTTGTTAATGTAAATGCACAATCCACCACCTCTGGTTTTACCGGAGCCATCTAATGTTCTATCTGCCCGGAGTGTGTGGCGTCCCGCTAGCTCAATAGCGGTGTCCGGTATTCTGCTGTTTAACCAGGTTTCCGTGAAGATTAGGACGTTACAGTTCAAAAGTTTCTTGCTGTGTGTGATGCTGAGTCGAATCTCCTCCATTTTGTTCACTAGCGACCGTACATTGGCAAGGAAAATGCTGGGTAAAAAGAGCCGATGTGGTTTTAGCCTTAGCTTAGCTCGTAGTCCTCCACACTTCCCCCGCCTTTGTTTACGATCTCGACGCCGCCTGTGAGCACTTCCACCCGGCCGGGTAGAGTGCATAGCCTCGGGTGTCCTAGCGATCTCAGGAAGGAGTCGAAGATTGTCCATAAAACTGTCGGAAATTCGCAAACCAATATCCAAAAGCTCACAACGGGTGTACGATGTAAAGGCACAGCTGTTCTGTACAAACAGACCCGAGATGAGCAAGAAAAATACAGCAAAATTGCAGAATCTGGAGAGACCCCTAGCCTCGCGATGTACTCGCGCCGCCATCTTGGTCAATAGCCCGAATGGGAGCCCGAATGGGAGGACCGCGTACTGATATGCCCGCCCCTCGAAAGCAAACCGTAGGAACGGTCTGTGTCGAGGAAGGATGGAGACATGAAAGTAGGTGTCCATCAGGTCGATCGCTGCAAACCAATCGCCCAGACAAACACATTCGAAAAGGCATTTCGCAGTCAACATCTTGAATGGAAGCCTGTGCAAGGGTTCGGTTCAAGATGCGAAGGTCCAGGATTGGTCGTAACCCACCGGTTTTCTTCGGGGGCGTTGGCCCCGACCATGGTATGGCGGACTCCCCTGTAGCGGAGAGGAGCCTGCGTGAACTGAATCGCGTAGCCGAGCCTGATGGTGCGAGCGAGCCAGGGTGGGGCAGCGAAGCAGTGTTACCGGCCCGGACATGGGAGGCTTTTGGACATCCCGGTGTGGGGGCATGGTTAACGGCTGCGTCCTGACAGAGGAGACCAGGGAAGGACGTGCGTTCCACTGGGGTCTGCTCTGAGAGGAGGCTGGCGACAGAGAGGGATGCGAGTGGCAGGACCCAGGGGTGGCGTACACTGTCATTGCCGGTCTCTGGCTGCTCAGCGATGGGATTGTCAGTTCTTTCTTTAACCACATTAGGGTGCTGCTGACCCGGACATGTGTCCGGACATGCCGCCCCCAAAAACCAATCATTCAACCGCGAACACTCAGGTCGAAGCGGAGGGTTCCACTCCAACCCAAGAGCTGCGGCGGCCCGAGAGAGCATGGCTGTCAATTCTGGGTCCGATTCGGGCAATGCTGGAACGCCCGAAGGCGGCAACGCAGCCGAATCATCATCCTCAGATGACTCCAGCCCACCTTGTGATGCGGCGATGACGCCTGAACACGGGGCGGGTCAGGTGCATGAAGGGGGGTGTGGGCCGAGGCATGAGTGTCGGAGCTTTATTCCACACTGTCACCCTCAGGTCACCCTGGCCACCAGCCAAAGTGCAGCCTCCCGTAGAGACCGCAGATTGGGGTGTGTCAGAGGGGACTCTCGCTCCGGCATCAGCACAGAGTTCACAGAGTCTCAACCCGTAACACCGAGATGACCATGTTCCCGCAGTGGGAACATGAATCATCCACGAGCGCTGCCTGAGCGTGCTGAAAGCCCAAACACACCAAACAGCGCTCGGGCCCATCAGAAGGTGAAAGAAATCTACCGCACCCAGAAGTGAACGGGCGAGACATCCTGAAAAGGATGTGCCACGCGCAAGCTCTTTTGTGAGCGGAAGCCTCGCAGTCAATGCCGAAGCGCCCAGGGAAACACACACCAGCTGTCTAGCAGACCACTGCACAGATCAGCAGGCAGGAAGTATGAGATCACTGGAACGCGCCGTCACACCAACACCGACTGGAAAGCTGCTCGTCTCGAAGAAGCTGACAGAGTCTCAGAAGGCTTGTGAGGAGTGAAGAGGTAGGTACTCTTGGCTCCGAAAGCAGAAACGTAATGCGATATTGCCACGTATTTCCTTTTATACTCACGCGGTGAGGCGGAGTTATGTATGCAAATTCCACATGCCCATGCGCATGCCCATCGAAGATGATAGGCTTCTAAGTGAAACCCCCATTTGTTAGTCACTAACATTACGTCGTAGTGACTGAACGAAAGGGAACATAAGCTACTAGTCATAAGAAGAATGAGGGTCCTTGACCGATTAGAATGAAATGCATCCAGTCCAAACTGGATGAGGGGTCCTCAATATTTTGGCCCTTACAAGACACAATATCATAAAATATGATATTTTTCCCTATCGAATTAAGGTCTACTGTACAGTAGAGATGTCAGTTAAAGGGTTAAGTTATGTTTAAGGTGGGATATTACGAAAGCAAAAAGCACTAAAGACCAAAAATCTTGATTTATTTACCTGTTAGCACAATATACCCCATTTCCCCATTATATGTACTTACAAGTAATTGCCCACCGGCAACTATAGTTACCGCTTGGACTTTTGACTAATTGTACAAAAAACTATAGTTCCCTTTCAGTCAGTACACTACGAGTTACGTCAGTTACTGATGAAATGGGGGTTTCGCTTAGAAGCCAATCGCCTTTGAGATCTACAAAACGAGCCAATGGCATGAAAAAGCCATGGGTCTGCAGAATTTGCATAATGCAACACTGCCCCACCGCGTGGGTATAAAGGGCGTCGCATTGCACACTCGCATTATGTTTCTGCTTCAGAGCCGAGTATCACTTGCCTGAGCATTGTATATCTCTTCAAGACGAGCTTCTCTCCTGAGTGTTGGTGTGATGGCGCGTTCCAGCGAGTTCCGTATTCCTGTCGGTCTGTGCAGTGGTCTGCACAACGTGTGTGTTCTCCCTGGGCGCATCAGCATTTCTGCAGAGTATAACTCCTCTCTAACCCTCTAGGCGCCATGGTCGAGTTTACTCAACAAGATGCGGCACTGAATAAAACGGCCGATTTTGTCAAATAGGGTGTCAAATTTCGTTCAACCTCCCCTCCACTAGATGTCAGACATGTCATACTTCATCCTCGACTCAAAAAAACGTCATGCTTCTATACAAAATCTTCGAGCAAGAGCGCATTGAATCAGTGCGAACAAACCCGAAGCTAGTGTGCGAGTGAGCCATTTTATCAGAGCAATATTGTCAATGTCAACGAGTATTTGCATTAGATTATTATTTTCTAATGGCATCAATAAAGCTTACCCGCAATGAAGTGTTGGGTCTTCTATTCGCGGACCCTGATTCTGAAGGGGAATATCTGCCGCGATTCTGAAAGTGAAAGAATAGCCCTACACCAAGCAGAAACGGTGAATCCTTTGCCCAATGTAGATGGTCCTTTGCCCAGTGTCAGTGGTGGGAACACAGTGGTGTTTCCTGGGGTCGGAGTGTTCATCGCGAAGTTAGCAGGCATGTTACGCCGGCTTCACACCGCACGCGCAAGCAGTGCGTTGGCAGGGCAGGAGTGGTGCGTATGGAGAGCGGGAGCCGCACACGCCCGTTTTGCATTCACACTGGCAGCGTTTGTCTCACGCAGCTGAACCGCGGCTCGTGTATTGCAAATACAGTTAGTGGGCAACGTGGAGGCAGGGTGTGGAGTCACAATGACAGTAGTCTGAACTGTGCACACTCGGCGGGCGCGCGCGTTGTCGAGATGTGCGAGATGTCTCTCGTCATCTCACTCATGATCTCTGCCTTGCCGTGGCGAGTGATCTTTTGAACTAAACAGGTCTTGTCTACTTGTGTTTGTGTGTCATATGAATAATATACATGTGCCCCATACATGGAATCAGAGTGCCTACAGTATGTAGTAAATGGAAAGTCTCTACAGCAAAAGGCCAACCGTTACATGCATTCAGTTTGTTTCTACCATTTATTAGTAACGATTTACACAGTTTGTTTACTATTTACTATTCACCTGAGCATTCAGTATTGTGCAATATAGCATACAGAAGGTTTGGGGGAAAGAAGTGCTGCATTTTATCATTTAAACATGTGACTTTTCATGAAAATTCTATAATCCAAGGTGACCACCACCATATGACGTCATAATATGCAAATTAGATGAGAAAATGTAATCCCTACATACACTTTGGGTCATCCTTAATATTTCTCTAATTTACAGAAAGTCTCTATCTTTTATTACTTTTAAGATATAGCCTTTTCAAATTAAGATGCCAAAATCGAACGTTTTAGGAAAAAACCTCTGGCGCCTAAAGGGTTAAAAGAGCTGCACGTGGCACGTCTTTTTCAAGATGTCTCGCCTGTGCTCTGTTCCTGGGTGTGGGAGACTACGCTGTTTGGCGTGCTTGGGCCTCGTGCACGCTGAGTGTGCGTTCGTGGATGCATCATGTTCCCACTGCGGGAACATGACCATCGCGGTGTTGAGATCGAGACTCAGTGATTTCTGTAAAGGAGGGAGTGTCCCCTCTACTACACCCCAATCTATCTCCTCCGCGAGAGGAGATACTTTGGCTGGTGGTCAGGGTGATCTGAGGGTGACGGTGTGGGCCAACCCGACGAACATTCCTCGGGCCACACCCCCCTCTATCGCACCGCAACCCCTTGGTGTTGCCAGATGATGGCGCTGGTGTTTCCCAGGCTTGGCCCAGCGTGTCATTTGGCGCACCGGCGGATGACGCTATGTCTCTCACCGCATCACAAGGTGGGCTGGACTCCTCCGGAGATGAGGATTCGGCTGTGCTGCCTCCTTCGGGAGCTCCTGCATTGCCCAAGTCTGATCCGGAGCTTAAGGCCATGCTTTCCCGGGAAGCTGAGAGCCTTGGGCTTGTGTGGAACCCTCATGGCCCGAGCGTTCGAGGCTGGACGATTGGTATCTGGGGGCGGCCCGTGCCGAAGGTGCCCGCCAACCCCCAGTGCCCTTCTTCCCGGAAGTGCATGAGGAGGTGTCGAAATCGTGGAGGTCTCCCCTGACCTTTCGCGATCGTTCGGCATCTACATCCGCCTTCGTTGCTCTTGATGGCGGCACGGAGAAAGGGTACACTGGGGTCCCCCCTGAAGAGCGCTTCAACCTGGCGTGGTGACCCTAAGCACCTGTCCAAAGCCTGTAGGTTTACGTCTACTCTGGTGGCGAAGACCTACAGAGCCGCGGGACAAGCCAGGTCCGCCCTGCATGCTATGGCCATCCTTCAGGTCTACCAGGCCAAAGTGCTCAGAGACATGCACGAGGGCAACGCTGACCCCGCACTTATGCAAGAGCTGCGTGCGGCCACCGACCTCGCTCTACGAGTGACGAAGGTGACTGCGCACTCTCTCGGTCAGGTGATGTCCACTTCGGTGGTCCAGGAGCGCCACCTATGGCTCAACCAGGCTGATATGCGGGAATCTGAGCAGACCCGGTTCCTCAATTCCCCCATTTCCCAGGCTGGGCTATTCGGCAGGGCGGTCAAGGATTTTGCCCAACAGTTCTCGGCCGCACAGAAGCAGACTGGAGCAATCAAACATATTCTGCCCCGGTGGCCAGCTGCTACCTCCACCCAGCCGCTGGCACAGAAGCCTCAGCCTGCTCCCCGCCGAGGCCACCCTCCTGTGGCTCCCGCCCCTCCTGCTAGGCCCCAGCCGCAGCCTTCACCCGGGCCCAAGCCCGGAGGACGTCGCAGGAAGGCAGCCCCGCCCGCCCCAGCCCCCCAGCCTGCCAAACGGCAGTCTAAGCGGTGGTCGTGAGACGGGCGGCTTGGAGGTGATATCGGTTCTTTCCCAGGAGATGGTAGCAGGACCACTCCTTCCCCCGGTGGAGGGGAACCCTTGGTTTTCCCATTCCGCCGCTGGCCTCACGGTTGGCGGCACCCTATACACGGTTAAAGAAAGAACTGACATATTCACCTCCGAGCCCCAAAAGGCGCGGCTGGCAGTGGGTAACGCGATCCAGCCTCACCACTCTCAGCCCCCTCTGTCGCCAGCCCCCTGGCAGACGAGACCCCCGTGGAATGCTCGTCCTTCCCTGGTCTCCTCTGTCAGGGCACGGAACTCGACCCCGCCCAAATCTCGGGACGCTCCCATACCTCCCATGTCTGGGCCGGTCGTTCCGCCTCGCTGCCCCATCGTGGGTATGTCTGTGGTTCGCATGACCCCATTGGTTCAGTTTTTGGGAGCCTGGCTTGCGCTTCCCAACCTGTCCAGCTGGCTCGCTCGCATGATCAGGCTCAGCTATGCGATTCAGTTTGCACAATCTCCTCCCCGGTTTCTGGCAGTCCGCTATACCATGGTGAGTGGCAACGTCCCTGTCATGCGTGCAGAGATCGCCACCCTACTGGCGAAGGGTGCGGTCGAGATTGTCCCTCCAGCCGAGATGAAGTCCGGCTTCTACAGCCCTTACTTCATTGTACTCAAGAAAAACGGTGGGTTACGACCGATCCTGGACCTGCACGTCTTGGGATCTTGCAGTGGTTCTATCTGCCCTGCAGAAAGCTCCCTTTGAGCCCCTGCAGTCTGTAGAGTTGAAGTTCCTTTCAATGAAAGTGGCGCTCTTGATTGCCCTGGCTTCCATCAAGAGGGTAGGGGACCTGCAGGCATTTTCGGTTGACGAAGCATGCCTGGAATTTGGGCCGGCTAATTCTCATGTGATCTTGAGACCCCGGCCTCGATACGTGCCCAAGGTTCCCACCACTCCTTTCAGGGATCAGGTGGTGAACCTGCAAGCGCTGCCTGTGGAGGAGGCAGATCCAGCCTTGACACTGCTCTGTCCACTGCTCTGTCCAATACGCACCCTTCGCGCTTACGTAGACCGGACGCAGTGTTTTAGGACCTCAGACCAGCTCTTTGTCTGTTACGGAGGGCTGCAGAAAAGGAAGGCTCTCTCCAAGCAGAGGTTGTCTCACTGGATAGTGGACACCATTGTCCTGGCATACCAGGTTCAAGGCATGTCGTGCCCCCTTGGTGTTAGAGCACACTCCACTAGGATAATCTCAGAGTAGAGCCTGTGAACTGGACAGGTTCGGGTGTCATCGCTTGCTGCGCCATTCCACTCCTCAGACTGGATGCATGTGAATCTCCACTCAGGTGAGCCCTGAGTTCCTCCAGCACTGTTGATGCCGACACCAAAGTGCATGCCCAGTTGGTCAGCCCTCGTGTTCCGACTAGGTGCCTCCATGTGCATGGTTCCCCCTTTGGGCAACCCCACATGTGTATTTCCACGTTAAGTCTCTTGAGCACGTGTCTTCCCTTGGCAAGCCGCCTTGCCACCCCTGGGGTTGAAATATTCCACCTGCGGCTGGATACCTCAGTGTTTTTCCACATGCAGTCCCTACAGGGGTCATGTGTGTATGCATAAGTCCTCCCTTCGGGCAGGCGTTGTGTTGCATTTCTCCACATGGGATATGCTTCCCAGTGTACCTTGGTATTGGCGTTGAACCTAGTCCCTTGTTTGTGCTCAGACTCATGTCAGGGATCTCGGGTCAGTGCAGGACGCTGGAAGACAGCCGTTGTGGCGAGATTGAATTGGGACCCCCATTTCGTCAGTAGCTGACGCAACTCGTAGTGTACTGACTGAAAGGGAACGTCTCAGTTACGTATGTAACCCTTGTTCCCTGAAGGACGGGAACGGAGACGCTACATCCCCATGCCACTACCGCTGTACCGCTGGAACAGCCAGGAACTCATGCCTCGGCTCTTCAGCAGGTAAACATAATGCCATTGGCTCATTTTGTAGATCTCAAAGGCGATTGGCTTCTAAGCGAAAGACGTTACGTCTCCATTCCCTTCCTTCAGGGAACGAGGGTTACGTAACCGAGACGATCTCTTGTAAGATTTTTTTTTGTTTGGATGATTCTAGAGACCTTCACAATTATGTGAATATCTACATGTCTACAAAAAATACTTATTTGTAACATGAAAACAACCTTTGTTTGGGAGGGTTTGCCTTTGTTATGCTTCCTGGAAGTAGGGGTAGGAAGTTGGCTGTCTCATGTGACAGGAAGGAAGTTAATACCTTTTTTTTTCTCTTGAAATCCTTTCTTTGGTTGTTTTCTTGCGTCATTGAGATTAAAAACATGGATACTATCTAGAAAAATACTTACAAAAGGAAAATGACAACGATACACTGCGGCAACGATACATTGCGGCAACTATAGTTGCCGGTGGGCTTAAATGGGTTAAAATACTTGTTTTGTGTGGCTGATGTGACAGTTTTTCGTGAACTGAAACAAATATGTGGATAAGACAAACAAACATTGTTGATTCGCTATTACATTCATGCTCACGACATACAATATATTTTGAAGATGGTTTTGGTGGGGGGTTTTACTATCCCTTTGATTATAGTTGTTTCTGTGTATTACATGAGTTTTTTTTTTTTTTTTTTTACATCAAAACAAGTACTTCACTTTCAAAGGGATAATTTTTAAAGACAGTGAACCTGTTGCTAGGAGCTGATGAGATTATTCTTCACCTTCATTGATCATGCAATGTTACGTCTCCTTACCATCACATATATTAAAACCACATATCCACAGCCACATTGAATAAATATAGACTCACCATTAGTGCTAAAGAGCTCCAAATGTCTGATGTGAGTCTAACAATAAGGCATGGACTGTATTCAAAACTGATTGTGTCAGTTCATTAACTGTACCATGCTTCATTTTCCATCTATTATTTTACAATAATATTGGATTCATTTATTGTCATGCTCACAAGCCTATAAAAATGCTGAATAAGATGGATGTCACATCCAATAAATGTTAAAAGAAAGCCACGTTGCCACCATTGACATTGACATTATCCTGCTCATTAAAGTCATCTAGCCCCCTTGCTCTTGTAAAATTGCCATATATTCAGAGGATCTGCAAAACAGTAGTTTCTGGTTGTTGTTTTTTTTTATATCTAATTTGGGTATGTCACACTTAAAGAGGTGAACTGCAGAATGGGAGGGGATAAATAATCCACAAAGCTTGAAAACATTCACGAAAGATCTCTTAACTTCTCAAAGGTTACGCTATTCAGAAAAACTGTGTGTAAAAAATAGCTTTACAATTTTCATAATGCCTCCTCGTTTCTGAATCTCTAATGGAGGTCATGTAGCCCTGGAACAAATTGAGATGAACAGTGTGAGCTCTGCAGCTATTCTCTGTTGTTGTTTTTTTTCCCTCTCTCTTTCTCTGCCATTTTGTTACACCGATCCATCCTAATGAGAGCTCTTCATGTTGTTTCATTAGGGTCGGGAAACTGTAGATGTACCCGAGTTTTGTCACAACCCTCCATTATTAGATGACTGGACCTATCTGTGACCATTATGGATATTGTGCAGTCTATATACACTCACCTAAATAATTATTAGGAACACCATACTAACCCTGTGTTTGTCCCCCTTTCGCCCTCCTTAATTCTATGTGGCATTGATTCAACAAGGTGCTGAAAGCATTCGTTAGAAATGTTGGCCCATAGTGATAGGATAGCATCTTGCAGTTGATGGAGATTTGTGGGATGCACATCCAGGGCACGAAGCTCCCGTTCCACCACATCCCAAATATGCTCTATTGGGTTGAGTTCTGGTGACTGTGGGGGCCATTTTAGTACAGTGAACTCATTGTCATGTTCAAGAAACCAATTTGAAATGATTCGAGCTTTGTGACATGGTGCATTATTCTGCTGGAAGTAGCCATCAGAGGATGGGTACATGGTGGTCATAAAGGGATGGACATGGTCAGAAACAATTTCAGGTAGGCCGTAGCATTTAAACAATGCCTAATTAGCACTAGGGGGTCTAAAGTGTGCCAAGAAAACATCCCCCACACCATTACACCACCACCACCAGCCTCCATGTTCTCATTCTGTTTACGCCAAATTCTGACTCTACCATCTGAATGTCTCAACAGAAATGGAGACTCATCAGACCAGGCAACATTTTTCCAGTCTTCAACTGTCCAATTTTGGTGAGCTTGTGCAAATTGTAGCCTCTTTTTCCTATTTGTAGTGGAGATGAGTGGTACCCGGACCCGGTGGGGTCTTCTGCTGTTGTAGCCCATCTGCCTCAAGGTTGTGTGTGTTGTGGCTTCACAAATGCTTTGCTGCATACCTCGGTTGTAACGAGTGGTTATTTCAGTCAAAGTTGCTCTTCTATCAGCTTGAATCAGTCGGCCCATTCTCCTCTGACCTCTAGCATCAACAAGGCATTTTCGCCCCCACAGGACTGCCGCATACTGGATGTTTTTCCCTTTTCACACCATTCTTTGTAAACCCTAGAAATGGTTGTGCGTGAAAATCCCAGTAACTGAGCAGATTGTGAAATACTCAGACCGGCCCGTCTGGCACCAACAACCATGCCACACTCAAAATTGCTTAAATCACCTTTATTTCCCATTCTGACATTCAGTTTGGAGTTCAGGAGATTGTCTTGACCAGGACCACACCACTAAATGCATTGAAGCAACTGCCATGTGATTGGTTGATTATATAATTGCATTAATGAGAAATTGAACGTCTCGGTTACAGATGTAACCCTCGTTCCCTGAGGAGGGAACGGAGATGTATGTTAGTGACTAACGAATGGGGGCTTCTAAGCGAAACCCCCATTCGTTAGTCACTAACATACGTCGTAGTGACTGAACAAAAGGGAATGTCTCGGTTACGGATGTAACCCTCGTTCCCTGAGGAGGGAACGGAGACGTACGTTAGTGACTAATGAATGGGGGTTTCGCTTAGAAGCCCCCATTCGTTAGTCACTAACGTACGTCGTAGTGACTGAACGAAAGGGAACAGGTGTTCCTAATAATCCTTTAGGTGAGTGTACATATAGTGCCATATGTCTCAGTGCATTTGTGGATGTTTTGAAACTATATGGATTTTTCTGCTATGCGTGTCAGGGATCAACTATAGGGATTTTTCTTTTCTGTGTGCATCCTGAGTTAGGGTTGTTTTTTTATTTCTTTTTGTGCAAAATTCTTACTGGCTCTATCCCCCCAACCCAGCTAAACAACAGATTTGTTACAACAACATCTAATACATTACTAAAACCAAATATTCACAAGACATAATGTGAATCCTTATTCATGATCCAAACTGAGTGATATTTTAGGGAAAAGAAATTAAGAAAAATGAAGGGAAAGCAAGCTGAAGGATGACATATTGAAACAGAGGGGTTGTGTTCCTGTGTAGGGAAGTTTGATCATTTGATTTTCTTGGAAGGGCGCACAGTACGTTAAATCATTGTTTCAATAAACCGGGATCAGCCTTGACAAAGATAAAGACCGTTCGAGATACACTGTGATTAATTTTTATGGTACGATGATGAAAACTGTCCATCAAAACCACATTCATTTTCTTCTATTTGAACCGTTTCCTTTGTTGCTAGAACAGCCAAACTCAGAATAAGCACGTGTGTGTGGGAGCGATGTCAGAAGTAGAGCCCAGCTGGTGTCATATTCTTCATGAACTATAAAAGGTAATTTGCACTGTCAGCCATCTCCAAGCTGCACATTTCCTCAACATTAACTGTGCGATTAAAAACCCATTCTGCCTCTAATTCTGCAGTTAAGCATCTTCTTTTACTTTGTCTTTTTCTTCTGCATAAAATCTACTAATCTGCTGTCTGCTGACGTATATGTCCACTTTGGATAATTATTCTGACGGATAGTTGGAATGTTTTAATTAAAGGAATGATTGCAGTGGGATAAGGAATACTGATTGGAATCATTTACAGTCCAGAAGAAGAAAGAGTAAAGGTGCTGTGGAGGATAATGCAGTTGTCTGCTTTAGTCTATGTAAATGATTTCTTAAATTACTTGTAAATTGTTTCAGCTAACTGATTATCGCTGTGTTTCCACACCACTGTTAATTGTATTGGAACTTGCACATACAAAGAAAAACATGCATAACACACTCATAATGTGTCTTTTAAAGTAGCAGGACAGCATAATGAGACTATTGTTTCAGACTATCTACTAGAAGTACAGTAACAGTGATTACAATAGCTTCTGATTACATTTCCTTCACTCAAAAATTAACCTGTCATTGTTTACCCTCATATTTTCCCAAACTCATATGCATTTTTGTTTATTTATTTTAATAATAATAATAATTTTACTAATACTTGATCATTCATTTTAAAATACAATAACTGTCATTCGGCTCTTTTCTATACAACAAAAGTTAATTGTGATCACGTCTGTCAATATAAAAAACAATACAAAATTAACACAATACAAAATTGTTAACATTATGATAACATTTTTTTCACAAAAATCCTTTCATATGACTAGTGTTGTCAAAAATACAGACTTTTTCCCCACTGATGTCAAGGATGTCGCCTGGTAATGTCCCTAAAACATTCTGAGACGGTCATGATGTGGAGTTCTTTAAAAGGATCAGGGACATTATTCCGCGGACCTTCATGGAACATTAAGGATGTTCTCAGAACATTTATATTTTATTTGGAAATTTGATGTTCCCAGAATGTCCCCGCTGGCGTCAAGGATGTTGCCTGGTAATGTTCCTAGAACGTTCTGAGACGGTCATGATGTGGAGTTCTTTAAAGGGTTGGGGGATGTTATTTGGCGGACCTCAGGACGTTCTTGGAATGTTTTTAGGGACCATATTTTATTTGGAAATTTGATGTTCCCTGAACGTCCCTGCTAGTGTCAAGGACGTCGCCTGGTAACGTTCCCAGAATGTTCTGAGAGGGTCACAATATGGAGTTCTTTTAAGGTTTGGGAGACGTTATTTAGCGGACCTTCAGGGAACATTCAGGACGTTCTGGGAATGTTTATGGGACCATTACTATAGGATGTTCCATCTACACTACATGCCCATAACGTTTGCAGAACCTTTAGGGGATCTTAGAGAAGCAACTTTTGTGCAAATCCTGTGTTTTAATGACCCTCATTTGCAAAGCAGCCCGGTGTACATAGATTCACACAAACATGTTCAGAAAGCATTGAGTAAACGTGATGGAAGGACCAAAAAAATACTGTGATCGGGAATGTTATTGTATGATCAACCAAGGACCATGTGGGAATGTTCTGTTAGCATCCCAAATATCCTCTTCGTAACGTTGCTGTGTGACCATAGAATAACCAAAAATGGACAATCCCAATATGACCAACAGAGGACCATCTGTGAATGTTTTCCAAATGTCCTCTTTGTAATGTTGCTATGTGATCAAAAAAAATGGTCTGCTGATAGACTGCTTGTGCTTTCAAACTCTCCCGCTCTTGCTTTCAAACCAATTTCAAAGACTTCTGTGTGCTTTCAAAGCTCCCGTGTGTTGATCATTGTGGCCAATCACAGACATATCCATCACCAGGGCTGTGTCTGAAAACTGGAAAATGCTGCCTTTGGATAGGGAAGCATCAGGGCACGTCTGAATCCAATGTTAGCTTCACATCCATTTTTGAAGGCAGCATAGATGTATCCTACGTTGCCTTTGATATCCCACAATCCTATGCATTCCATTCAGTACAGTTAAAAAAACTTTGATGTCGTCTGAAAGTTGCTGTTGCTGGTCAGTTTGTCTGTAAATGTATGTTTTTGACCTACGTTTTCCACTTCTGATGTGATTTCTAGGGAGAAATGAATGCTGTAGTAATTAAATATTTGTTTAGCTCTCAATAAAGCTCGCATTATTACCAGCCCATTCAACAGAAGGGGTTCCTTTAAGGGAACGTGGCAAGGGAACCCGAGGGAACCCGCGCCAGTCACTATTTGGGAGGATTTCACCGAATGCCACCAGGGAGGTCTGACCTAGTGACCCCATATGGGACACGCCAGTACAGCCAACCCTGTCTGTAAAGTACAGAGCCTTTGGTACTTGCCTCCGAAGAGACATCCCGCTAGGGTACTGCAGAAAAAGGCAGTGTCCTCTACCAGCCGGACCTCAGAGACGGGTTATCCTGGAGAGCAGCGCTCAGCGAAGTGCTTTCTAACCCTTGCTAGCGAGGGAAGTTCAGCTGCTCGATCCTCGGATCTACCAAGCACTTACTTTAAAACGTGCTTAGGAGGCCAAAGGCCTTACAGGCTGATTGTACCAGGGAGGCCCCGAGCGGCCTACAATCAATGGATCAGTGCCAGGCGGCCGTATGCTCACAGCAAACTCTCACTTGAGAGGAGCTCATAAGCCTGCCTGGTAGGTAACCATGCTGTAGGCAATCTATGAAAGTCCCTTCCTGCAGGGACCGCATAGCAGCAGTGTCGTCTCGTCATGCTAGGGCATGAACACCGCCTTCAGGTCTTGCAAACGGCTAGAAACCAGAGCCTGATAGCAGGTGACCACTAGCTGTCAGCGTAAGGCCAGTTGTGTGTTCCCGCCTAGGGAACTCGTTCCCCAGGGAGGCCGGAAGGGGCCTCCACCTGGTAACCTGTGCCGACTGCTCGCCCTCAGGGAGGCCAGACAGGCCTAACACCTGATAGCAGTCGAGCTAGCCCTCGAGGTAGCTGGAAAGAACAGGGACTCGCTCCATCAGGGAGGCCTAGCGAGGTCTACCACCTGCCAGACATCGGGCATTCCTCCATCACAGCCTTTCGCTCAGTGACTGGACTCATCCAGAAACCGCGAAACAGGAACGTGCCCTCAGAGGAGGCCACGTGAGGCCTACTACTCCATAGCGAATCCCACAGGGAAGCCCTGTGCAGCTTGCTACCTGTTAGCAACCCATGCCACGATCCATTACCGAAACTGGGGACCGGGGAACGATCTCAGGGAGGCCCAGTGCCTACCACCTGATAGCAGAACGTGCTACTCATAGCACTTCATGTTCACCGCCACAGCAACTGGGAACCGGGAACTCGCCCTCAGGGAGGCCGGGTGAGGCCTACTACCTACTAGCACCTCATGCTAGCCATCCAGTGACTGGAGCCCGGGAACGCCCCCACAGGGGAGGTCAAGTAAGCCTGCTTACCCCACAGCAGGCTCTTAGGGAGGCCTGGTAGCGCCTACCACCTACTAGCAGCTCGTGCCAGCTGTCGAGGGACTAATGCCCAGTAATACCCCCTCGGGGGGAGACCGGACAAAGCCTGCTACCCACAGAGGGCTCTCAGGGAGGCCTGGTGGGGCCTACCACCTGAGCCAAGGTAACCCAAAAGCCGGGAGCCTACCCCTCAGGGAGGCCTGGCAGGGCCTACCTCCAAATAGGAGGCCTGCAGATTCTATGGACCCTGCCGCGATTAGAGGAAGGCTGGCTGCTGCGCTCGGGCTGGCGGTAGCTGTCTGCTGCTGACGAAGACCTGGACATCCAGTTAGCACCTGGGGACTCATCCCCAAGGAGGCCAAAAAGGGCCTACTAGTTGACGAGGTTTCTGCTGAAGTCGACGTCGATGGAGAAAAGCCTCCGGGGCACACTTATGGGCCGCAGCGTCGAGACTCTCTTGCAAGGAGGCCTGTTGATGCCTACTACCTGTCCTGGAGTCTGCTGCCCAGACTGCCCAAGCTGGCTACTCACAACCAGCTGGCCTTCGTATGCCCGCACCTGGGGCTGGCTCCATCCCAGAGGCTAGATGGCCTCCATGACGGCGCAGTCTCACGGGCAGTGCCTACAGACATGAACCTAATCACATTGCCAACAGCAGTGCACTCAGCAAACAAATGCTTAACAAACCCTCTAAAGCGAGGGGAGTACAACTTACGTCACCTGCTTCGGTGCGGCTGTCTTTGTCATACAGCGGCTGACTTTTTCATACAGCGGCCTGCCGTACATGTGAGGGCGTCAGCCATTGGCAATGCTCGGGCCTCAGGGGAGCATCCGACCAAAACCGGCAAACAGAAGGTTGTTCGATGTTCAGCTCAACCCGAGCCCTAAAGAAGGTCGAGCAAAAGACATAGAGCAAGGGTGAAAATATCATACAAATATGCAACCCACCAGCCGTGCCATCCTCCAGGATGAGGCCGGGGGCCGCCAGAAGGTGGTGGCCACACAAGCTCTGAAAGGCGGGAACAGCAAATAAAGTCTAATCGCAAACAAGCGAAAGACGCTTAAGCCCGCCCCACGACCACTGGCAAAGTCGCTATCCCTGCTGCAACACCTAGACTGCATTACTCAATAACCCCAGAACGCAGAGAAGGGGGCGGGCCTTGGCCGGACGACTCTGTAATAAGAGGAGGCTTGAATCAAGGATGCAGAAACAAAGCCCTGTTCTTATACTTAAAAGACAGGCCAGGAGCGAACAACCTTTCTTAAAAGGGAACGCCCCCATCCTTAACGGAGCCTAGGCCAAATGGTGCGACGCTAAGTCTGCACTAGATCTACTCAGGGCTCGGGAATGAAATATTATCACCCCTTATAAAACAACGAGGCCCCGAAAAAAAACCTTCCCAAAGCCCCGCAGAGCTGGGCGCAGATCTCATTACAGCTCATACATGAATGCATACCCGGTCGTCGGCTACTTCACACTTTAAGATAGGAAAACACAGCTCGCCCCCAACATTACAAGTCCTCGGGCAAGAGCACAAATTCAGCTACCCACATTAGTGGGAGAGATAACACGGAGAGGCAGCAAATCTCTACTAGCTAAAGTGAGGCATTCGTACACAAACATATAATGTTGCAAAGAAGATCGTTCTTAGCTTACTCACGGGGAGCTGCAGGCCCTGCGAAGTCCAGCGATGTTCCATAATTCCCCAAAAAACCTCTCAGGAGAGCGAAAATAAATAAGTCCTGAAAAACATAGTGAAAATGTTTCACCCTTCTCGAGGGGGACTCACCGCTCGCTTCTTCTGGTGCTTCAAACCTTGAAAAACCAGCCATCAGGCCAGTGTTCGACCACCATCCCGAGGGGGGCGCTCTCACCAAACAAGCCAGGCGGGTCGTCAGATCTTACATATCTGCTCATCATAGGCCCATTGGCCTGATGTAAAGCGCCCGGGGAAAGAGGCAAGAGGAAAGGAAAAACAGCGCTCATCTGCGCACCCTAGGGGGCGGAGTCCTACCGCGCTGCCTCCGTTGGTTCTGGTTTCCAGCTCCGGCTTCCTTCCTCCTCTTGTTGCGGGTGTCCCGCCTCCTCTGCGCACCAGTCCTCCGCGGAGGGGGCGTTCGAGAGGCGATGCTGGTTCGCTGATCCCGCCTCCAGCCCTCAGACCGTGACGGGCCAGGGACACCCGACTGCTTGGGCGCGGTCCCGGACCTCAGCGGAATGCATGTTCTAAATGCTGCCGAGCGCACCTTCGCCTCTCCAAACTTTCCCACCACCGCTTCGACGGAGGTGCCGAAAAGTTCAGATGGCGAAACCGGGGTGTGATAAAGGTTCGGTAAGGCAAGGAAGGAAGAAGTCAGGGGTCGGCGTGACTGGGACTCGCCCTTTTATTTAACGACTAAAAACTGAACATAAACAGTGCACGTGGGCGCAAAACACTCAATAACAGTCAATAGACTTTCTCAATGCACTTCAATGGCTTTCCTCAGTTTCACTCGTGCGAGCAGCAGCAGCAGCAGCGATGTCCCAGTCCCTCTCTCCCTCCGTCTCTCTCTCACAGTGGCTTTATACTCTCTCCACGGCAATTACTGTAATCAGAGACAGGTGTTTGTAATCTGCGTTTGAGCCGCTTACTCACCGCTCGGTTCCTTTCCTTCTCTCCGCCCGCAGACCTCGCAAAACCATGCCCACCTCACCACACGGGGCATCAAGGAGAAAGGACTTCTCTTTCTCCCCGATGTCCACAAGGTTTAACCACAGATGCCTCTCCGTGGCCACCATCGCCGCCATCGAACGACCGATGGAGAACGCTATTTGTTTGGTGGCCCGGAGAGCGAAAACCGCGGTCCGGCGCAACTCGACTATTGCATCAGGGGGTAGTCCCTCCCCCTGATAGAGGTCCCTTAACAGGTCCGCCTGGTAAGCCTGCGACACCGCTGTAGTGCAAAGCCGCCGCAGCGTGACCTGCTGACATGTACGCCCTGCCATTTGGGCGAGAAGTCTTCTTGGAAATCTGGAAGGAATGGAAGACTCCCAGGAGTTGGGAGGTCATGGGCGGAGAGAAACCGATCGTCCACACTGTTTGGACGCTCAGCCTTTCTCCTCACGCGCCGCCAGGCAGCTGCAGTCTACCCGCAGCGCGTTCCATCACCTCCAGCAACTCCCCGTACATGGGACAGGATGGTTGAGAGCCTCAAATGACTCACCAGCCTCTTCCTCCATCCTTTGCTCGAGTGGAAGAGCAGCAGACGAGGAGGAGGAACATAAATCCTGCTCCTCCTCCAAAGTCCGCCTCTCGCGATCTGGATCGTCCTCCACGAGAATCACACCTGTCTCCAAGCGGCGAGCCAGATCCATCTGGGAACCACATGATGTTAGACGCCGCTCAGCCTCAGCTCGAGCGGGGCCATTCCCAGATGCTGAAACCTCTCCCCTCGAGAAGAGGTCCAGACGAGAGCGGAGCGTTCTCAGGGGAAAACGCTCGCAATTTGCATAGGAGGCTCCCTCGAGAACCTCTCGTGCATGCTCTTCTCCCAGACAGTAAACGCAAAGTGTGTGTGTATCCTCAGGTGTAAGATACCTGGTACACGTTCAACACACCTGCGGAAGTGGCGTTGCTTCTCAGCACACTTCATCGTTATCCTTCTTGTAGACGCTTTACGTGAAGACAGGCAAAACAGTCCCTGAAGACGAAAAGATGCTGTCATGATGGCAAGGCGCCCTTATATACTTCCTGGTCGCACCTTGATGACATCATAGGCTTACATGAGACATGATATGGATTTTGGTAAGTTGTAGTGTATCTTTAAACCTTCTGATGTTCATTCATGTTATTTTGTGCTGTAACTAGTAGTAAAGCAGAAGCGATTATCAGTTTATGTGTGCTCCTTGCTGCCGCTTCGTTACAATTAGGCGCTACAATGATCTGTCAGGGTTAGTTGACCCAAAAATTAAAATTCTGTCCTCATGTCGTTCCAAACCTGTAAGACCTTCGTTCATTTTTGGAACACAAATTCAAATATTTTTTTTATGAAATCTGAGAGCTTTTTGACCCTGATAGATAGCATAGGGGTGAGTAGGGATGACGAAACTTATGTATTTACTAGTTGCCATATCAACACTATTTAGAAAAATAGAAAATTGCACCAAAATTAAAAAATCTTTGGAAGATATCATTGAACATTTATTTAACCATAGCAAAAGTAAATTTGTTAGGCCTACATACGATCATTTTTCATCTCTGTTTTTGTGTTTATTTAAAATAAGACAAATCTGATAGTATTTTAATATTATATCTGTTTTTTAACAGTTGAGATATTTTAATGCTGGATGATCTAACAAGCAGAAAACACGCGCCGGGTTTAAATCCTAGTTGCACAGGTGGGGCACGTTGTAACACTGCAATGTACCCCTATTAGATCTTTGCTATTTCCCCGGGGCCTCCTCCCGATGGGACGTGCCTGGAACACCTCCCTGGGAAGGCATCCAGGAGGCATCCGAAATAGATGCCCAAGCCACCTCAGCTGGCTCCTCTCGATGTGGAGGAGCAACGACTCTACTCTGAGCTCCTCCCGAGTGACCGAGCTTCTCACCCTATCTCTAAGGGAGCGCCCAGCCACCCTACGGAGAAAGCTCATTTCGGCCGCCTGTATCCGGGATCTTGTCCTTTCGGTCATGACCCACAGCTCATGACCATAGGTGAGAGTAGGAACGCAGATTGACCGGTAAATCGAGAGCTTTGCCTTGCAGCTCAGCTCCTTCTTTACCACAACAGACCGGTACATCGACTGCATTACTGCAGAAGCTGCACCGATCCGTCTGTCAATCTCCCGTTCCATCCTTCCCTCACTCGTGAACAAGACCCCAAGATACCTGAACTCCTCCACTTGAGGCAGGAACTTTCCACCAACCTGAAGTGGGCAATCCACCCTTTTCCGACTGAGAACCATGGCCTCGGACTTGGAGGTGCTGATTCTCATCCCAGCCGCTTCACACTCGGCTGCAAACCGTCCCAGTTGACGCTGAAGGTCCTGGTCTGAGGAAGCCAACATGACAACATCATCCACAAAAAGCAGCGACGAAATCGTATGGTCCCCAAACCGGACACTCTCCGACCCTTGGCTGCGCCTAGAAATTCTGTCCATAAAAATGATGAACAGAACCGGTGACAAAGGGCAGCCCTGCCGGAGTCCATCATGCACTGGGAACAGGTCTGACTTACTGCCGGCAATGCGAACCAAGCTCTTGCTTCGGTCGTACAGGGACCGAACAGCCCTAAGCAGGGGGCCGCCGACCCCATACTCCCAGAGCACCCTCCACAGGATGCCACGAGGAACACAGTCGAATGCCTTCTCCAAATCCACAAAACACATGTGGACTGGTTGGGCAAACTCCCATGAACCCTCCAGTACCCTGGAAAGGGTATAGAGCTGGTTCAGTGTTCCACGACCGGGACGAAAACCACACTGTTCCTCCTGAATCCAAGGTTCCACTATCGGCCGAATTCTCCTCTCCAGTACCCTTGCATAGACTTTCCCGGGGAGGCTGAGAAGTGTGATCCCCCTATAGTTGGAACACACTCTCCGGTCCCCCTTCTTGAAAAGAGGGACCACTTCTGCCAGTTCTGCCAGTCCAGAGGTACTGTCCCCAACCGCCATGCGATGGTGCAGAGGCATGTCAGCCAAGACAGCCCCACAACATCCAGAGACTTGAGGTACTCAGGGCGGATCTCATCCACCCCCGGTGTCTTGCCACCGAGGAGCTTTTTAACTACTTCGATGACTTCGGCCCGGGTGATGGACGAGTCCTCCTCCGAGTCCCCAGCCACTGCTTCCTCAACGGAAGACATGACGGTGGGATTGAGGAGATCCTCGAAGTATTCCTTCCACCGCCCGACAATATCCCCAGTTGAGGTCAACAGGTGCCCATCTCCACTGTAAACAGAGTTGGTGCGTCGAACGGTTTGCCAGAATCTCTTCGAGGCCAACAGATAGTCTTTCTCCATGGCCTCACCGAACTCCTCCCAGGCCCGATTTTTTGCCTACACGACTACCCGGGCTGCGGTCCGCTTGGCCTGCCGGTACCTGTCAGCTGCCTCCGGAGTCCCACAAGCCATCCAGGCCCGATAGGACTCCTTCTTCAGCTTGACGGCATCCCTTACTTCCGGTGTCCACCATTGGGTTCGGGGATTGCCGCCTCGACAGGCACCGGAGAGCTTACGGCCACAGCTCCGAGCAGTCACAGCAACAATGGAGGTGGAGAACATGGTCCACTCAGACTCAATATCTCCAGACTCCCTTGGGATCCTGTCGAAGCTCTGCCGGAGTTGGGAGTTGAAGATCTCTCTGACAGGGGCTCGGCCAAATGTTCCCAACAGACCCTCACAGTACGTTTGGGTCTGCCGAGTCTGTCCAGCTTCCTCCCCCGCCATCGGATCCAACTCACCACCAGGTTGTGATCAGTTGACAGCTCCGCCCCTCTCTTCACCCGAGTGTCCAAGACATATGGCCGAAGGTCTGATGACACGACCACAAAGTCGATCATCGACCTCCGGCCTAGGGTGTCCTGGTGTCATGTGCACTGATGGACACCCTTATGCTTGAACATGGTGTTCGTTATGGACAAACCGTGGCTAGCACAGAAATCCAATAACAGAACACCGCTCGGGTTCAGATCAGGGGGGCCATTCCTCCCAATCACGCCCCTCCAGGTGTTACTGTCACTGCCCACGTGGGTGTTGAAGTCCCCCAGTAGAACGACGGAGTCTCCAGTCGGAGCACTTTCCAGCACTCCTCCCAGAGACTCCAAGAGGGCCAAGTACTCCGCACTGCCATTCGCACTGTAGTTGTCATCATAAAGGGTTTGTGAACTGTTCTTAGTCTGGCCCGTCACCAAGGACCTGTTTGCCTTGGGAGACCCTACCAGGGGCATATAGCCCCAGACAACATAGCTCCAAGGATCATTCGGGTACTCAAACCTCTCCACCATGATAAGGTGACAGTTCAAGGATAGGCTATTCTATTCTATTCTATTCTTTTATGAATTCTATTGAGAAACCACGAGAAAGAGGTGAACAATGACTGAGAGTCAATATTCAGAAGTTATTAATTATTATTATGTTTTGAACTATGCTGTATAGTTGTGTTTTTGCAGTGTGTTTGTTGTCAAACTCAAAAATGTGTTTATTTTTAATGATTACAAAATGCCATTATTTTATTTGAAAAAGTTAATAAGATAACTCTTTACAAAAAGGTTCATTAGTTAACATTAGTTAACTACATTAGCAAACATGAACTAATAATGAACTGCACTTATAAAGCATTTATTTATCTTTGTTAATGTTATGTTTAACATTTACTAATACTTTATCCAAATCTTGTTAACATTAGCAAATGCACCATGAACTAACATTCACTAACTAACATGAACAAACCTTGAACAGCTGTATTTGTATTAACTAACGTTAACAAAGGTGAACAAATACATAACAAATGTATTCCTAATGGTTAGTTCATGTTAGTTAATACATTAACTAATGTTAACTAATTAAACTGTATTTTATTGATAAAATATTTTAGTTTGTCTTGAATATTTTTTTTTATTATATCAGATAACCTTTTAAGTCAACATTTATGTCAATTGGTCATGTTACAATGTGTCCACCTATGGGGCATGTTGTCACAGTTCACTTCCATTCTTTCGAGGTAAATCAAGAAACAAGTATACACTGTATTAATGAAACAAAACCACATAATTGTACTAGACGTGTGCAGTTAATGTGGGGAAAAATAAATACTCTGAATCAAGTGGATTTACACAAACTGAGACTGTCAAAAAGTGTTAGGCTCTCCCCTAATCACCATTTCTAGAAAGAAAGTAAAGACATTGTTAAAATAGTCCATGTGAATACAGTGGTTCAATTTTAATTTTGAAGTGACAAGAATATTTAAACAAAAATAACAACTTTATTCAACAATTTCTTATCTTCCGTGTCAGTCTCTGACAGTGTTCACATTGTAAAATTGAGGAATCAATATTTTTAAACCTGCCCAATGACTATGGCTCCAAAAAGGACACAAAATCCCTATAAATGTAGTTAATGATTCAAGCACTATATTCCAAGTCTTCTGAAGCAGTATAGTAGCTTTTTTTGTGATGAAACGGACCACAATTAAAGTTGATAATTACTGAAAATCTCCCCCTATATTGTATCTCTCAAATTAAATATAACTATCAATGGTTTGCATGTGTCTTTTGACTAAACATCCATGATGTTTTGATACATTTATGGTGTTTTTTTACACAGTTGTTGCCTTTATTTATATAGCGCTTTTTACAATCCAGATTGTTTCAAAGCAGCTTCACAGTGGCGACAGGTAAATAAACACGTGTCTGTGGTCCTTTTTGAAATGTTGTAAAGAACTGCGAGACAAATTCCTCCTTTTGTGTGTAATGGACAAAAATAAAAGCATGCCGGTTTGGAAAGACATGAGGGTTAGTAAATAATGACTCTTTAATCTGCATCAACAGGAGAAATGAGAGAAAGCAGTCCTGTGCTTTAATTGCCTGATGTCTGAGTTACTCTGAGTATGAGGAGTCAAATTTCCCTGCTTTTGGGGCAAGAGCTGTTTGCATTACGGACAGTCATTAAGGACCTTACGGGAGAATTAAATATTCATGGAAATTGCTCTGCACCCTTTTGCACTTTCCTCTAGAAGACATTTCCAGAAACAAGCTAGATCCCCATTTAACAGAGCTGTTTTATAATGCATGGGTTTGGTGCAGTTGTAAAGAACAAGGTGAACGGCGCAAGCAAAATTTACACTTTGCCAGAACGAGAAATATGAGCTCCTCGTCAATGAAGGCAAAGCCGGCCGGCAATCACTTGTTGCTGCAAGGTCTTGTGAAGATCAACCTATCATGTCCCGAATTCTCTTGCGTCTGATGTATTGTTTATGATGAGCCTGACCGGATGCTCTGTGTTTTTCTCTCGCACTCCCTCATTCATTTATGATGCCGGAGCTGGACTAGGTGAAGGGTTTGATATCATCAAAGGGCCGCATGACCATGACGGTGACCTTGAGTACAGTCTGTATCGTATTTCTTTCCCTGTCCGATTCTCTTTCAAGCTTTTCCTCGTTTCTCTTTTTCATTTATTTATAAAACATATACAGAAAGACAAGAAAAAAATTGAGACAAAAACTCCGAAGTACATCTAGATCAAACAGTTCAGAAGTTAGGCTGGGAACTAAACATCACCTCTTCACTCTTTTAATATCCACAAGGTGTAATGTGTACTGTGTACTAGAGATTTGAAGTGGTATTGATCCGGTGCTTACTTGAGAGCAGCTATCATGGCCAGACTCTGGTCTTTTCAACAGGAACAAATCTCCTGGTTATTTGGAAATGGCCACTGTAAGTGTTGCCTGGTTTTGGGGGAGGGGTTATGCTGGGTAATAGCCTCAGGACCAGACGGTTATCAGGTAAAAGCAACATGGTGACAAGCAGGCTGATGGTTTGCCCCTGAGAATGAAAAAGTGATAACAGAAAGTGGTTCAGTTAAATATTAGACTGTACTAGGTGAAATGGAGGGCATGAGGGTAGATGGACATGTGGAAATGAAATAAGAAGGTCTTTTTAACCATTTTTTTGTTTATTTAAAAATGTTTGCGGTTTATTTGAGAAATTTTAAAGGGACTAACAGCTATATTACAAAATACATGAAAGGTAATATCCAAACAATCATAATAGGGGCACTTTAAAAGAGCCAGTTGTTTTCCTGATGGTGTTTATTTATTCTAGAATGTACACTCATACATATGCACCTTTAAGTTAGCGTAATTTGAGCTAAAGAAGGTTTTGTGTGTGTGTGTGTGTGTGTGTGTGTGTGTGTGTGTGTGTGTGTGTGTGTGTGTGTGTGTGTGTGTGTGTGTGTGTGTGTGTGTGTGTGTGTGTGTGTGTGTGTGTGTGTGTGTGTGTGTGTGTGTGTGAGCGCACTGTTTAGTATTTTTGTTGATGGCAAAAGTCTCAATGACTGGCTCTGACCATATAAAGTGATTGGGGATTTATACCTGAATGATATGCTAATAAAAACATTGGTGTAATATAGGCAATATTAGGCCTCTCTTAAGGACTTTGCGATTTATTTTTACTTTTCTGTGCTACACAAATACATCTTCTGCTCATCTACGCTGTTGACATAGTAAATACAGTACAGTACATCGCTTTACGTTTACGTCAAAGCTATGCCAGAACGTCGGCTTCACATTGGCTGATGCTGTCCACGTGAGCACCACGACGCATGCGTGTGATGCTGACACAGGAGCTGACCAACGTAAAATGCATAGGAGGCTGACATAAACATGAAGAAATTGTTGAATAAAGTTGTTATTTTTGTTTGTTTTTTTGTGCACAAAAAGTATTATCGTCGCTTCATAAAATTAAGTTTGAACCACTGTAGTCACATGGACGATTTTAATGATGTCTTTACTACCTTTCTGGACCTTGAAAGTGTTAATTAAATAGCTGCCTATGGAGGGGTCAGAGAGCTCTCGGATTTCATCAAAACTATCTTCATTTGTGTTCCGAAGGTCTTATGGGTTTGGAACGGCATGAGGGTGACTAATTAATGACAGAATTTTCATTTTTGGGTGAATTAACCCTTTAATATTTACAATTAAAGCTACAATAGCAGAGAGTGATTTTATTTGCCTTTTGCACTTTGATTAACATGGCATGAATATTAGACTGCTGTCACTTTAAGTGTTTATGCACAGATCAAATATACTTTTACAAAACTTGTGTTGCGTTCTCTTTCTCAACTAATTAGGTTCCAAAACTGACTGTTTAACTGAATAATCACCAAAATTGCATTCAACATAATTTTGTGTGTATTTGACTGTTTAGATGTAGCAAGCCACTCATTTTGGTACTTGCGACTCACAAGCTGCTTGAGACAACATACGACACTTATATAGTTCAGCTTGATTTGAGCTAAAGACGAAACCTGCGGGAATTAGTAAAATGATCCGCAATACAAGCAAGCGTTATTTATTAACTGGAGTGAATGAGACGAGTGAGAAGAGGCGGGTGTGTGTCACTTCGCCATAGGAGAGAAGCGTGCGAGAACACACAGCTGACGTGTGTTACAGACTTTCGACTGTTACAGACTTGGAATTGATAAGACGTGAGACTGCAAAGCTGATCATGCAGAAAATCGGACGTTCTCTTACGAGAGGTTCTCTCGTATTGCGTAAGTTCCTTACGCTACGGGAAAGTATTCTTTCTTCGAGATTTCTGAAAAACCCAAAATTATCCTTAATTTTGTAACATTGTCAACGCAGTGCGGCAGCCTGGCAGACCATAGCAGGCTATTCCAGCGTGCTATTGGCTGCTCTGCTGGCAACTGCAGCAGCCTATCGGTGAGCCCGCGTGACGTGGCGACCAATGAGGGCGCTTCGCGCCCACCTGGCTTCATTTGCCTACAGGTGGGGCGTGGCCACGTGTATATAAGCAGGGCTCACGGGCTGCATATTCGATTTTCTTTTCTTCAGCTAAGCCCTTCGCATCGCTGGATCTGGAACCCGCCGCCGTGACCGCGCAGACAAGCAAGCAGAGGACAGCGCCTGAGGAAGCCGGCAGCATCGCGCCACCTTCAGCCATCCGTGCCTGCTCTGCTATCCGGCAGCCCATATCCTTTACGCTCAAAAGTGTTGTCGCCGCTGCGTCACACTTTTTCACAAAAAGAGCCGAGCGTTGATACAAATGTCTCGTTCCACCTGCGGCTCGTGTCACGCGCAGCTCAGCTCCGGGGACCGCCACGTGATCTGCGCTCTCTGCCTGGGCCGTGCCACGCCGCCGCCGCACTACTCGCCGGCGGATGCCAAGAGTGCGAAGAACTGACGATGTCGACCCTGCGGGCTCGACTCGTCCTGTTCGATGATGATATCCCTCCAGTCCCTGCCACGCCGCGCAGAAAGAAGCGCCGCTCGCAGCGGATTCCGGAGTTCGCCGAGAGAAGCTCGCCGGAACCTTTCCCGCCCGCTTCACTCTCGCCTTCCCCGCCCCCACCCCAGGCCGCCATTTCTGTTTCCGCCTCCGGGGATGAGGCGGATGCGGCCGCGGAAAACGCCGACAGCTGCTCCATCATGGCTTCCGACAGCGAGGACTGGTCTTCCGCGTCCTCTTCAGTCCGGGGCTCCGGACGCTCTCGAGCGGGTGAGGACGCCGAACTTTTGCGCCTTCTCACCCGGGCTGTCGAGCAGCTAGGCCTCGAATGGGCCCCGCCCAAGGTGGCAGCGCCGAACCGACTTGACGGATGCTTCCTAAACAGTCGCCGCCGTGCGCCCACCTCCAGGACTGCACCCTTTCTGCCGGAGCTTCACGAGGAGCTCGCAAAGTCCTGGAACGCGCCATTCTCCGCGAGGGTCTCGTCTCAGGCTTCTTCGACGCTCTCACAAGTTGACGGCGCGGCCGAGAAAGGCTACAACGCTATCCCTCCGGTGGAAGAGGCAGTCGCAGCGCACCTTTGCCCGCCTTCTGGTTGGCGCTCAAAGGCTGCCCTCCCGTCTAAGGCCTGCAGAGTGACGTCATCGCTGATTGGCCGCGCTTTCGCTGCCTCCGGTCAAGCTGCGTCCGCTCTGCACTCTATGGCCGTGCTGCAAATCCTCCAAGCTAATCTCCTCCGCGACCTGGACGAGAAATGCTGTGACGCTGAGTTAATCACGGATTTGCGAAGCGCGACGGATCTCTCCCTTCGCGCCACCAAGACCGCAGCACAGGCCCTCGGACGCTCTATGGCCTCCCTCACGGTAGCTGAGCGCCACCTCTGGCTCACGCTCGCGGACATGCGAGAAACAGAGCGCGCGGCCTTCCTAAATGCCCCGCTCTCCCCGTCTGGGCTCTTTGGACCAGCGGTCAAGGGGATCGTCGACCGTTTCTCCGAAGTGCAGAAAACGACGCAGGCCATGAACCTTTTCCTGCCTCGACGCCCCGGCGCTAGCAATAGCTCCGCTGCTCGCCGTCCTCGTGACCAGCCAGCAACGAGCTCCGCGCAGCGCCCAGCGCGGCCCCCTTCGTCTCAGCGAAGACCGAGCGGCCGCCCCAGATCGCGCTCTTCCAGCCGTGGTAAGCCGCCTCCACCTCGGGGCCCCCGGCCTAGGATCGCGCTGAAGCCCGAGCCTCCAAAGTCCTCCTAGCCAGAGGCAAGAAACGACGGTTAAGTCCCGCCGCGGCCGGACCACCGTCAAAACTCTCTTTCCTGTCAGCCCCCACCACTGTGGCTGCTGCAGATGGATTTCACGCAGCCAACGAGCCGGCAAAAATGCCTTCTCGCCTGTCAATAACCGCCGTTTTTACGGCGAACCAGAGAAATCACAAAAGTTGCATTATTTCTGGTTGCACGGCTCACGCCGTATGTGTTTCAAATGCAGTAAATGTGCCCACTTTTCTGTGTTCACCCCTGCACACAAGCACTATAAACCCTGTGTCCCCCACTCACATAAAGCGGCCACCGGCCGCTCGAGTGCTAGAGTTAGGTCACGTGTCCGCTTGTTTGCGTCCACGACTAACCACCACACGCGCTGTCACACAGCCACTCTTAACCGGTCATGTTCCACGCGTAAGAGTTGTGCCAGCTCAAACGCGCTCACACATTTTCGCGAACATTATGCCTCAGGCGCCACGCGCCGCGCCACACACCATTTGTTTTCCGCCCAGGGTGGCCGGAGCGATGAGTGTAGGGCCGCACACAAGCCACTCCCCGCTCGAAGCGGCAGAGATGCAGTGTGTAGGGCGGCCAGCCATCGCGAGCGATCGGCTGGCCCACAGCACAGAGGGCGCACTGCGCCCGCCCCTCCTATACAGGCCGTCAAACCCGCGAAGCGCGGCGTTTCGAGCCCGGAGGCCGTTCTATCCCGTGTGGCGCACGCGAGAGCGTGGGAAGCCATTCCAGGTGTATCAGAATGGGTGCTGAAAACAGTGAAGCACGGCTACACTCTGCAGTTCGCTCGCCGCCCTCCGCGCTTCTGTGCGCGTACAGAGACGAGAGTGAGCGAGGAAGTAGCACATCTACTTCGAGCAGAAATAGCCACGCTGCTGTGCAAAGGGGCTATAGAACCGGTTCCCCATTCTATGAGCAAGTCAGGCTTTTACAGCCGGTATTTTCTCGTGCCAAAAAGGGATGGGTCGCTCAGACCGATTCTGGATCTGAGGCGTCTGAACAAAGCTCTTATGAAAAGATCGTTCAAGATGCTCACGACCAAGCAGATCCTCGCGCATATTCGCCCGAGAGACTGGCTAATCTCCCTAGATTTGAAAGATGCATATTTTCAAATCAAGATAACGCCGCGTCACAGGCCATTCTTACGATTCGCCTTCGACGGCCAGGCTTATCAATACACCGTCCTTCCGTTCGGCCTGTCACTAGCACCCCGTACATTTACGAAGTGCATGGACGCGGCCCTCGCTCCTCTGAGAAATCGAGGGATGCGAGTATTGAACTATCTGGACGATTGGCTCATCCTGGCGCAGTCGGAGGCCGAGCTCCTCGCCCACAGGGCAATGCTGCTCAGCCATCTGGACAGCCTAGGGCTCACGGTCAATTGGACCAAGAGCTCATTAGTGCCCACGCAATCAACCTCATTCCTTTTTGTTTGAATCGTTTGAATCTGGACACTGTGGCAATGTCAGCCCGCCTGTCACCCCATCGCGCGCGCCAAGTTCGGCGCATGGCTGCGTACTTCCGGCCGGGCAAAATCGCACCTCTCAAGCTTTTTCAGAGGATGCTGGGACGTATGGCCTCAGCTGCGGCTGTGCTCCAGCTGGGCTTAATGCGCATGCGCCCGCTGCAATGCTGGTTAAACGCCCGAGTGCCTCACAGAGCCTGGGCGTCCGGTGGCTTCAGGATCAGAGTGACTCAGGGCTGCGTGTCAGCCCTAGAGCCCTGGTTAGTAGCCGACTGGTACCAGAGGGGAGTGACGATGGGAGCCATCTCACACCGCAAGGTCATCTCGACGGACGCCTCCACCACGGGTTGGGGCGCCGTTTTCGAGGGCAGATCAGCCTCGGGCCTTTGGTCGAGCGAGGAAAAACTCCTACACATAAACTGTTTGGAGATGATAGCGGTAGAGAACGCGCTCAGGCAGTTTCTCCCGCTTATACGAGGACACCATGTGTTAGTCCGGTCGGACAACACCACAGTGGTGTCCTACGTGAACCGGCAGGGCGGTGTCAGGTCCAGAGGTCTGGGCAATCTGACAGAACGCCTGCTCGTGTGGGCACACAGCTCGCTGCGCTCGCTGAGAGCTGCGCACGTGCCGGGCCACCTCAATGTGGGCCCGGACAAGCTGTCCAGGGGCCTCATTCTCCCAGGAGAATGGTCCCTGCACCCCCAGACAGTCCAGCTGGTATGGCGCCTGTTCGGCAGAGCGGAGCTCGACCTCTTTGCAACAAAAGAGAACGCCCGCTGCCCGACGTTTCTGTCCAAAAGCGAGGATGCGCTGTCCCAAACTTGGCCCAGCCTCCCGCTGTATGCTTTCCCGCCGATCTCCCTATTGCCCCAGGTCATAGCGAAAATCAGGGAAACGCGCCGTCCGGTGCTCCTTATAGCACCGCGCTGGGAGAACCAGATTTGGTACCCAGAGCTGGTGAAGCTGTCGCACTCACCCCCCTGGCCAGTTCCGCTGAGAGCAGACCTTCTCTCTCAAGCAGGAGGGTCAGTTTGGCATCCCCATCCAGAGCGATGGTCTCTGCATGTATGGGTGACCAACGGATACCCGTTGACCTGCCCGAAGGGGTTATGAACACGATTTCACACTCTAGAGCCCCCTCGACGAGGCGGTTATATAGTTCTAAGTGGTCGGTGTTCACTGAGTGGTGTGTTTCCAAGGGATTGGACCCACAGCAATGTGGGGTCCAGCGGGTGCTCTCCTTCCTCCAAGAGCTTTTGGAACGGGGCAGGTCCCCTTCCACGCTCAAAGTGTATGTGGCGGCTATAGCAGCGTTCGCTCAGACGACGCTAGGTAGCACGCTAGGAAGGAACGAGCTCATCATCCGTTTCCTCAGAGGAGCCAGACGGATGAATCCCCCGCGGCCCCCGTCGGTTCCTATATGGGATCTGGCCTTGGTCCTAGAGGCCCTGAAGTCTCATCCCTTTGAACCGCTCGAGACTGTGGAACCAAGGTTCCTTTCGCTAAAAACCGCGTTTCTGATAGCTCTGGCTTCAGTGAAACGCGTGGGGGATCTACACGCGCTCTCAGTGAGCCCGACGTGTATGGAGTTCGGTCCTAATGACTCTAAGGTCATTCTCAGACCGAGGCATGGTTATGTCCCCAAAGCGATCGGCACTCCCTTCAGGGCGCAGATTATCTCCCTCTCGGCTCTGCCAGCATCCGATGAGGGGGACGGTGGCAATTTCCTCTGCCCTGTCAGGGCATTGAGGGTTTATGTCACACGCTCCGCCGCCTTCAGGCGTTCTGAGCAGCTATTTGTTTCGTTTGGTGGGCGCACTAAAGGTCTCGCCTCCTCGAAACAGACCCTGTCCAGGTGGATAGTGGACGCGATTGCAGCTGCATACGCTTCCAAACACCTGCAGTGCCCGCTAGGTGTCAGAGCACACTCCACCAGAGGCATGGCCTCTTCGTGGGCTTGGGCCAGAGGGATTTCCATCCACGATATCTGTATGGCGGCAGGCTGGGCCTCCCCGTCTACGTTCGTGAGATTTTACAATCTGGAAGTTCCTGCCTTACAGGCGAAAGTGTTATCAGTTCAAAAGGGCTGTTGGTTCTGCCCAGTGGTTCTGCGCAGACATAGCTCACATACTGGTAGTAAGTTCGGTACTAGGCTCATTGTGAATTTGAAGGAGACCGGCGGTGCCGTTCCCTCATTTACGAGACGAGCTGTTGTGAGTTTGAAGGTGACCGGCGGTGCCGTTACCTCACTCATATAACAAGATATTGTGAATTTGAAGGCGACCGGCGTTGCCGCTCCCTCATTCATGAGACAAGGTGTGGTGAATTTGAAGGAGACCGGCAGGTGCCGTTCCCTCATTCATGGGACAGGGTGTTGTAACCACCCGTCGTAACCACCCGTCAGTTCGAATGAAGTGTCTGTATATGTGGTGGCCCCTTTTCCTTACCGGCCACCCTGCCCGAGCAGTGTTATGGTCCCCGGTTCCCTGGGATACATATGCTGTATGCGAGGCGCGCACGGCGTTGACAATATGTTCCCGTAGCGTAAGGAACTTACGCAGTACGAGAGAACCTCTCGTAAGAGAACGATACTCGGTTACTTAACGTAACCTCGGTTCTCTCTAGAAGAGGGAACGAGTATTGCGTTCCTTGCCGTGCGCCCCGCAGGCTTTTATGCTTCAGAACTACGAAAACCGAATATGCAGCCCGTGAGCCCTGCTTATATACACGTGGCCACGCCCCACCTGTAGGCAAATGAAGCCAGGTGGGCGCGAAGCGCCCTCATTGGTCGCCACGTCACGCGGGCTCACCGATAGGCTGCTGCAGTTGCCAGCAGAGCAGCCAATAGCACGCTGGAATAGCCTGCTATGGTCTGCCAGGCTGCCGCACTGCGTTGACAATGTTACAAAATTAAGGATAATTTTGGGTTTTTCAGAAATCTCGAAGAAAGAATACTTTCCCGTAGCGTAAGGAACTTACGCAATACTCGTTCCCTCTTCTAGAGAGAACCGAGGTTACGTTAAGTAACCGAGTATCGTTTTCGGTCCGTGGCCGGTCGATCGGTGCATCTCTAGTTTTCTAATATTACATAAATCCGGTGGGCTACAGAAAGCACAAAGTATTAGGTCATCTGACCATTACGCCAACAGGGACTGTAATGACAATGCATTATAAATATATTGACATTAATATGGAGTTGCCCCCTTAAGGGATAGAACATACAGTTTGTACAGTATAAATTCATCATGTTTATGTCCCCATAAAACATGGAAAGCCAACGTGTGTGTACACTGCCGTATGCACCGCAGCAGAGGGTGTATTCAAGTGACAGGTGCATTTTCCTTCATACATCAAGGTCTGAGCAACTAATCAAGCTATGTAATTAGCTTCTTAATTAAAGAGAATTACCTACATATAATCAAACTAAGAAATTATTATGGGGATTAAAACACTCCACCTATAGTAAATAATTCCCAGAGGGCCATGTGTGCATTTTTAAACTAGCCTATGTATTACAGTTTTTCTCAGTCGCTTTGGTACATTTCTCGAATCAAACTCACAATTTGCAAAACAGTAAGTGCATTTCTCAAAACAATTTGTACAAATAGCAAAACACCATGGATAACCTGCAAAAGCCACTCTCTTACCCAAAATCCTTAGTTCATCTCTCAAAAGTAAATATCTGTGTCAATCAGGGGCGTAAATCGCGGGGGGGGGCAGGACCCCCCGAATCTGAGGGCTGTCCCCCCCTAAAAACCATGCTGAGTATTGTAAATAATATAACAATATATACTTTAAATAAATGTGTAAGTAGTAAAACAATACAAACGCAAACGGGACAAAAAATGCGTTTTAAGTTTAGAAACATTTTGAGTCCCCCCTCCCCCCTTGCCTGACATTGGTTTGATCCACTGTGCACCTCAACTAACGTAACCCATAGGACGTAGAAAAACTACCACACAAGTTTGGGGAGAGAAAGGCTCTTCAGACAGCAGTTGTGAAACACGAGTAAGTAGCTGTCAAGGCTATTTTATTCACTTTAAATGTCAGATGAAGTGATTCATTTCTCTTTAATACAGATTAGGCAAAACACTGTTAACATCACTTGCCCACCGCCGCACCGCCCCGCCCTGCTGTATAGTAATAAAATCATTGAGTTCAGTTAGAGAACTGACAAAACAATTAAAAATTGAACGTGTCTGCTCAATACAGCACCAGCCGAACGAGCAAACCGCTGAAAGACAAGATTATCGAAGATTTGGTTTCAAAGCGTAAAAGCGCCTATTTAAGGGAGTGTGTCATTGTACTGTTTTGTTGTTGTGTTTGTCATTACGAATAATAGGCTAATGAACCCTAAAAATTGGCTAATTCTAAACCGTAAGTTCAGTCAGATCTGTGTAGGGTTTGGCTCAATATGATAATAAGTGGCAGATCAGAGGGCTTGCTGCAGTTGAATATAAATATTCTAAATATCTGAATATCATAGTATAAAATACTATGTGGAGGACGCAAGATAATTTAATCATTATAATATGACTGCGTGGTGAACCTTAATCGTATTTAAACTACTATCGCTTTGTGTTGTTGGTCAGATAAAATGACAGAGAAAAGAAAAACGGACATTAGATAATTTTTCAGTACACCAAAACGCCAAATAAGTACGAAATGTTTTTTTTTTTTTTGTGGTACACATATCCTTACAAGTACGGTTTTGGCTGTATTATTTGTGCCACCATTCTCAGAGATTGCACAACCCATGGTTATGTTTCCGCCCCGTTGGCCTGGCACATCAACTGTAGCTCTGTGGCCGATGATATTTCGACCACGCCTTCTACGTTTTGTTTACATTTACGACTTACAGTGCCCTTCATACAGGGACAATCCCCCTGGAGCAAAATTGAGTAAAGTGCATTGCTCAAGGACACACTGGTGGTGACCACTGGGATCGAACCAGCAAACCAATCAGTTCCCTGGTTTAACCCACTGGACCACCATCTCACACATGACCTGCCAGTTTTGTTAGGTTGAAGCCAGCTTCATTCATGTAGAGGAAGCTGTGCGGGGGTTCACTTGCTTCCAGTTCCATTATACGCTATATCCAGAAGACACAAAATGACTTTTATGAATTACATGTATTTTAATTTTGGCCAAGATACAGTTACATCAAATGTATACAGCACATATTTGCTATGGCTGTCGAAAAGAAGATGCAATGTGTCAAGTTCACACTTACTGTACTGTATATCACTATACAATGTTTTACTGTTTACTCTGAGGTACAGTTGCTGTATACTCATATGTTTTACCTGTACATATTGGTAACACAGCTCCTTCACTCTTTCACCATTTCTTTCAAACGGAACAATGTAGAGCTGCTTCATATTCATATTCATGTCTTTTCAGCACCCTATCAATGGTTGAGATGCTGACTGTTTGGATGTTTTGAAAGATGTTGTTGTCCTCTATAATGGCACTTTTTATCTCCCTTAGTCTTATTGCATTGTTTTCTATTACCATGGTGCAAATGGCCTCCTGCTGTTCACGTGTGAAAAGGGGCCCTCTGCCACCCCTGTGAATTTGTCTTGCAGTCCTATGTGGGAAAAAAAAATTGTAATGAAAGTACAGTGTACAATGCCTATTGTTAGATTACATACCTATTCTGTCAACGAAAATTCTGAATAATCGAGGACACAGTTGTTCTTCCAACATTTGGCTGCACCCTCTGACCAGCCTCGGCCATTGTAAGCCCATGATTGAGAACTTGGTCTACGAGTGTGGCTCTAATCTCATCAGGAACGCGCATATGTCCACGGCCTCTTCTGCTTCTTCCTCGGTTTTGCCTTCCAACTCCTCCACCATGCAGCCTCACTCCTCTTCTTCGTCTTCTCTCTGGCTGTTGACCCCGTCCAATTCCTTGTCCTTCCATTGTCAAACATTGTAATATTCTGTTGCTCCGGCTATATATACCTGCTAGTTGATGCTTCGTGAGAAGCACCTTCGTTAGAGAAAGTCAAGATTCACCTGGGAGCAATTTACCAGAAAAAAGTCTAATGGAAATATAGAAAGTATAGAAATATGCTTGACATATTATGATAACTTGTTCAACCATTTTGCATGTAAAGACTTATGCTATGAGCTTGTGCCTAAATGTTGTGGGGGGTGAGACTATTCAACAGAGACCCAATATAATACATTTTGATCAACATGACATAAGCAACTGATAATGTAGGAAACAACAGAGAATTGTACATAATCATTTGCATGGATGTACCAAAGCATTTGCAACTTGTTCAAAGAAATGAGAAACTGCTTTTTTGATGTGCACAAGTGACACAATGATGTTAGAATTGAACAGGTAGTTTTGAGAATTTCAATTCTGATCTGAGAAATGTACCAAAGCGACTGAGAAAAACTGTAAGATAAAAGAACATAAAAACAATTTATTAAAAATCTTGAACTGGAAAGCACACCTAGATGTAGAAGTCGAGAATTTAAGAGATAAAAAGTGAGAGGAAATGCAGAGTGAATACAGGCGCACGGTAAAACTAATCAGAAATAGAGAGATTCTGACTGCAACTGCATTTATAGCAATGCCTTGCCATCTCTTTTCTCATGCTTTCCTTCCTTCTCTGCCCACTGCCAACAGTTTTCAAACACCCCTCTATATCTCCTATGACTTGAGTTACAAACATGCCAGGTCCCTCTGATGTGCAAAATATTCTATTCCTTTTTTAAACCAGAATTTGCGTAATGCTGAACGGATCAAATGCATACAACGGGGTGTTAGAGATATCGAGTGATTTTTAAACTACTTCATTTCTGCTTTATTAGGGATACAACCTGTGAGATGTGTAGCTTTACAGTTGAACTACTCTGGCTGGAGCATGAGAGGCGGGGTGGAATAGAACGGCACAGATAATCAAAATTCTTCCCCCAGCATTAAATATAGAGCAATTCTTAATTATAATGTCTGATTATTTATATTCAGCTTGTCTCCAAAGGCCCCTGCCGAGTTGATCTTTTAATATGCAAACCTTTTCCTTATTATTTCAGGGCATTAATTTAACGAAGTCACTTTGTTTTGTTTTGAAATGACAGGATCAAAGGCCTTATTGGTTATTTAATCACATCATTGAGTCTTTGTACCATGCAGTGTTTATTTGTACAGTCTGGTTGTTAGCTGGATTAACTTCAGACTCACTAAGATCATATACGATGCAAAGTTGCTAGTCAATTACATGCACGTTTTTTAAAGGGTTAGTTCACCAAAAAAATTCTATTGTTCTCGCATTGTTCTAAAACTGTATGACTTTCTTTCTCCTGTACAACATAAAAGACAAATTTTTTTAACTTAATTTTTCTGTACATGAAATGAAAGTCAATGGGGTCCAATAAACAGTATATAGGCATTGTTAGGGAAAGTTACTTTGAAAAGTAATGCATTACAATATTGTGTTACTCCCTTAAAAAGTAACTAATTGTGTTACTTAAAGGGATAGTTCACCCGAAAATTCTGTCATAATTTAGTCGCGCTCAAGTTGTTCCAAACGTGTATACATTTCTTTGTTCTGCTGAACACAAATTAATATATTTGGAAGACTGTTTGTAACCAAGCAGATCTCGGCAGCCACTGACTACCAAAGTGGGGGAAAAAAATACAATGGTAGTCAATGGCTGCCAAGATCTGCTTGGTTACAAAAATTCTTCCAAATATCTTCCTTTGTGTTCAGCAGAACAAAGAAATTCATACAGGTTTGGAACAACTTGAAGGTGAGTAAATGATGACAGAATTTTCATTTGGTGAACTATCCCTTTAAGTTTCTTTTTAAGAAACATAATGTGTTACGTTACTTTGCGTTACTTTTTCTCTCCTGGGCTGGGCTTTTTTGTTTTTTTAAATAACAAAAAAAGTTCTATTTTGGGGCAAATGTAAAGGCCCTTTCATACCAAAATTGAAATAATAAGGCTAAGAGAAACAGTGAGTACAGTGAAGGGCGCCGCTCAAATAAACCAGCTGTGCTGCCATTATGGATTACAGAAGAATAGGATGCAGGAGAAGAAAGTTTAACACTTACTTCACCAATAAAAACAAAAAGAAATCTAGTCATTTTTGCTTATGGTTTAACTGAATCATCGAAGGTCAGCTGTACATTGGTCAATAAAGTGAGATTAAATGCACAAAAATGTTTGTTTTAAAAAGGTACATAACATTAGAGTCACGAACACACACACACACACACACACACACACACACACACAATCATGGCATCATCTCTGGATAACTTTTGATTCACTACATATTCGTGTTGTTGACATTATATGCGCTTACGCGCACGATTGCCAATAAAACAGACATTTGATGCAGTTTCACTCACCACCTACGGTTTCGAATCATGACTGGGAACAAACAAACACACTTGCAGAACTCTGTTGCTGCTCAGGAAAAACAAACTGCATCCACTGTTCCCTTAACCCTGGTTTATTTGGGAAACTGAACAAGGTTATCTTTCCCTCACAACCAGAAACACACTTCTTTAGTGACATTATTGATTTTGTGGTCTAAAAGCTAAATTACAGTGCTGGCAACAGCTTCCGTAACCTGAACGAAGCATGTTGACAGACGGCCTCTTCCTCTCACTCTTGCTGATGTGCACACACGCTCATCCGGGAGAAGTGCCCATACAAGCAATTTTGCCGTTTATGACATCATACAGGGCCATACTTGAAAAATACTTTCCGAAAGTTGTTTGAATCCTGATGGAGTGTATTTGGCACAGAAATACTCTGTCATATGTCCTACTCGTTTTTTTTTTTTTTTGGCCATGTAAATAAGTCAGGATACATGACCATAGCATTAGTATTTAACATTGAACAATTGGAGGTTTGTATAGAATTCTGATTTTGCATTTCACTGATTTATTCATTTTTAAGGAATACTGAATCTTTTTTGTGCAAGTGAGATGAGTAAATGCATGCTCACATTTATTCAAAAACTATAATAACCCTCATGTTTATACACAACACCTCTGCACTTTCTCCAGATTTTCTCAACATGGGGATAGGAGAGCTGTTAGTCATTGACAAAGTAACTCAGATATTTTGTTGTAGATTTAAAATCAATGTAATACTTTACTAGTTACTTGAAAAAAGTGATCTGATTATTTATCTTGAGTTACTTGTAATGCGTTACCCCCAATAGGCTAAAAAAATGTGGACCCTGTTGACTTTCATGGTAGGGACAATATTTATGTATTTATTTTATTTTTGTGAGCTATCCTTTTTAAATGTAATATGTGCTGTAGCCATCAACTCAGAGAGCTGATGAAACATACCACAGTCAATTATGATGTTTGTTAAATTCAGTAAACATTGCAAAATCTTGAACTATGAAAGTTTACCGGCAGATTTCTCTAAATTGTAGTCATTAAAACATGCTGTGATGCAAAGTGCAAAGAAATAGCTTTTATAAAGCCATTAATTGTTGCATCCCTTTGATGATATAGGTGTTTGTGAAATTGTGGTTTTTAAGGGTACTGCAGTGATCAAAGTCTATCCCCAGGATAGATGCTGGTAGGGTACACTGTGTTTGAAGTGTTCTTACAATTTCTGCTATTAGGCACTATTTAGGAGCGAATTCTAAATTCTATCTGCTGGGGATTTCATGTGGATTCAGGCCTAATATAAAATGTACCTTCTTGAACATTAGTGCAGTCAGCTTGTATTGTGAGGTCAAGAAATGAAAATTACGCATGCCTTGTCTGTTTGTGTGCAAGTGTCACATATGCTCTGTGTCTGCCCTTGGACTTTTACGTTGAGGTGTTTCCTGTGCTTTATTTTGTAGTTCTACTGGTGTTGGTGGGTTGTTGTACATGTAATGGTTGCTTCTAGTTCTTGTATCCTAGTGGTCATTGTTCCTTTATTCCTGGAGTTCTTTGTTTAATGTGTTATTTTATTAAAAACCCTGCATTTAGATCCTCGCCTTTGCCTGTTTTCTCCAGCACATTGCAGAGCAACCTACCACTATGGATCTAGCTGGAGGGAATCAAGACCCTATAAGTGTTCTTTGCTCCATGTATCAAAATGGCCGTTCCATTGAGGAATATGTGGAAGACTTTCTTGCCTATTACCATCTTGCTCCATTGGATGACATCATGCTGATGGAATGTTTCTGGAGCAGGCTGGACGATTACATCGGCCAACTGATACCAGAGGAAACTACTGGCTGGACCCCGGCTCAGTATATTGACCTCGCTCTGCGGCAGTGTGGATCTCCATTAACGGTAGGGGAAGTGGAGGAGGATACGCCCGTGGAGCTTGGACCACTGTGGACCCCAACTGTCATGGCATCCACGCCCAAGTCTTCAACTATCATGGTGGGCCCCAGCCCACGACCAGAGTCCATCGACGTGGGCCCCAGCCCGCAACCAGAGTCCAGCGACGAGGGCCCCAGCCCGCGACCAGAGTCCAGCGAGGGCCCCAGCCCGCGACCAGAGTCCAGCAAGGGCCCCAGCAAGCGACCAGAGTCCAGCAAGGGCCCCAGCCCGCGACCAGAGTCCAGCGAGGGCCTCAGCCCTCGTCCAAAGTCCAGCGACGTCTCCCGCCCTCGTCCAGAGTCCAGCGACGTCTCCCAGCGACGTCTCCCGCCCTCGTCCAGAGTCCAGCGACGTTTCCCACCTACGTCCAGAGTCCAGCGAGGGCCCCAGCCTGCGACCAGAGTCCAGCGAGGACTCCGCCTCCTGTCTCTGTGTCTGTCCTTGAACTTTTACGTTGAAGTGTTTCCTGTGCTTTATTTTGTAGTTTTTCATGTTGATTGGTCTCCCCAGGTGTTTCCCATTTACCACACCCCTTGTTATCTTGTTAAGCTAGTCTTCCATGAGTAGCCTATATATAGTGCTTGTGTCTTACTGGTGTTGGTGGGTTGTTGTAATGGTTGCTTCTAGTTCTTGTATCCTAATGGTCTTTGTTTCATTATTCCTGGAGTTCTTTGTTCAATGTGTTATTTTATTAAAAACCCTGCATTTAGATCCTCGCCTTCGGCTGCTTTCTCCAGCACGTTACAGCAAGGCCAAGTTATATGAACTGCTTCCTTTTTTTATTTTATCCTTTTTTCCTATTCCTGGAGTTCGTGTTTCAATAAAATGGAGGCTGAGTTCTGGAGATGCACATGCCAAGAGGAAGAGCTGCAGGGTGGAAAGGAAATTATTACCCACTTTCCTGTTCCATCAACATTAGCTTCACACTCAGACACCACCCTCCTCCTCATGTTTGTAAAACCAGCAGCCTCTTTCAGGTAAAAAATCCATTAGAGTTATGGAGCACTACAGCTCAGACTTTCTTTACTGGGACAGATTTGCACTGTACGTACGAAACTGATGTCATTATAAAATAATATTTTTTACATTATAAAATAGTAATTTTATGCAGAAAATTGCCTACTAAGCACTGTGCTCTTAAATAACATAATGGCAAATTATCAGTTCATACATTTCACTGAGATTTGAAACGACCCTTGGCTTGGTGGATGGCTTGACTCCAGCAGCCGAACAGGTGATAACTCTCTGTATTCCTGCCTGATATGGCTTTACAATTGTTTAGATTGAAGGATAAAGCTTTTATAAGGGTTAATTTATTCTTCTGTGTGCAGAAAACTGACACACTCCTGTTCCCATGGAATTTAAATCACCAATACATTTAGCGAATGAAAGGCATTTGTGAAAAGAAATTATGATGCTTGCACGGTTTCTAAAGTGTTTTGTGCATCTTGCCAAGTAAACACTTTTGCAGATGTAAGAGACGTGTTCTTTTTCTAAGTCTATGTGTGTAAGTGTATAGGAGCATTCTTTTTTTTTAACAATCAGAAACCAAAAAAAAGAAAAAATCAGAAACCAATTCATAGACAGATGCAATGCCTGTTTTTTATCTTCTAAATAGTTAGTTAAATGTTAACACATACAAAGTATGAGGAACAGACAGACAGACAGACAGACAGATAGACAGATAGACAGATAGACAGATAGATAGATAGATAGATAGATAGATAGATAGATAGATAGATAGATAGATAGATAGATAGATAGATAGATAGATAGATAGATAGATAGATAGATAGATAGATAGATAGATAGATAAATAGAACCAGATGACAAATGCTGTTTGTGACTTGGAGCACAGAGTGAGTCATTTGACACTACTTTTAATTCGTAAGATTAAGCAGAATCCTCAAGTCTTTCTACATTCGCACTGCTTGCTGCTAATCTCAAACATAATGGTCGACAAACCATAGTGACAAAATGTCCAATTGCACTTCAAAGACAGCAGTGATGAGGAAAGTAATTTGACCACAGCATGTTGTCCCTCTTTTTATATCTTGCAAAAGGGAAAAGCTGTCACCAGGAGGGCTGGAAACACGCTAGGCAAAGCTGACTACATTATACTGAAAAGCTAAGTACTATAAATCACAAATATGCCATCTGAACAGGAGTGTGGGAGTGTTAATGTGTAAGATGGGCATGCATGTTCAAGCACACACACATACTGTCTATTTTTCATTTAGCATTTTACCGCTGTCCTACACAAGGGCAAGCTTTAACAGCACTAGCGCCAAGATAAATGCACTTAAAATGAACCTCAGATTTTTGTGTAACCTTACAGTATAAGGGAAAAATTGGATAAGACCCGACCTGATAATAATAGCTGAAGTTGAAATTACTTTAGTTCCATTTGAATAAGGGTGCCTAATCGCAACAATTTCTGAACTCATCCACAGAGGAAATAGAATGCTTATATATATATATATATATATATATATATATATATATATATATATATATATATATATATATATATATATATATATATATATATATATATATATACACTCATCTAAAGGATTATTAGGAACACCTGTTCAGTTTCTCATTAATGCAGTTATCTAATCAATCAATACATTTAGGGGTGTGGTCCTGGTCAAGACAATCTCCTGAACTCCAAACTGAATTTCAGAATGAGAAAGAAAGGTGATTTAAGCTATTTTGAGCGTGGCATGGTTGTTGGTGCCAGATGGGCCGGTCTGAGTTTTTCACAATCTGCTCAGTTACTGGGATTTTCAAGCACAACCATTTTTAGGGTTTACAAAGAATGGTGTGAAAAGGGAAAAACATCCAGAATGCAGCAGTCCTGTGGGCAAAAATGCCTTGTTGATGCTAGAGGTCAGAGGAGAATGGGCCGACTGATTCAAGCTGATAGAAGAGCAACTTTGACTGAAATAACCACTCGTTACAACCGAGGTATGCAGCAAAGCATTTGTGAAGCCACAACACGCACAACCTTGAGGCGAATGGGCTACAACAGCAGAAGACCCCACCGGGTACCACTCATCTCCACTACAAATAGGAAAAAGAGGCTACAATTTGCACGATCTCACCAAAATTGGACAGTTGAAGACTGGACTGATGAGTCTCGATTTCTGTTGAGACATTCAGATGGTAGTCAGAATTTGGCGTAAACAGAATGAGAACATGGATCCATCATGTCTTGTTATCACTGTGCAGGCTGCTGGTGGTGGTGTAATGGTGTGGGGGATGTTTTCTTGGCACACTTTAGGCTCCTTAGTGCTAATTGGGCATCATTTAAATGCCACGGCCTACCTGAGCATTGTTTCTGACCATGTCCATCCCTTTACACTGCATGAAAAGTGAGATTTTCGACCCCGTAAACGCCTGTATACTCCCGGAAATCTCCCTAATTTTCGGCAGTTTTCGACAATTTACAGGCAGCGAACGTCGCGTTCGTCTGTGCCACAAATTGTCGTAAACGAACCATGACGTAGGTGGAGAGCCCCCGCTGAGAGACCGCGCTGAGGTGTGACGCCTCTCATTAGCATATGAATAGCAGCGAAACCAGAGAGTCAACGGCCAGACTTGAATTTACTCACTCACTATTGGCTGAAGCCACTACATTTAAAAAAGAAAAATCCCTCGTGATTGGTTGGCAGATCACTGCAAACCAATCATTATTGGTCCCCCTGGCTCATTATAAATGTAAACCCAAATAATATTAATAAATTATGTTGTAATAATTTGTTTTATATTAATGTTATTGTGCTATGAAGTATTCATACCATCAAGGAATATATGGGAAAATTATACGGACCGTGCCGTTTATTCAAAGAAAGAGCATTTATAAGCATACAGCTGTTCATTCAAAGAAAGGGCTTCATTTATAAAACACAGCTGTTTATTCAAAGAAAGAGCTTTATTGTTAAACACACAACTATGTACAGTGCAGCAGTAATGTAATGTAAAGTTCGGCGTGCTCCAGGCTGCGAGAGCGCGGTGGCCCCGTCAACAATGCGTCTTCCTCGTCCAACATGAGTTCAATGGTCGCGGACTTCCAAATGTCCACCTCATCCAGCACACTCTTGCTTCCAGCAACTGTAATACAATCCATAAAGACAATAAGCAACCTGAAAAATACTCACATTGACAAAAAACGGATCTAATATAATAAATCTTACCCTTTTTCTTCCTGGTCGACTCCGAGCTAAACTTCGCAGTTTCCGTCTGCTATGTAAGTTCAGATTGTTTGTATCTGAAGCTGCGGCGTGTCGATTCATAATATGTCTTACAGGCAGCTGGAAAACAATTACATGAGACTGGTATTAATAAAAACAGTCACGGTAAAATTAAACTAGGAATGAGAAACACATTAGAAGTTACTTACACACAATTTCGTCGTGATCAGCGGTTAAATCTGGACTCTTGGAAATCACTCCAAGCAGATAAGAGCTCACGGCTTCGTTATGAGGCGAGGATAGTCTGTGTAAACAAAATGTGCGGTTATAAGCTCAGATCTATTAACGCATCCATTTCCTTATACAGCTGAATAAAAGCATATTCTTTAAATCGTAACGTTACATTACCCATGCTCTGGTTCATAGCGCCTGCAGTTTGCGTTTGAGTTGTGAAGACGAAGACAGCCTCCTGAAAATTAGTCGAAAAAGTTGGTCGCGTCCAGGAGTTGAAGACGGCGTCCTGTCATTGTTGATCACGAAAAAGGAAAGCAGCAAAAAAATAGGAAATGTAAAAAAAAACAAAAAGGTTTAAAGCTCGTCTTCTACGCGTCATGGCCATGACCTCGACCTCACACGCCATTGGACTAGGGCTCTACTATGGAACGCGCCCGGGGCCAAATCTCTTTATACGAAACGCGTGACTTATGACTGTTTCAACACGCACTGTTTGTCAACGCAGCAATTTTTTACGTGTTTCTTTTGTATGTGTAGACACGCACATTCTGGTCGTGTAACAGGCTACACACACAGTCGACGCACATGTTAAGACATTTTAACATGTTAAGAAGACACATTTGAACGTGTTTCTTAACGCGCACATTCTGTACATGTCGAAGTGTAATTTTTTTTTTTTAAAGCAGACTTCCCTTTAGATGTAGCCTAGGCTACATACATATTAATATAAGATATTAATTAATTGCTTAACTGACTACTGTGCTAGAGTAAAGTAGCCTAATGTTACAATGTATATTAAGTAAATGCTTAATATTATACAATTATTATAATTTATCTATATGGGTTATTGTTTGTTTTTTAAAGTTAGGCTATATATAATTTCTAAAAGTATATATAGGCTAATTTACACAGCACATATTTATAACTGAAAACACACACACACACACACACACACACACAACTTTATTCACTTTCACATAATAATGTTTTTGTAATTTGGTGTTTAGTTTGTTTATACTGTTCTGTCTCTGTTTTGTTTCCAGTAACATCTGATGAGTGCTATAATAAAATGACTTCATTATATTTAAAATATGTTTTGATATACATTTTATTTATATTATTAATATTTGATTTACCCATAACGTGTCTTTAGGAAGCCATAAGTTATAGAGACAAGAATAACTTTTGCCATTTAAATGCCACATTAATTTACTGAGGACCCATACAGCCAATGATCATGTGTGAAAACACTTATACATAAATTGATCACTTAGAAATCAAAACTAAGGTTTGAGAAAGAAAGAATATGCATACAACAAAATATATTGTTTCATAGCAGCTTCAGTATCAAGTTCAAAACAAATTCTGCTGTAAACCGGCTCTAACAAGCCAATATAGTGTCAATATTCAGCTCAAGTGACTTCAGTGTTGATTCAGTTCAGCTGATTTCAGTTCAACTGATTTCAGTTCAGCTGATTTCAGTTCAACTGTAAATTCCTCAGTTGTGCATATTTGTGTGTAGTTAGATATATGCAAAAACAACATTTTTGGAAGAGTTAAAATAGTTTTGCACAAAGTGTTGCTTTTGCAAGCGATGTCTGATGTTTTGCATGTTGTGTGTTTTGTGTGTAGAGTTACAAGAAATGGAGCCATATTTTCAGAAATTGTGTGTAAGCAATTAGATAAAACTGTAAATGAATCCAGTTTATTTTTGTTCAGGACTCATAGTCCAGGTGTTAGTAATCTGTGCTTAATCTTTGTTCCAGGCAACAATTTTTTAACTCGCGATTTACTAGATTAGGCCTACTCTTGGCATAATTTAAACCCTGTCCTGGAAACCACCTCTTGAAAATCTGCATTGATAATTCATAAAATGTGGTGTGAGCTCAATTTAAATGACAATTACAGAAAAAACACAATATGACTTAACTATAAACACACAAACTTGTACTTTTCACATTTATGATTAATAGCCATTTTAAAAATCATTCACAGTGCAGGGTGGAAAAATTAATTTTGGTATGTAAACTGTATGCTTTACTTGATTTATTTGTGTGCTTTGGTTCATTGTCTTGTTGCATCACATAACCTCTCTAAAGGTTGAAGACATGAACTGCTGTCCTGTATATTTTTTTTTTTACATAACATTGGTTATTGCTAAATAACCAATACAGAGTATTTAATCTACATACAGATAAATAACATACAGAGTAATTAATCTACACTGTGAGCCCGGACAAGTTGAATCTACTTAAAAAATTGGAGCAAACTGGTTGCCCTAAAAATTTAGTAATGTGAACTAAAACGAGTACATTTAACTTAAATTTAAGTTAACATTTTAACTTAAACTTTAAACTTGTTTTAGTTAAAAAAATTCAGAACCTAGATAAAACTCCCCCTGCTGCTACTCTGATTTGCATTTGTGTAGCTCACAGCATGTTCATTTACATGATAAAGCCTCCCCTAGAATTAAGGGGAGGGGGGTCATGGGGGGACAACTGCCAAGCAAGGCCCACGTCAATTTCTGTCAATTTACGGCAGTTTTCGGAGTTGCCTGCAAATTGCCGTGCACAGTCGTAAACCTGAAGTTTCACGGCAATCTACAGTGCCACATACTGACGAAAATCCCACTTTTCATGCAGTGTTATGACCACCATGTACCCATCCTCTGATGGCTACTTCCAGCAGGATAATGCACCATGTCACAAAGCTCGAATCATTTCAAATTGGTTTTTTGAACATGAATGGCCCCCACAGTCACCAGACCTCAACCCAATAGAGCATCTTTGGGATGTGGTGGAATGGGAGCTTTGTGCCCTGGATGTGCATCCCACAAATCTCCATCAACTGCAAAATGCTATCCTATCAATATGGGCCAACATTTCTAAAGAATGCTTCCAGCACCTTGTTGAATCAATGCCACGTAGAATTAAGGCAGTTCTGAAGGCGAAAGGGGGTCAAACACAGTATTAGTATGGTGTTCCTAATAATCCTTTAGGTGAGTGTGTATATATATATATATATATGTTACTTGACTGTAACCCTGTTTCCTGAAAAAGCGAGATGCTGCGCTAGATTTTAGCGCTTTGGGAAGTGTCTTTAGCACAACCAGCTGTGAAATAGTGAGTATAACACGTCAATGAAATTGACCCAGAGGTATTTGTAGCCTCTGCTGGTGACGTCATCAGCGCACCTGTTGCATGAGGCTATAAATAGATGAGCCCCAGCTGCAAGCCCTCAGGTCTTTTTATTTGAAGAGCAGTCCTGGGACATCATCAGTACGGCAACGTAGCGCAGCATCTCGTTCTGCTTTATCAGGGAACAGCTCCCTTTCAAAAGCTTCACTCACTGCTGCGCTAGCTTTTAGCGTTTTGGGAACAAGAATACCCTCGCTGCCGTGCATGATGGTGTCTGGACCCCTTACAGTTTTGTATGTGTGCACAAGAAAGCCTCAGACATTAACTTGTGATGTCGACAAATGATAAAATCTCATGAATGTGTGCGGAGAGGACCAACCTTCCACAACACAAACACTTTGTAAGGGCACACCCCTTGCTTAAGCAGTAGAGGAGGCGACCCGCCTGGTGGAATGAGCCCTTAAACATATTGCGAAGCTTGCCTGCGTATCTCATAGGCAAGAGCAATAGCATCCCTGACCCAATGTGACATGGTCTGTTTGGTGGCGGCATAACCTCTGTTATGGCCCCCATGAGAAACAAACAGTTGTTCTGACTATTGCCACTGGCTAGTGCGGTGGACGTAGGCCTGAAGAGCACGAACTGGACACAGTGTATGATGTTTCTCCTGATCCGGTGTTTTTAAAACGGCGGAGGGCAGAAGGTTTCAAGAGTGACAGGATGTACAGTCGAGAAAGGAACCTTAGGTAGGTAGTCAGGATGAGGATGCAAAATCACTTTCACCAAACCTGGGGCAAAGTCCAAGCAGGATGGCGATATTGACAGAGCCTGCATATCCCCAATTCTTTTTAAAGAAGTTATATCCACAACGAAAAACATCTTTAGAGTCAGAAGTTTGTCAGACACTGACTCTAGAGGTTCAAAGGGGGTCTCAACCAGACCCTCGAGGACTATAGCTAAGTCCCATGAAGGGATCTTGGTTCTTACAGGGGGCCTCAGTCGTTTGGTCCCACGAATGAAGCGAGCGAGCAGAGGATGTCTCCCGAGTGGCACACCGTCAATCAAGGCGTGGCAAGCCGAAAGTGCGGCCACATAAAACCTGTGAGTGGCGGGGGGTGTGCCTACTGACAACTTTTCCTGCAGAAAATCCAGAACTGAAGCAACCTGGCAATTGACTGGGTCTGCATTATGTGTCGTACACCACCTTTCAAAGACACCCCATTTACTGGCATAAATGATCCTATTGGAAGGAGCCCTAGCACTTAGAATAGTCTCAATAACATCAGGCGAAAGCCCAGCGTCCCTCAGTAGGTGCCCATCAGGGTCCAAACATGAAGGTTCCACAGGTCAGGCCTGGGATGAAATATCGCACCCCCCGCCTGAGACAGAATATCCCTCCTCTCCGGAATTGCCCACGGCGAGCCATTGAGGAGAGACACTAACTCAGAGAACAAAACTCTGTTCGGCCAAGGCGGCACTATCAATAAGAGGCAAGACCCTTGTTGGCGAACCCTGGCTAGAACTCCCAGGAGCAGAGCAACTGGAGGGATCCTGGGAGCAGAGCAACTGGAGGGAAGGCATACAGGCAAATCTTGGGCCATGTATGAGCCATCGCATCCAGACCCAGTGGGGCTGGGTGACTGAGAGAGAAGTACAGTATAGGGAACATTGCACTGTCTGATAAGAGGCGAAAAGGTCCACTTCCACTCTGTAAAATCTGGTCCATATGTGATCGACATCGAGTTTCCATTCCCCCATCTGTAATTTCTGTCTGGACAGTAAATCTGCTCCCACATTCAACTGCCCCGGAATGTACACTGCCCTGAATGACAGGAACTTGTCCTGGGCCCAGAGAAAAATCTGCCTCGCTATTCTGTTCAGATTGCGTGAACGCAGACCTCCCTGGTGATTTATGTAAGAAACTGTTGCTGTGTTGTCCACCCGCACTAGGATATGACAGCCCCTTAACTGGGGGAGAAAGTATTTCAGGGCCAGAAATACAGCCATCAACTGGAGGTAGTTGATGTGCCCATCGAGCTGATGACCCTCTCATTCCCCTTGGGCTGGACGGTCACTTAAGACCGCACCCCAGCCCATCAGGGAGGCATCTGTCATTAACAATATGTGAAGACAAGGCGCCCTAGAGTGGGACCTAAGGCAAGAAACCGGGGTCTGAACCACATAGTTAGTGTAAGCCACACCTGACTTTGCTCAGGGAATGCTGAATGTCTCAGTTCAAGCGGGAAGCAGTTGTGTCCACCTCGTGACCGAAAACCAAACAAACCCTATTGATAAGTCGTTCTCTGGGCAGGAGAAAGAACACTTTTCTTGGTGTTGAGTCTCAACCCTTGAGAAACTAGATGAGCGAACACACTGTCTCTGTGTTGAAGCGCCATCTCTCGCAATTGTGCTAATATTAGCAATCGTCTATGTAATTCAAAATGTGAATGCCCCGGAATCCTAATGGACCAGTAAGGTATCCATGCATTTGGTATACGTGCGGTTACAAGGCTAGCCGAATGGAAGAACCCGAAATTGGTAAGCTTTTGCCCCCACACTGTAAAAAATGTGGAGTAGGATTTACTTGAAAAAAGCTTGGAAACAATTTTCACTCAGAAAAGGCTAGTAAAATCTATACATAATTTTTAGTAGCTTTAATTAGAAATGTTTAAGTTAAGTTTACATGGGAATTCCCAGTAAATTTTAATTACTTTTTGTTTGTAAATTTTACTTAAGTAATGCTTATAAACAGGGCTCTGAACCGGTTCAAGGAACGAAAACGAAAACCGGAAACGAACGAAATTTTAAGAGGAACAAAAACGGAAACGAAATCAAAATCAATTTGAATCGTTCTGAACAGAAACGTTAATTTGAAATGACCATTAACCGGTTAATAACGTTATTTTATCGTTCTCTTTAATATTTTAATTTGGCAGTGACCAATCATGAAATGAGTAGTACAGCATGTGACGTTGACGGATCAAGCGTGAGTGAAATGCCCGCGCACCATCATCTATGAATCTACCGGTAACGCAAGTCAGTGTGAGCGCGCATTTTCATGCCTCAAGTACATTTCTTTCCCCGCTGAGGTCTACAATGAATGTGCAGGTATTGGAGGACATTCTTTTCGAACGTTTAAATAAGCAGTACGGACTTTAAGCTCAAATAGACTGATTTAGGATAGTTTATTGATTCCGTTTAAGCCTATCCAAGTAGGCTATAGCATCTATCAAACATTTTTCCTATAGTCTTTCAGATTGCCAATACAGGACAGGTCAATGTTTTCTATATAGACGGTTGATGCTTCGTATTAAATGGTATGTTATATTGCATTAAATGCAAGCTTTATTAGCTGACTGAATTTGATTGTGATGCAAGAACGTGTTGCGCAGTGTTTGCTTTTAAATTAGCAGTTGACGGTGCATTAAAAGAGCAATGGTTATCCAGTTTATTTATTCTTCATTCATGCATTTTTTAAAACAAGTCGTGTTGAAAAAAAGTTATGTACAAAGAATGTTATCACTCTTCTGAAAATAATTCGGCATTAGAGGCCACTTTCGATTGTCTAACGCTCCATTAAAACAGGTCCGCTGTTTATGCCTTGTAATTAATGCATGTATTTCTGGTTTTAAAAATGTTATTAAATAAATATTCAAGTTTAATTACCATGTGTTATATTATTATTGAGTGAAAATAAGTCTATTTATATATATTTGTTTAAAATTTATACATATTTGTTTAAAGTATAGGCTTAATTAAAATAACGTTATTAACCGGTATTTTTTCATATCAAACCGTTTTCGGAACAGTAATGTTTATTGAGGAACGCAAATAATATCGAAACGCTATAATACCGATTCTGCTCGGAGTGAACCGATTGATATTTTTTTCCGTTTTTAAGCCCTGCTTATAAATATAATATGATTTATTGCATGTCTTTTACATAAGAATCCTAGTTATCTTTTTTAGTTATCCTGAGTAACCTTTACTTCAAATATTATTTAAACATTACTTAATATAATTTGTGATATATTACTACTGATGTTTTCAACAACAAAAAATTATCTTTTTTAGTTATCCTGAGTAACCTTTACTTCAAATATTATTTAAACATTACTTAATATAATTTGTGATATATTACTACTGATGTTTTCAACAACAAAAAACACACTGACAGACATTTTCCTTGAGTTTTATTTGAATTAAACGCTTGAAAAAGCAACAACAACAACACAAAAAACTTTTTAGAACGATCTCACTTGCTGAACAAATGAGCAAGTTAGCTTAAGTTCAGGGAGTAAATGAAGCCCATGAGCAGAAGGCACGCATTTGTGAGATTCTTACAACAGCACCACAGTCCTCTCAGTGACGTCAGCTATGTTAGCATCTTCCTCTCCTGCAGTGCTGCCCAGTACAATGATCTTCATCACGATTGGTAAAGCTATCTACGTCAAATACACAAATACAAATACACAAATACACAAAAGTGCAAAGTGGTTACAATCATGTACAGTAAGTTTTATGTTCTCTTTAATTTTGTGACAAGAGTCCCACACAGAGATTTGGTCTCACCATCATTAAATCTGTTATTACATGAAGAAAGAGGGAAACAATTAAGACTAAATCAAGAAGAACTGTCTACAAGACACTTAAAATACTACCTGCAAAGCTACTGTACTGTAAAAAAGTTTTAGGCACTTGTGTAAAAATTCTGTAAAGTGGGGATGCCTTTAAAATGCTTTCAAAATTGATTTTAATTTGCCTTCTATGGACTAAATCAATATTTGGTGTGATCACCCTTTGCACTTAAAGCATTTTTTATCAAATCAAATAGTAGAGTAGAGTAGCCTTTATTGTCATTGGAAGTACAACAAAATTTATAAATAAAAATATATAGATGGATTTTAGGAAGGGGGTCCCTCCTTAAGGTTCATCATATTTGGGGGTCCTTGGCATCATAACGTTTGAAAACCCCTGCTCTACAGCACCTTTATCAAATCGTACTGTGAAGAACCCATAAGAGGTGTCATATTGCATTTTATTTCCTTGCATTTTATTTCTTGCTAAAGAGCACCAACAATGGTTCTTTGGCTCGTTAAGACTCTTTAAAGGGGCTTAACAGGTTCTTTGTACAGCAGTGGTGCTATATAGCACCTTAACCACCCCGAAGAACCGCTGAAGAACCATACAGGGGTTTAAACAGGTTCTGTATGGTAGTGGTGCTATATAGCACCATTTTTTAAATAAAATATGATATATAGCACCTCTTATGGGTTTTACATAGCACCATTTGATAAAAGTGCTGTAGAGCACCTTTAAAGATATGGTGCTATATAGCACCAAAATGGGTTCCCCTATGATTACAAGCCAAGAACCACTTTTAGTGCCATATAGCCCCATTTTTTTTTAGAACGGTATAGCACTTTTTTTTGACAAACTACAGCACAAGGATATAAAAAGTAAAAAACTATTTTGGGGATGAAAATGCTAGTTCCTTTTGCAGTACTGTACATTTCCAAAGTCAAACTAAATTTTAATGTATCTATTAATATACCTGGAAGACTTCAATTTCAGACTTCAACCAAGAAGATCTTCAATTTGCTGTTAAAAACAAAAGTAAATTACAGTAAATGAGCATTAACAGTGTACACTTCCATCTATATATATATATATATATATATATATATATATATATATATATATATATATATATATATATATATATATATACATCTGTGTGTGTGTGTGTGTGTGTGTGTGTGTGTGTGTGTGTGTGTGTGTGTGTGTGTGTGTGTGTGTGTGTGTGTGTGTGTGTGTGTGTGTGTGTGTGTGTGTGTGTGTGTGTGTGTGTGTGTGTGTGTGTGTGTGTGTGTGTGTGTGTGTGTGTGTGTTGTATACGTGTATGTATATCTATTGAAATCTGTGTCATACTGGTATAGGCTGTAAGAATTATTGGCAACTTACCTGGCATGAGCTTTAATGGTGAGTGCAACCTGTTGGACATATGTTAGACATGTTAATGTCAGAAATATACTTCTTTATTCCAAATTTGAATAAATATACTTATCTTATTGATGTAAATGTATAGTTAAATGTATAGCTCATATAAGGTTGCCTGAACACATACCCTACAAAATGTATCATTAGCTATTCAATAGTGAGTATAATCTCGGTTTTTCCTTGATTAATATGCATCAACAAAGCAATGTAGCTTAGTTGATGTGAATTAATGGGGGATTGGCGGTTTTCTCCATCACTTTTAAAGTTAATGGCCTAACGTTAATTTACCCATCTCGGGGCTCGGGTAGTCTATCATCCCGGGTTCGTAAAACTTCCGAGGCTGTACATGTCCATTTTTAAATTAGGAAACGTATGTTTATAATTCGGATAGCACGCGAGGGCACAATTATTTAATCACAAAGATGATTAAACACAACGTTTGCGTCGGGCACAGTTCATCTTAAAGTTCACTGTACATTAAACTTCTTTGTAGATTACATGTAAAACATAGGACAATTGTTTTCGACACAGATGCTGTTTGCTAATAACGGATGATTTGGTTATTTAGCAAACTCAACTCGAAGTTATATATTAACAGTAACGCTTTAACTCTTTAACCACCATGACTGCAGACAGCCTAATAGCTCTATACTTTTCTGCAAACGTAACTAAATTGACCAATAAACAAATATTTCATAACTTACCGTGTAAAATTCACATCAGACTTCAAGAAAATGTTCCGTTGCTTTCCTCTGCGCGCCATTAGGACCCCAGAAAGCATGCGCATAGATTGCCTGGCTTCATGGAGTAAGTTTTACTTGCGTTTGTCATTTTTTGCATTAGTCCATTAGATGACAAAACACTTAGTAAATATTACTTGGGAAGTTCCATTTTAATTTACTTATGTATTTTTAGCACAATAAATTAAAATGAAAGCTCAAGTAGTTTATTGAATTAAACATGACATTTTGAAGTAAAAAGACAAAATAGGATTTGTTTGTAAAATATACTTAAATTATGCTAGTTTTATTTACAAGATCAAAAAATAATTTTTTACAGTGCAAGAGTGAACCTCAGGAACTTCATGTGTTGTGGCAATATTTATATGTACACATGCGTCCTTCAGATCAATCGTGCCGAACCAAACATAATGTTGAATTTGTGACACGATCGACTTTACAGTTAACATCTTGAACTTGACTGCTTTAACTGTACAGTTTAAGCCTCGAAGATCTAAGATTGGACACAACCCCCGCCCTTCTTGTGAACCAGGAAGTAACTGCTGTAATAGCCCAACTCACTCTCCAGAAGAGGAACATGTTCTATGGCCTCTTTATTGAGTACAGTTTGTAGCTCTTGTTTGTTACAGTACGAGCGCCAACTCCGGCTTCACGGAAGTGGAGACCACACCGTTAAAACGACGACAAATCAATTAGTTTACTGTCACTATGTTTACTATTTTACTGTGCTTAACACCCAGCAGAAAGGCCTGGCAGAGTGATAACAATTTTAACACTTCCTGTTGAGGGGATGTTAGATGTTCTATGTCCTGGATGATAGCAGGATTTAAACACAGAACGTCTAACATTTCACTGGAAACCGCTGCCCCACCGAATCACCAGAGGCGGCGGAGATGGAATGGTTTTGAGAGGGTAACGGGGCGGGGCGAACAAATGTTTGACATGAGTAGATAATTATACAGGGAGTGCAGAATTATTAGGCAAATGAGTATTTTGACCACATCATCCTCGTTATGCATGTTGTCTTACTCCAAGCTGTATAGGCTGGAAAGCCTACTACCAATTAAGCATATTAGGTGATGTGCATCTCTGTAATGAGAAGGGGTGTGGTCTAATGACATCAACACCCTATATCACCCTATATCACCCTATATCCTTTGGCAAAATGGGTCAAAAGAAGGACTTGACAGGCTCAGAAAAGTCAAAAATAGTGAGATATATTGCAGAGGGATGCAGCAGTCTTAAAATAGCCAAGCTTCTGAAGCATGATCATCGAACAATCAAGCGTTTCATTCAAAATAGTCAACAGGGTCGCAAGAAGCGTGTGGATAAACCAAGGCGCAAAATAACTGCCCGTGAACTGAGAAAAGTCAAGCGTGCAGCTGCCAAGATGCCACTTGCCACCAGTTTGGCCATATTTCAGAGCTGCAACATCACTGGAGTGCCCAAAAGCACAAGGTGTGCAATACTCAGAGACATGGCCAAGGTAAGCAAGGCAGAAAGTCGACCACCACTGAACAAGACACACAAGCTGAAACGTCAAGACTGGGCCAAGAAATATCTCAAGACTGATTTTTCTAAGGTTTTATGGACTGATGAAATGAGAGTGAGTCTTGATGGGCCAGATGGATGGGCCCGTGGCTGGATTGGTAAAGGGCAGAGAGCTCCAGTCCGACTCAGACGCCAGCAAGGTGGAGGTGGAGTACTGGTTTGGGCTGGTATCATCAGAGATGAGCTTGTGGGGCCTTTTCGGGTTGAGGATGGAGTCAAGCTCAACTCCCAGTCCTACTGCCAGTTTCTGGAAGACACCTTCTTCAAGCAGTGGTACAGGAAGAAGTCTGCATCCTTCAAGAAAAACATGATTTTCATGCAGGACAATGCTCCATCACACGCGTCCAAGTACTCCACAGCGTGGCTGGCAAGAAAGGGTATAAAAGAAGAAAATCTAATGATATGGCCTCCTTGTTCACCTGATCTGAACCCCATTGAGAACCTGTGGTCCATCATCAAATGTGCGATTTACAAGGAGGGAAAACAGTACACCTCTCTGAACAGTGTCTGGGAGGCTGTGGTTGCTGCTGCACGCAATGTTGATGGTGAACAGATCAAAACACTGACAGAATCCATGGATGGCAGGCTTTTGAGTGTCCTTGCAAAGAAAGGTGGCTATATTGGTCACTGGTTTGTTTTTGTTTGGTTTTTGAATGTCAGAAATGTATATTTGTGAATGTTGAGATGTTATATTGGTTTCACTGGTAAAAATAAATAATTGAAATGGGTATAAATTTGTTTTTTGTTAAGTTGCCTAATAATTATGCACAGTAATAGTCACCTGCACACACAGATATCCCCCTAAAATAGCTAAAACTAAAAACTACTTCCAAAAATATTCAGCTTTGATATTAATTAGTTTTTTGTGTTCATTGACAACATGGTTGTTGTTTAATTATTAATGTTGTAAAATTAATCCTCAAAAATACAACTTGCCTAATAATTCTGCACTCCCTGTAGAAATTATTTGTTTGCTGCATAGTTTTTAAGCTCATTCTAAAGCAGTTGTGACATTCTTTAGATTAAAACAGAAAATATTTTAGACTAACCTTTATTATAATAATTAACATCTGGTTGTGTATTGCTGATGCAACCCCAGTGAGTGGAGTTTGCTCCATGTAAACAATACTTAGTGAATATTTGCATCATGTTATAAATGTGTTTGTTGTGAACAAGATTTTTGTTTACACAAATTGAGTGATGATTATTTTCAGTGGAAAGCAACAGTATATGTGGCACAGAGCTTAAGTTATATTGTTTTAATGTCATGTTTTAGCAGAGCTGCATATACGGTTTTAACTGTCAAGTTATCTACGGAGACATCGTCCTCATCTCTGACAAAAACATTACCTACATTTTCCTTTGTCATTAAAAAATTATGAAATATTTTAGCAAGTTGAGATTTTAGCAAATGAGTCAATGTTCATGAAGCCAAAAAAAAGCAGTCTACTGGGATGAATAATATATCCAATAAAGCGCTCAAAAAGAAAGAAGAATAAAAAACACTGCCAGTAGTTATACATATTCCACTGGGCCTCAAACTGTGCAATTAATATTTAGATAATTAGTTAAAGAAAAATAATAACCCGTGATCTGTCTGCCCTGTCGGCTTCTGGGCGCAAAGCTTGTATTCTTAAGGAATATTAATTAAGAGGACAATAAACCAAAGAGCTTTTACTTCTCCACAGAATTTGTATAAAAAAAATAATAAAAAAAAATAAAAAAAACTGGAGCCTTGAGCCATCAGAGAGCCTTTCAGATGAAACATAATTGGAGGAATTTTACCATCATAATTTTCTCAGTAATACTTTTCAGTTGGAAAGTTTCTAAACATGTCTCTGATTGAACTGAGTTCTAACAACAACAACAGAAAAATCATTACCGGCCAGCATTCTCACGTCAAATAATTAGTCCAGCTTTGTCCAAATGTTTGTGGATAATCGACATAATTGGAAACGCTTGTGATGTAACGTCACGGTCAGTTTTCGGGTGGACGAAGACTCTGTTCTGATACACTTTAATTGTATACAGTGGAGCCGTGTGTTTTAGAGTCTATTCTGTTGGGATTACTGAGATACTGGCCTCCCGAATGACCTCTCTGCTAACAATCTCCACTCTCTGCTTTCTGCCATCAGACGAAGGTGTGTGCATCTCTGCGTGTGAGAGAGATAGAGTGTGTGTGTGAATGTGTGTTGCGACAGCAGTCTCTCCAGCAGTCTCTCTTCTATAATGAAGGGTGTGTGTGTGTGTGTGCAATGTTGCAGCAGCTGTCATATTGTTGGGTGTAATTGGGACCCATTGCACCATTAAGAGGGTTATGATCATTTGTGATGGTGTGTAGCAACTGTCTACTTTTGACCTAGCAGACCATTACAGATGTAGAGCAGAACAGAGGGTTAATGACATTTGCACTCTCTCTCTCTCTCTCTCTCTCACACACACACACACACACACACACACACATTACATTTTGGTTCCTTGTTCTCCATTCCTGCATTGGTACAGGAATGATGCAGTATTCATGACACCAGCTTTTCTCTGAGCTGTGGATTACATTGTGCTGTAGCTTATTTAAAAATAACTGCATCTAGTTATATTTGAAGATGTTTATTTATGAAATAAGTGATATAGACCATGTAAATGCAATCTAAAATCAAAACAGATATCTGTGGCATCACCTCAAGGATTAGAATTGGTATTCATCTTTCCAGCTTCATGTTTTTCCTTGAGCCTTTTTCATCCACCCTATACATTGCAAAAAAAAAACAAAAAAAAAACATTTAATCGTGAATTCTTTAAAAAAGTTTTTGTATTGAGAGAACTTAAAATGTCAAATTGCCACTACTTAAAAGCTTTTTTAATTGATGGATATGAAATATTACTGTCATGGTTCTGTTCTGTTTGAACTCACTGCTATCACTCTTTGTTGCCATGGTTATTGATTTTATTTGATTATCCCATTCCGCTGTGTTCTCTCAATATATGGTGTATTTAAGTACATGTGTTTCTGCCTTTAGTTGTACGGTCTCGCCAATGTTATGCTTGTGTTTGTTTGCTTGCTTGCCTTTGTTTGGATTTACCTGTGGATATACAATTACAGACTGTCTTGGATCTTTATTTTCTTCGTTGTGCATGTTACTACAGCCAGTTTGTGACAGAAGACCAGGCCTCTAAGTGATTAAAGCTGTGGCAAATGTTTTTTTTTTTACTTTAATTTTTTTCACCATATTACCATTGACATTCCCTCAGTTTGTTTGCTGTGCCTCGAGCAGGGAGATTGCTCCTTTGAGGACCATTTGGATGAGCTTTTAGATCTCGTTTATCAAACACTCTTCCCAGGTGACTGGCCTTATACATTCCTCCATGTGGGACTTAAGACCATCACAAAGGCCAAGTTGTCCGGGGAAGGACCGTGAGGGAGCCTTGCCGCATATGTGGAATGGGTTCTGGATTCCTACGGATCTGTGTTCTTCGTCAGCCCAGCGGAAGATGACACCAGCCCCACTCCAAACCCAGAGCCTGGCCAGAAACCACCCAGCTGCACAGAACGTTTGCCTGAGTCCACCGCAGACAGGTAACCTTGTGAGTCTGACCAGGTGTGTGAGTGGGCAGCACCATCTGTCATCGTGGGAGTCATAGTGGAGTACGAGGGTATGGAAGGGAGCCCCGCCCACACTCTCGTCACTGAGAGTGAGTTTCTGAAGACCTCAATGAACTGTTTTGATTTTGGAGAGGATGATTCCTTGCACTCCCTGATCACAGACTCGGATGATTCCCGCCCAGCCTCCCTCTCCTGCCTCCTCTCTAAAACTCAGACTATCCCTCCGTCCAGTTTATACTGCCCCTTGTTAGTCACTCTGTTCCTCTTTAGCCTTCCCTCCAGACCTCAGCCAGTCCTTCTATCCAGTCTCCGCTGTCTCACCCATTCCCTCAGTTCCCCCTGAGCCTACTCTCCTTGGCGCATATTCATTCCGTGAGCCATCTCTGTCTGTACGTGTGGATCCCCATGGCTCTGCCTCTGGCCGCTGATCCCGTCACTCCACCTTGGCCCGTCGCCCTGACTCCTCCACCTTCCTACTTCGGCAAGGGCCATCAGGCTTTCGGCTCCACCATGCTCCCCAGATGTTGTCATTCCACCTCCATGGATTTGTGCAAAGTGAAATTCTTAAATTTTAGGTAAATGTCTTAAGTGAAGTTAAAATGTTACATTTCGATTACTTAAAAACTGGCATTAATGTAACAATTACCTATTTGGATTAACTAAAATATATTTTGTTTTATCAACTTAATGAGTGCTATGCATATTTTGTCATTTTATTTACATGTTTTTTTTATTGATTGATGTTAAATATTAATTTTAATGGATATTATTCATCCCTTGTAAATGCATGAAATGTGTTGCAAAATATCCTAAAATGTCACATACAGACCTCAACACTTGATACATTAAACACACGTTGAAAAGGTAACAACCAAATGATAATTTTAAGTAGATGAACAAATTCATCTCCAGTCAAGACAATATGCTACTAAATGCGACTACAAAATCAACAACAGCAATGTAAATAAAGCCAGTAAGTGGTCAAACAATTCATCCGTATTAATTATTCATACCACAATGCATGCTGGGAAAAGGTGAATGTGACTGAACCAAGGTCAAGTGACATTTCTTACAAGCAACATTTAATCGCAATATTGCATTATTACATTATATTTATATTTGTCTAAGTACTTTCATCTAATGTATATCAAAGATGCATTTATTATTATTTATTATTGTTTTACCAGTGCCCAGTTTGTTTTGGAGAGATGACCCAGAAAACCTTTTTTCTTTTCTCACCTTCAGTACTTGCTGTTACAAATCAGAGTATCTCACAGAAAAAAGCTGTATCGAGATGCATTACTTCTATTCTTGAAAGTTTTGAATAGTAAATACACTCAAGTAAATAATCAAATAAATCTTTGTTGTTTTTTCGTTGTTATTTATTTGACCTGATACATTATCTACAGTGTGCTGTGTAACTCCACCACACATGTCCAAAAATGCACTTCTCCTTCATTTATCTTCTTTATTAATCATTCCTCTGTATTGGATTCTCTCTCATCCCCCTCTCTTTTTAAACTAAATAATCCCAACCACTTCACACAAACAATTTAATCTGTGGCTGGGTGAGAATTGTGTTTGTCGTGCCAAAGGCACAGTCATCCCTCATTTTCCAATCGGTTGTGGTGCTCATAATGAATGTTCCTGAGCTGGACCAACTGCTCGTAAATTAACACACGGCGCTCTGTTGCTCGCAGCATTACCGCAGCACTTTTGCTAGAATACAGCGAGACGTCACTGTGGAAACGGCAAACAGCACATGAAGCATTAGAAGGGCTGTGATGTGGAGGGGTTGGGGTGGTATGAGAGAATCAAAGTGCTATACACTAAGAAGCCAATCCACTGGAAAATAGCTGCAAAACAGCCCCCTGAAACAGCTAAGAGCTTCTGAGGGAAAAGGGTGGTCTTGGGGGACTGGGACCAAGCACATTTCCTAAATGTGAGGATTTAGGACCTGTGAGGTGAGGTTGGCCTGCCACTGAACTCTGTCTAACCTGGTTTTTACCTCATACGTGTCGCCCGAATAAGATTAGAGATCTGGAATTTGTAAATAGCATTATGTCTGGCTCACAGCTGTCTTTCCTGGGAGAGAACATTTAAAAGGGAATGGCTGGTCTGTATTGATTGAATATCTGAGAACGTGCTTGTGGCTTTCTCTCCATGGATAACCTCAGAGGTAATGATTTCCCTTAAAGTTGACAGTCACAGGAATCTTTAGTCACTAGATTGGGTTCATAAGTCAATTTGTTTGTCATTTACTGTAGGTAGAAAGAGACAAATCTATCATTTAAAGCCTTGAAATTAGGGACAAATCATTGGATTGTTTTGGTAGCTTAACACTTGGTAGCGTGTCTGCTCAGATATTCTCTTTCCTCTTCTTGGTCAAGTTTCCGCTCAAGGATTCTGTGTTTCACAAGTGCAAATGTCACGTGGCAACCATGGAATGACAGAAATGTAGTCGATGGAATTCATGAAATTTGCATGACCATTTTTGTCCTTGAATGCATAAGTGCTATATTAAAGCACACTTAACATCATAAAAACATCATATAAATTCTTACGTATAACCAATAGTAAAATGTACTTATTTATATAATATAATATAATATAATATAATATAATATAATATAATATAATATAATATAATATAATAAATAAAGTATAATACAATTTTGTGTATAAAATATTTTTCATTTATAATTTTTTTTATATTTATTTATATTTGTATTTTAGTTTAATTATTGTTATATTTGTTGTGTTGTTGTATGGGTTTTTTAGCTACTGCCTCTCTGAGAAAACACCCCTGCATCAATGTGTAGTTGTGCAGGTGTTGACTTGCACCAGGACAAGGTCACTGTTTGATTTTATTCAATACTGTTCACATCCTCTTTTTACTCAAGACAATAGTAGTGGCCCAACCTGGCCTGAGGGACACAGCTTGCGTTCATTACAAGTTCATTGTCCTCTGCTCGTTTGGCCTGCTGGCAAGTCGTCTCTGTCCATCCATCCATCCGCCCAAGTGCCCAGCGGGGATGGTCATTAAGGACATCACAATGTCCATCTCTAAGACGCCTGTCTTCATCAGATGCTTGGTGGTTATGTTCCTCTTTTGCCTGAGGGGACACACGGTGGGAAAAGCAACTCGTCGTCTTACTCTTGACACTTGTGTTTTTTAATGAGGTTTAAGAGTGACTGTCCCTTTGACAGCATTTGGCCGGAGTCTGTTATGCCTGTGGTGATCTTAGCCAGCGTGATGGTTTTATGTCCTGCACCACAGATTCAAATCAGAGTCATTTAAATTTATGTTGTTTAATCTCTAGGTCTGTGACTCAATCGCACCATTCAGTCTGGAATATTTCCTTTGAAATACACCTATTTTGCAAGATGGGTAGACAGATAGAGAGACAGACAGACAGCCTCCTCTGTCCCAATCGACTTAAAACAGACCCCCTAATGCATGCAGTGAGTTTAGTGGGGGTCATTGAGAATGAATGGGGGAAAGTCACGTGAGAAGATTCAATGTCTCCATTGCGCTATGATTGAATATGATTGGTTATGATTGGATATGATTGGTTCGTGCAAAAAATCCCGCCTCTTGTTTTCGTGCACATTTTCAGCCTGAATGAAGATAATGATGCCGTTAATGGGAAGACCAACTCAGCCATTTTACTGCGTTACGTCACGTCAAAATCAAACTCAAAATGGGCTGAAAACATGATGACTGTGGGGGGTTTTTAAGTGAGCAATCAGCATGGGGAAATTAAAGGTAGGCCTACTTCTTCGTGTCTATGTCTGTGTATGTGACCAGCAGTGTTTACCGGGCTTGGTAACTGCTGAAAATAAGTTGACAATTAAAAAGAAAAGCTGAACATTGGTTCACAAATAATATACATTGCTTAAATTGTTACTGCCTTTAGTTAGAATTTAGTTATATAACTTGATGAAATTTATACTTGGTTTAATACATTTAAATTTACATACTATGTAGTTATAGCAAAAAATACCAAATATAATAGTATTTGGTCTTTTATTATGTAATGTTTATTTAACCAGGAACATTAAGTGTAACAGGGACATACATTTACATTTGATATACATGTTAAAAAAATGTGTTTTAATCATTTTAAAACACCACCGCACACCACTGACAGATTATCATTAATGGCTGTTTCCATGGATGAAAGAAAAAACACTCAAGGGCAAGTTATCTGCAACCGTACCTATACTCATGCATGAATATCTATATATCTGCAATAGACTTCAGCAGATGAAGGACAAGATGAAGGTGCTTGCTAACACGGCATGACAGTTTAAAATAAAAATCTTGTAATATTAAGTTAACACATATAAAAATGCAAACCAACACATTCTCACCCGTGAAAGGTTATCGCATTTCTTCTGGAATTTAAGTATCAGCATTTTTTTTTTTTACAACCAGAGGCTGCGCAATGTTATGGATTCTTGAAAAACACATTGATTTTTATTGTGAGTCACAACAGCATCTGAAAAACTGACCGTTCCAAGATGCCTGACAAGTCGAAGTGTCTGGATCGGTCGAATGTGGCATCTAAGTATACATATCTAGGGGTGCATAAATGGTTGATAGGTAAACAGGTATGTAGGTAGGTAGATAGATGGTGGATAGATAGGTACATAGGTGGTATAGTATATAGTGTATAGTGCAGTATAGGTGTATATAGATGCATAGATGATAGATATGTGAATGTGTAGGTAGGTATGTAGGTACATAGATGGATAGATAGGTGAATAGATATGTAGATACAGCATATGGTTAGATAGATGGCTACCCACCTATTTGAGGACAGATACGTACATTATAGATGGATAAACGTGGATTGATAGGTATATAGATAGATAGATAGATAGATAGATAGATAGATAGATAGATAGATAGATAGATAGATAGATAGATAGATAGATAGATAGATAGATAGATAGATAGATAGATAGATAGATAGATAGATAGATAGATAGATAGATAGATAGATAGATAGATAGATAGATAGATAGATAGATAGATAGATAGATAGATAGATAGATAGATAGATAGATAGATAGATAGATAGATAGATAGATAGATAGATAGATAGATAGATAGATAGATAGATAGATAGATAGATAGATAGATAGATAGATAGATAGATAGATAGATAGATAGATAGATAGATAGATAGATAGATAGATAGATAGATAGATAGATAGATAGATAGATAGATAGATAGTGGATGAAGATAGATGGATGTCTAAGTACTTTCATCTAATGTATATCAAAGATGCATTGCTTGCAAATATTATGATATATCATTGCGTTTTCGCTCATAAACTTGACACACTTGGTCTACTATGTGGAATAAAAGTATTGTGTCCTGAACAAATATTCATTAGCCTGATAATGACGGATAAACAGAGAATATGTTAAACTTGGGTTTTGTAAATACTGCACTGTCTTCCCAACAAAGAGAAATCTTGTTCTCTTCAACAGAAAATAGGAATATCAAAGGCCTGAGATCTCTTGAGCGTAATGAGATTGATTTTCAAAGGGATTCAAATGCATATATCAATCTATTAAAATCACCTGACCATAGCAGATATGTCCCTCACTTACCTTTTATCTCAAAAGCTTTCTCCAGGAAAACCAAGAGGCACTACTTGGTATTTAAATTCTCTGAAAGCTTCATGCAAGTTCTCAATTACCAACCTGTATGCCACTGATAAGTCACTGAGCTCAGAGATTTCCTCATCTTCATACTTTGCCATTTCAACACACAGTTTGACACTTCAAACATTCTTACTCATCAAAATTTCATTACAACTCTTCGGTGATGGTCATGCATGAACATGCTACTTCATATTTACTTTTTTTCAGGAGGTTTGTCTGTGTAGTTAATTGACTTTAATAAGGAATAACTCCTTGAATTGATCACACTCTCTGAAACACTTGTCTTTCTCTTCAACATCCACCCTGCTGCCTATGTCCCAAAATCACCTCTAAATGCTTCTCCTCCATTTATCTCCTTCATTAATCATTCCTCTTTATTGGATTTTCTCTCATTTTCTCTCTTTTAAAACTAAATAATTTCACACCACTTCACACAAAGTACTTGTGGCAGGATGAAAACTGTGTCTGCCAGCTCAAGGATACAGATATGCATTTGCCTTTCAGTTTACTGTTAATGTTCATATAATATAATAAGGGCGTTCACACGAGCACTTTGTAAACACGGGGGCGGTACTTCTGCCTAAGTCTGGCGTGACCTTTCCGCCGAGATTACGTCATTTGCGCAAGATGAACAATTTAGGTTTAAAAGTATATTCTTTTTTTTGTTTTTTAATGATCGATTGTTTTGCTAGATAAGACCCTATTCCTTGTCTGGAATCACGCAGAGCCTCTGAAACCCATCGAAGCACTTTGAAATTGCATTGATTTGGACCTTCACCATTTTGGTTGCAATTGAAGACCATTATATGATAACAAATCTAGAATGTTTTCTTCAAAAAAACGTACTTTCGTTTCGACTGAAGAAAGAAAGACATGAACATCTTGGATGAGATGGGGGTGAGTAAATTATCAGGACATTTTAATTTTGGAGTGAACTAATCCTTTAACGTTTGTGTTTTAATATATCTATAAAAATCATTAATGTGCTTTAAATGATTTTATTTAACACAAAACCACATACAAGGACGTAATGTGAGTCACCTAAACGAGTGTGGCGTCTGTCTTTGAAACGCCTGGTGCCTTGCTCAAAACACCCAACTTTATTCCTTAGATAATGTATATAATTAATTTGGATGATAAAATGTTCATAAAACTGTGCACTGTTTGTTTATGGGCAGGTAATGGAGTTAGGCGCGTCGCAGAATCTTTTGGCTACAAGTAAAAAGCAGGAAGGTGGTCTGAAGTTCGAAGTTCACCCGCAGAGTACGAGTCCCACTCCAGCACGAGAACCAGCGCTGATACAGTGGAAATGGATAACAGACAGGTTGATTACACTTTAATTACTTTTAAATACTTCTAATTGTCACAGATACGTCAGGTTCCACCCTCCACCAATCACAGCGCACTCCTTCCCCAGAGTACTGATCACCATCACCTGCACCTCATCACCACACTCATCACCAGCACTACAAGACTCACAACCACACAGCACTCCACGTCCGGTCTCGTTCGCATATACTTCAGGCTATGCTTACGTCAAGTACTCTACTACTGATACTTACCTGTCTCCAGCGTGTCTCCTTCCTTCCGTGTTCCTTGTCTGCTGTGTGGGTGTGTTCCTGTCCGTCCCTCAGTACTCCAGCGATCTACAGTCTCCAACGATCTCCAGTCTCCAGCGACCTCCAGGCTCCAGCGTCCTTCCATCTACAAAACAAAAGACAGTAACTCTCTCTCTCTCGTATCACCTTCTAATCTACCAACAACCGGTTTACTCACCTGCTCCACAACACCTGCTCTACTGTGGTCTAATAAACTACCCTTACCTGTTAACATCTGTGTCTGCCTCCTGTGTACTTGTAACAGAAGACCGGACCCTACCGAAGACCCAGTATGAGCCAACCGGATCCATTCCAGGAATTGGTTGATGCGCTTCGGCGTACATTTCCTCCACAACCCACTCCAGTTACTGTTCATTCACCTGCACCAGCGAACACTAACCCTGTGAACAACCCTGCCATAATGTCTCCCTTTCAGTGGTCGCGCTCCTCGACTCGGGGTCAGCCGGCAACTTCCTCTCCGGTGCCATCAGCCACCAGTTACGCCTCAAGACCACTCCGTCTCCGACCACCTACAGGATCAGCTCAATAACCGGAAGACCCCTCAGTCGCAAGCACGTCCGTACCGTGGCTGGACCAGTCATTCTCCAAGTAGGGCTTTTACACCGGGAAGAGGCTCACATGCTGGTTCTGGAGGATTCGACTGCTGACGTGGTTCTGGGGCGCCCCTGGTTGGAGCAGCACAACCCTACCATCTCCTGGAAGACGGGCGAAATCTTGAAGTGGGGCGACACTTGCTTCTCTCAATGTCTAACTGAACTTCCTCTTCCATCCTCGTCTCTGCCTGATCTGACTCTCTGTGCCACATCCATCGAAAGTCCAGTTGAACAACGCTCTGTCAATGTCCCCAAGTGTTACGCCCCCTTCAGCGATGTCTTCTGCCCGCAACGGGCTTCCAAGCTGCCTCCACACCGGCCATGGGACTGTGCCATCGACCTGCTTCCGGGTGAACCAGTACCAAGGGGTAAGATATACCCACTATCCATCCCGGAGGAGAAGGCCAAGGAGGAATACATCCAGGAAGCCCTCGCCCAAGGTTACATCAGGCCGTCTAATTCCCCTGCTGCATCCAGCTTCTTCTTTGTGGCAAAAAAGGACGGAGGCTTGCGGCCATGCATCGATTATCGTTCCCTCAACAAAATCACTGTTAAGTTCCGGTATCCCCTTCCTCTCGTCCAAGCAGCCCTCGAACATCTCTGTGGTGCCACTGTGTTCACCAAGTTGGACCTCCGCAGCGCGTACAATCTCATCCGGATACGTGAGGGGGACGAGTGGAAGACTGCCTTTATTACCCCTACTGGACACTATGAATACCTCGTCATGCCGTATGGATTGGTAAACGCCCCCTCCGTATTCCAGGATTTCATCCATGAGGTGCTCCGGGAGTTTCTCCATCGATTCGTCCTAGTCTACATCGACGACATCCTCATCTACTCCCGGAGCCAGGCCGAACATCGCCAACACGTTGCGGAGGTCCTCAACCGTCTACGTCAGTTCCATCTGTTCCTCATGGCCGAAAAGTGTTCTTTCCACCAAGCATCCGTTTCCTTCCTGGGATACCACATAGATCACAGTGGCATCCGGATGGACGAGAGGAAGGTGGAGTCCATCACAACCTGACCAGAACCCACTACCATAAAAGAACTCCAACGCTTCCTAGGTTTCTCCAATTTCTACAGACGATTCATCAAAGGTTACAGCTCTATCACTCATCCACTCACCAGTATGTTACGCAATAAGCCCAAGTCTCTGTCCTGGACCCCGGCAGCCACCAATGCCTTCAGCCAACTCAAGAAAGCCTTCACCACCGCTCCCCTACTAGTCCATCCAGACCCGGAAAGGCCCTTCATCGTGGAGGTGGATGCTTCCACAACCAGAGTGGGAGCAGTGTTATCGCAGCAGCAGGGGACGCCCAGTAGACTCCATCCATGCGCCTTCTTCTCCCGCAAGCTCAGCCCGGCGGAAGTCAACTACTCCATCGGTGACAGGGAACTCCTTGCAGTCAAGCTTGCCTTGGAAGAGTGGAGGCATTGGTTGGAGGGAGCCAAACATGCGTTCCTGGTGCTAACAGATCACAAAAACCTTGAGTATCTTTGATCAGCCAAGAAACTGAACCCCAGACAAGCCTGTTGGGCTATGTTTTTCTCCCGTTTCAATTACACCATCTCCTATCGTCCCGGTACCAAGAATCTTAAAGCTGATGCTCTCTCCCGTCTGCATGCTCCTGACGAACAGACCGAAGAACCAGAACCCATTATTCCAAGCTCCCTCATTGTAAGTCCTATTACCTGGTCCGAAGAAACCATCCCCTCCTCCAATGCCTCCACGAACCCTCCGCCGGGCTGTCCACCTGGCTTGCTGTACCTCACTCGGACACGACGCACTCCCACCATTCACTCGGCTCACACGTCACTTGGTACTGGTCACCCGGGGGTCAATGAAACCCTCTCGTTGCTAAAAGAACGCTTCTGGTGGCCAGGGATGGCTAAGGATGTCAGAAGGTACGTGCAGGGCTGTAGGGAGTGTGCCATTTCCAAGTCTCCGCGTCATCTTCCAGCTGGTAAACTCCTTCCTCTGCCCGTTCCAGAACGCCCATGGTCACACCTAGGAGTAGATTTCATCACTGACCTGCCGGTCTCAGACGGTAATACCACCATTCTAGTAGTGGTAGATCGTTTCTCTAAATCTTGTCGTCTGATCCCACTCCCAGGTCTGCCTACTGCCATGGAAACAGCTGAGACACTCTTCAACCAAGTTTTTAGATACTTCGGAGTACCAGAGGACATTGTATCAGACAGAGGTCCCCAGTTCATATCCAGAGTATGGAGATCGTTCTTCTCACTCACTCCTAGGTGTGGCTGTTAGCCTGACGTCGGGGTATCATCCACAGTCAAACGGGCAGACGGAAAGGAAGGTACAGGAAATTGGCCGCTTCCTACATACCTTCTGTCATGACCACCAGGACTCTTGGAACCAGTTCCTGGGTTGGGCCGAGTACGCCCAAAACTCTCTGAGACAGTCGACCACAGGACTCACCCCGTTCCAGTGCGTACTCGGCTTTCAACCTCCACTGTTCCCCTGGGATGGGGAACCCTCCGACGTTCCTGCAGTGGACTACTGGTTCCGAGAGAGCGAGAGGGTCTGGGACTCAGCCCACCATCAGTTGCAACGGGCCCTGCGCAGACGCAGGATGGTAGCTGATCTCCGACGTTCTGACACCCCTGTCTTCCAGCCTGGTCAGCTGGTGTGGCTATCTACCAGAGATATCAGAATGCGTCTGCCTTGCAAAAAGCTGAGTCCCAGGTTCATTGGCCCATTCCCCATCACCAAGCAGGTCAATCCAGTCACCTATCAACTCCGTCTGCCACAAGGGTATCGTATACATCCCACTTTCCATGTCTCACTGCTGAAAGCTCACCACCCCTCTGTTTCTCCCACAGGACCTGACGTAGTTCCCACCGAACCCCCCCTTCCACTCATCCTGGAGGACGGTATGGCCTACAAGGTCAATGAGATCTTGAACTCCCGACGTCGTGGTGGTCAGCTGGAATATCTAGTGGATTGGGAAGGATATGGTCCCGAGGAACGCTCCTGGGTCCCAAGGAACGACATTTTAGATCCCAGTTTACTCCAGACCTTTCACGACAGTCATCCTGAGAAGCCAGCTCCGCGGGTTAGAGGACGTCCACCACGGCGTCGGGGTTCTCGGCCCTCTGGAGCGGGCCGTGGAGGGGGGGGTACTGTCACAGACACGTCAGGTTCCACCCTCCACCAATCACAGCGCACTCCTTCCCCAGAGTACTGATCACCATCACCTGCACCTCATCACCACACTCATCACCAGCACTACAAGACTCACAACCACACAGCACTCCACGTCCGGTCTCGTTCGCATATACTTCAGGCTATGCTTACCTCAAGGACTCTACTACTGATACTTACCTGTCTCCAGCGTGTCTCCTTCCTTCCGTGTTCCTTGTCTGCTGTGTGGGTGTGTTCCTGTCCGTCCCTCAGTACTCCAGCGATCTCCAGTCTCCAGCGACCTCCAGGCTCCAGCGTCCTTCCATCTACAAAACAAAAGACAGTAACTTTCTCTCTCTCGTATCACCTTCTAATCTACCAACAACCGGTTTACTCACCTGCTCCACAACACCTGCTCTACTGTGGTCTAATAAACTACCCTTACCTGTTAACATCTGTGTCTGCCTCCTGTGTACTTGTAACACTAATATGTTTGTTACATGAGTTTAAAAGTAGGCAATATTGTATACATGTTTAAACTGTATAAAATATGCTATATTGCTGTACTCATTGACAATAAAGGCCAATGTCATGTATACCTGTGGTTGTGTGGAGTATTTTACGAAGGTTTAGAGGAAATAAAAAAAAAGTTAATATTAATACTATTTCACGAGTTCACACTTACATATAATTTGTAGAGAGTAAATTGAATTGCATATTTGGCGTGCTGTCCGGGGGGGAGGGCTTCGAGCTCGGACTTCGGCCCGAACCCAGAGTACCCCCCGTATGTAAGTGGTTTAGAACTAAAAGATAGGGCAAGATGTGGAGAAGGGGTGGTGGAGGGATGCTGAAAAAACTGTCAACAAAATGGAGGTAGGACGGCTGCGTATATATACCTCTTTGTTGATTAGCTGAGTACTCTCCACCTGTGTCAATTATCTGACATGTTCCTCCCGAACCTCGTTTAGTGAAACAGCATTTCACGAGTTCACACTTACATATAATTTGTAGAGAGTAAATTGAATTGCATATTTGGCGTGCTGTCCGGGGGGGAGGGCTTCGAGCTCGGACTTCGGCCCGAACCCAGAGTACCCCCCAAAAAGCTAGTAAGCATAGGACAGCCGCCTGCTAATTACCCCCCAAGAAGTGCCGAGCTTGGCGGCTGGCATGAGAGAGGGGCCTGGTTGTTTGACCGGGAGGGCCCGTGAGCGGCTTGTGTCACGGATGGGCGGCCCTGTTGGTTCAGGAATCGCACGGTTCTTGGTGAGAGCCGGGTGTGGTCTTGTACGTGGGAGACCGACCTTTCTTTGCTGTGTAGAAAACTGCCCACTTCTCGCTGTGTGAATTTTTTATCCTTCCTTGTTGTGTTGAACTGATCCACTTTTCACTGTGTGGAAATTTCCGCTGCCTTACTGCGTGGGAACGTTCACTGATTCACTGCGAGGAACGTACTGCTTTGCTCTGTGGAAACTTCCACTGACTTCTTGCGTGGAACTTTCCACTTCCCTGCTTTGTGGAAACGTTCTGTTGGTTTACTGCGTGGAAATGTGCCACTTTTTACTGCGTGGGAACTTTTTGCTGATTTCCTGCGTGCGCTGATTTATTGCCTGGAAACGTGCCACTTTTTTGGCTGCGTGGAAGGCTTTCCACTTCTGGCTGCGTGGAAGGCTTTCCACTTTCTGGCTGCGTGGAAGACTTTCCACTTTCTGGCTGCGTGGAAGACTTTCCACTTTCTGGCTGCTTTCCACTTTCTGGCTTCGTGGAAACTTTCCACTTTCTGGCTGCGTGGAAACTTTCCACTTTCTGGCAGCGTGGAAACGTTCCACTTTCTGGCAGCGTGGAAACTTTCCACTTTCTGGCTGCGTGGAAACTTTCCACTTTCTGGCTGCGTGGAAACTTTCCACTTTCTGGCAGCGTGGAAACTTTCCACTTTCTGGCTGCGTGGAAACTTTCCACTTTCTGGCTGCGTGGAAACTTCCACTTTCTGGCTGCGTGGAAACTTTCCACTTTCTGGCTGCGTGGAAACTTTCCACTTTCTGGCTGCGTGGAAACTTTCCACTTTCTGGCTGCGTGGAAACTTTCCACTTTCTGGCAGCGTGGAAACTTTCCACTTTCTGGCTGCGTGGAACTTTCCACTTTCTGGCTGCGTGGAAACTTTCCACTCTTTCGTGCTGCGTGGAAACTTTCCACTCTTTCGTGCTGCGTGGAAACTTTACACTCTTTCGTACTTTCCACTCTTTCGCGCTGCGTGGAAACTTTACACTCTTTCGCGCTGCGTGGAAACTTTACACTCTTTCGTACTTTCCACTCTTTCGCGCTGCGTGGAAACTTTACACTCTTTCGTACTTTACACTCTTTCGCGCTGCGTGGAACTTCAACTCTTTCGCGCTGCGTGGAACTTCCACTCTTTCGCGCTGCGTGGAACTTCCACTCTTTCGCGCTGCGTGGAACTTCCACTCTTTCGCGCTGCGTGGAACTTCCACTCTTTCGCGCTGCGTGGAAACTTTACACTCTTTCGTACTGCGTTGAAACTTTACACTCTTTCGCGCTGCATAGAAACTTTACACTCTTTCGTACTTTCCACTCTTTCACGCTGCGTGGAACTTCCACTCTTTCGCGCTGCGTGGAAACTTTCCACTCTTTCGTACTGCGTGGAAACTTTCCACTCTTCCGTACTGCGTTGAAACTTTACACTCTTTCGCGCTGCGTGGAAACTTTACACTCTTTCCACTCTTTCGCGCTGCGTGGAAACTTTACACTCTTTCGTACTTTCCACTCTTTCGCGCTGCGTGGAACTTCCACTCTTTCGCGCTGCGTGGAACTTCCACTCTTTCGCGCTGCGTGCAACTTCTACTCTTTCACGTTGCGTGGAAACTTTCTACTCTTTCGTACTGCGTGGAACTTCCACTCTTTCATACTGCACGGAAACGTTCCACTCTTTCAAGCTGTAAGGAACTTCCCCTTGAGCTGCGTCCATGGAAACTTTCCATTTCTTACTGGAACCTGAGAACATAAAGGAGAAAGATAAGAGTGTTTGGTCGGGAGATTCTTACTGTGTACTAGTCAATAAGGGTTTGGTGGGCTTTTTTTTTTTTTTTTGATGTGGAACCGATTGGTCCTGATATAGCTTTGGAAAGCGTTGGAGGACCATCTCCTGAGAGCTTGGATCTGCTGTTGGAAGAGGACTTTTTTGAGCTGCTGAGGTTGCTGCCCCAATACGGAAGGAGTGGCTTGAAAAGTTCTTTGCTGGGACCCCTGATGGTTGGAGAACGGATTTGAGGTGTTTCTGGAACCAAAAGTGTGTCACAGTTTTGTTAGATTCATCTGAAACTGGGGTTCCAGGGGAGAACTTCTCCATTCAAAATTAAGCCAGAACTGACTGGTCAGTCATCTCGCCTTTAGTTAAAGCGCTTTTTACGATGCCGATTGGTTCAAAGCAGCTTCACAGTGTTAAACAGAAAATAATGCAGAATTTGATTCTGACTGATATGATTAGATTGCGATGAGAGGTTGAAAATGTAGATGAAATCCAAGCATCTAAGGAAACCAGAAAAGCTAGGAGGACATGGCGTTGAGTGTTCGGGCGGTATTGAGGGGCTGGTAGTCTGTGCGGAGGGTGTCAATACCTTTGAGGATACCAGTGTTATAGGTTGTCTAGTGTCGGGACGGGTGGGCTGGGATCTTTGAATCCCTTTGATCAGAGAGAGGTTGGTGAATTGTTTATCTCGGGGGAGGAATTGCCGTACATCAATTGTGGAAAACTGGATGCAGCTCAAGTAACCTTTGATGTATTAAGGTAGAAAATAAATGAGGTGATTGAAAGGAGAGAAAAATCAGGGAACTGTATGTTTATAAGAGAAGTAAAATGCTTTAAACATCTCCAGGCCGTCATGTAGGATTGAGGTTTCTGGGAAAGAACATCACTGCTTTGGCAGTGGAGAAAATTAGCCAGAGAAACTGAGCTCTTGTGAGAGCAGAGGGGTCAGCACTGCTGTAGCAGTGGAGAAAATTAGCCGGAGAACCTGAGGGAGCAGAGATAATGGCACTGCTGATGCAGTGGAGAAAATTAGCCGGAGAAACTGAGCTCCTGTGGGAGCAGAGGGAACAGCACTGCTGTAGTAGGAGAAATTAGCCCGATTAAACGAAGCTCCTGTGGGAGCCAAGGGAACAGCACTGCTTTGGCAGTGGAGAAAATTAGCCAGAGAAACGAAGCTCCTGTGGGAGCAGAGGGAACAGCACTGCTGTAGTAGGAGAAATTAGCTAGAGAAACGAAGCTCCTGTGGGAGCCGAGGGAACAGCACTGCTGTAGTAGGAGAAAATTAGCTAGAGATCAAAGCTCGTGTGGGAGCCGAGGGAACAGCACTGCTGTAGTAGGAGAAATTAGCCAGAGAAACGAAGCTCCTGTGGGAGCCGAGGGAACAGCACTGCTGTAGTAGGAGAAATTAGCCAGAGAACGAAGCTCCTGTGGGAGCCGAGGGAACAGCACTGCTGTAGTAGGAGAAAATTAGCCAGAGAACGAAGCTCCTGTGGGAGCCGAGGGAACAGCACTGCTGTAGTAGGAGAAAATTAGCTAGAGAAACGAAGCTCCTGTGGGAGCCGAGGGAACAGCACTGCTGTAGTAGGAGAAAATTAGCCAGAGAAACGAAGCTCCTGTGGGAGCCGAGGGAACAGCACTGCTGTAGTAGGAGAAAATTAGCTAGAGAAACGAAGCTCCTGTGGGAGCCGAGGGAACAGCACTGCTGTAGTAGGAGAAAATTAGCCAGAGAAACGAAGCTCCTGTGGGAGCCGAGGGAACAGCACTGCTGTAGTAGGAGAAATTAGCCAGAGAAACGAAGCTCCTGTGGGAGCCGAGGGAACAGCACTGCTGTAGTAGGAGAAATTAGCCAGAGAAACAAAGCTCCTGTGGGAGCCGAGGGAACAGCACTGCTGTAGTAGGAGAAAATTAGCCAGAGAAACGAAGCTCCTGTGGGAGCCGAGGGAACAGCACTGCTGTAGTAGGAGAAATTAGCCAGAGAAACAAAGCTCCTGTGGGAGCCGAGGGAACAGCACTGCTGTAGTAGGAGAAAATTAGCCAGAGAAACGAAGCTCCTGTGGGAGCCGAGGGAACAGCACTGCTGTAGTAGGAGAAAATTAGACGGAGAAACGAAGCTCCTGTGGGAGCTGAGGGAACAGCACTGCTGTAGTAGTGGAGAAAATTAGCCAGAGAAAACTGAGCTCCTGTGGGAGAAAAAGGAGAAAAAGTTAGACGGACAAATGGAGAAACACATTGTGTAACCGAATGGACTCTTATTTTGAAATGTTTATGTCTTATTATTGCAGATGCTCATTCAAATTCATATGAAAGAGATAAAACAACAACAACAACCTTTTTTTTTTTTTTTTTCTATAGCACGTTAAAAAACAACATAAGTTGACCAAAGTGCTTTACTCTCTCAACAGTACTAATAAAACGTTGACAAAACACCCCGATATAAACACACAAAACACAAACACACATCTCAAACTCCCAGTCCTTATGGGCAGTTGTAAGCAAGAGAGAAGAGATGTGTTTTCGACACAGATTTAAAACATCCTAAGGATTCACAAGATCTGATATGCCGAGGGAGGCTATTCCGGAGGCGTGGCGCAGCCACAGAGAAAATTCAGTCTTATAACAGTATACACCGTTTTCTTTACTGTGATTTATATCGTAATATGTTGTCATTGTTGATACGAAAATCGCTTTGCATAAATGTATGCTATTCATTGATTGTGAAATGCTCTGAACTGAAGCATTCTGAAGCATTGTTCAAGCCAGTAGAACGCACAACGGTGCCACATTCAGAAACGTGATCGCTCACATTAATTCAATGAAATCATAGCTTTTGAATTTTTTCTGTTTCATAAAAATATATATATATATATATATATATTTATATATATATATATATAAGATGGTATAACAATCATTGATACGTTTGATATACAATAGCCTGCCCTACTATAAGATATTGATGTTACATTTAAGAAAGCGTGTGCTCCCAAATACATTGTTCAGTTCGCACACGTCTATTTATAGTCACAAAGCGAGTATGGTCGCACTGTGTTGAGCCCTGTGAGCTTATGTGAGCGTCAAGTTGAGAAGTATTGAATCAAGGCGGTGATTATCAGCTGATTCCAACTAGTAGCTGATTGTTTGGCGTAATATGCACTGTTGCATTGACAGCATTTTAGTGATTTAGCCTCACAATACGTTCGCTCGCTTTACCAGCAGCGAGTAAATTGATCGTTCATCACCACGGCGACCGCATGCGCGTACATGATGAACGCATTTCTCCTGTGTGAAAAGTATCTGCCTGTACTGTAGTACACAGAGGCGGAAAGATCGCAAGAAAAGAAAAGTAAAAGAGCTGTAATACATTATCTTAAGACAGGAACTGTTGTAGTTCTCCCTGTTGCAAGTCTGTGCTGTGTGTACTCCTTTACACTGTCCGAGCACTGCTCTCGCGGTTGGCTCGTGAATGCTGATGGAAGCGGCCGAAAGGGGTTTTTAGATAGCTTATAAATTTGTAAGGAAAAGATTTTAGTATTGTAGAGTTGCTTCGAGCCGTGCAGACAGCGTGGGCGGGCGGGGCGACCTGCCGGAAATGCCCTCCATGCTGAAAAAACTGTCAACAAAATGGAGGTAGGACGGCTGCGTATATATACCTCTTTGTTGATTAGCTGAGTACTCTCCACCTGTGTCAATTATCTGACATGTTCCTCCCGAACCTCGTTTAGTGAAACAGCATATAGGTTAATATTACTCATAAATAAAAACAGTTAATATTACCTTTAAATGTTTTTCACCAATTATTTCTACTCAATTTTATTTGTTAATGTACCAAATGCAGTTACTTTGATCTACCAAGTAATTTTTTTGCTTACATTTACTAATTTCATACGGTGTATGTAATTGATTTCACTGCTTTAAAATGTAATCAATATTTTTGAGTGTAAAAATGTAAATCATAGTTAAAGTTTTTAGAGTGTATAGCTCAACACAATTAGTCTTATTGTTTGAATTTCTTAGGGGTTTTTTTAGGCTGCATTAACTATGTCTGCCGGAACCGGGAACACTTCCCATGACACCTAATGTACTCGTTACATGGTAAATGGTAAATGGACTGCACTTATATAGCGCTTTTAACAGACCAATGGCCATCCAAAGCGCTTTACACATTGCCTCACATTCACCCATTCACACACCGACGGCGGTGTCAGCCATGCAAGGCGCATTCCAGCTCATCGGGAGCAGCTGGGGTTAGGTGTCTTGCTCATGGACACCTCGACACTTGGTCAGGTGGAACCGGGGATCGAACCACCAACCTTCCGGTTTGTAGACAACCTACATGACCACTGAGCCACTGCCGCCCCTTTTTACATCATAAAAAGAATGGCATCTACGCTAATATTAGTCTCTCTGTTTATCCCAAGGTTTACTATTGTCAGTCGGATCTGGGCCGTATCCAGATCAGATGGCGGACCTGCATCTAGACGTGACAAACGCAGCCCTGAAGTGTCAGCAGAGACCTGAGAGACTGCTGCTTTCTGAACACAAACGTGGAGGGTTAACAAAACAGCCCCTTGCCTCAACTTTGCAAGCATAATCCACACAACACCTCTGCAAAAGTTCCACCTCTGCCAACTCTTTTTGCAATCCCCATGATCAAAGCCACCTCTCCACCTCAGTAAACACGGGACCTGAGCCACAAGGCACAAAACGCCTGATTCTGATCACTCAAGAAGAGAGCCAGGCAACAGCATAGCTTCCTCTAATGTGAAACATTCACAAAGAGCCTTTTCGAGGGTTGAAGGGGCATGCTCCGCTCCCAAACACATAACACATAGTTCAGCGTGTCGCCCCCATAATAAAGTGGAAGCCAGGCCCCTAATCTTAGCATTTCTGCTGGTCATACTGCCTAAAACACAGAGTGAGACAAACAATATGACGAACAATGTCACACAAATGCAAACAAACAAGAGGCTTCCTGAAGACAAAGTAGCAAATGATTCCATGATGAAGGTGCATTTTTATGGTCTTGCTGATGCACTATGCTTCATCACCTGACCTCATGTCAGCTAATCATGTTGGTGTGTATGGTGTGTATTCACACAGCCTTCAGAAACCAGTCACACCGAAGCGTTCCCATAGCATCAACACTATGACACAGCGTTGAGTTTCATTCGAAAGGGAACACTTTTTTATTATTTCATGGCTTCAAGTGTTTGAAGGTGTTCAATTATGTGCTTAAAATGTACTGTTGCAGCAATTGGCCCACCTTAAAATTATTCTGACCAATCCTACATTAGCAACTGTTGCCATATTCCATGTTTAGAAGTTTTTCTTGTTGGAAGTCCTATGTGTTGGGATAGTTTTAAAATAAACCTTACTAATATTATCCAACAATCTGTAAAATGATGTTGTAAATGTGTAAATGTCTCGATTCTAATTAGCAGTTTCTGCAGTTTTTTTTAGTCACATTACTCCATAATCTAATATTTAACAGCAGATAAAAGATACTTTACAATGTCAAACTTTATTACAGACCACATAACAATATCCAATCATTTTCTTACAATTTTATGAGCACATTGTCCTCTAAATCACACTGCTCATGGACATCTCCACTTCATTCCTACAATATGTGATTCTCTATACAGCTTGTCTTAGTGAATGACAGGAGGGCTGAGCTGAGTGAAGGGAAATTGGTCTTGATTGAATGCTGACATGCGGAATTCAGGAAACAATGAGCATTTTGTGCATTTTGATTACGTTGTCCTTGTGGATGTGAATGTATGCTACTAACACACACATTTCAGTTTTGTTTCCAAGTGAGGTGACTGAGGTGGAGAATTACTGAGATTCCCTCCTCTGTTGTGCCCTTAAGCGAGGCACTTAACTGTGGGCTGCTCCAGGCCCTGTCCCAGCACCATGCCCATTTAGAAGCTTTGCATAAATGTCTTACTAACATCTAACATAAGTTATATAAATAAATATAACAAAATCTGGACTCTATGTGATACTGCAAAGAGTTATCAGATCATTGCCTATTACCAAGATACTTCAACTGTTTTCAGAGCAAAGATAATGTAATCATCCGTGTGACATCCGTTAACATTACTCAACTGTATGCTTTAATAGGCTACAGTGTAGGCTATGTCAACCAATAAAAGAAGAGAAAATCTTATATATAAAGGTGTTTTAGCTTAATTATGAGCTGTCAAGAGCTTAAAAATACCGACCTGCGACTCTTTACTTGGCTTCAGAGCTGTCGTCGTTTTAGAAGTCATGCTGTTTTGATGTGCAGTACTGCTACAGTATATTGGCTAGGCGAACTATTTTTAATAGCATCTCCAGGAAGTCAAGCATTAATATGTTTCTCAGTCTGTTTTGGTATTAAAATAAATTAAAGGCCTATGCGATTCTAAGCAGCTAATTGTTATCATTTGGTCTATTTTTAAGTCAGTTTTACAAAGAGTTCACACTTACCATCTGAAGAACATGTATGGACATTGTTAGCACATTTCTAGTTAGAGCATCACTAATTAGCTCAATTGCATTTAAGAATTCACTGACAGTTTTGGCTCACACAAATTGATGAGTGACATTATTTTCTTGACACATTTTGTGCTTGAAAGTGGTGTGTTAGGAATCATAGGTAACACCAAAACAATTTACCGCTATTATTATTATTATTATGGCCAATGATGGCCTGCCAGTCAATGTAATTATGTATTCCACTTCCAAATCCTTGTCTCGCACCACTCAGTGTACATTATTCATTAATAACATATGGTTGTTGATATGCATTTTGCATAATGTCGACTTTTCCTTTCAGATAATGGGTTTTATTGTGCTACTTGAGATTTAATGATAGGCTTTCAGTCATGTGTTTAATTGGTGACAGGGTGCTTTATTACACTATTAGTTATATATTATTATAACAGTGTCCACGCTTAGTGTGTGTGTGTGTGTGTGTGTGTGTGTGTGTGTGTGTGTGTGTGTGTGTGTGTGTGTGTGTGTGTGTGTGTGTGTGTGTGTGTGTGTGTGTGTGTGTGTGTGTGTGTGTGTGTGTGTGTGTGTGTGTGTGTGTGTGTGTGTGTGTGTGTGTGTGTGTGTGTGTGTGTGTGTGTGTGTGTGTGTGTGTGTGTGTGTGTGTGTGTGTGTGTGTGTGTTTAATAATAGTACATACATTTTAGTCCAAATGTCTTCAATTGTATATTCTAACTAAAATATATTAAATATATAAACTATATAATCAAAAAAAAACATATAGACTTACCAAATATATAGATGTTTTCACTCACACTCTCAGAATCATTGAGGGATCAACGAGGGATTTATCTGTAATGACTCCCAAAAGAAACACCATTGTCATTTTATATATTTCATCTGTTCCTTACTTGCATTTTTAAAAGTGATGTTAGGTCTTTGATTATTTCATTATCATGATCAAGATTTCACATTAAAACAAAATTTGCCTTATACCTCAGGAACGCTTCATATATTTGCTCTACACCACCTGCGGTCCCCTGAGTATATTAATATTCATTTTTAACTTCCTTGGTACCTTGTATTTAGCTTAATGCAATGTTTTATGTAGTAGGTGGTCTGGATCTGCCTTCTGCTTTTTGCCTGACAAACACATCTCAACATGTGTTGTATTATTCAATAGTCAGACAAAAATAGTGCTGAGTACAGTTGGCCCTCTAACAGCACACAAGATCTTTATTATGCTGCTGAACACATATTACTCGGATTTCAAGTGCCCTTTCCTCAAACATAATTTCTTGGAGTTTAAAATCCTTAATATAATACATATGTATGCAATTATTGTAAAACCAGCACTTTTGAGATAAACTGTTTGCAGTCTTACGTTTGTGCTTTTGTTTATTATGAGGACTATCAGACTAAAGTTTTGTTTGGGAATGCTGAGTTTTAACTGGAGACAGCAGAGATGAGAGGGAAGCAGATTTGAATATCATGAACCATGGATCACAGATTTGACTGTAAAAAAACTTTTTGATGCAAAAACCACTTTGAGTATGGGTAGTTCCTCCTGTTCATATCTTCTTCACATCCAGTAGCTATATCTTTTCTATAAAAGCCTGCAAAGAGTGAATCACAAGGGCCAGTAATGATCTATATGTCCTCAAGCAAAAGCCCTAGCAAAAGGTTCAAAAAGCATGTCTTTATCTAATAAACCTGTCACCATGGAGACTCAGACAGAAAAAATAAATGAATGTTTTTTGAAAGTCCAATTCTGTCACAGATTCATGGTGGTGGATTGGACAAACGGCATGGAACAATCCACTGTTAAACTGATTTTGTAAATTTCTGGTGGTGAAGGTGGTAGGAGCCAGGGGGCTGGGGTGTGATGGCAGGTGTCCAGGCCACAGCCAAACTGTGCTCCATGGTAGGAGCCATGGTGGTAACAGTCCTGGTGGCAGGCAATGATAATGGAGTGAAAGCCCACCGTGTAGCCGGAGTTTCGGGGCGAGGTAGTGATTACGACGGCCCTGGCGACCACGACCAAGCCATAGCGGTGACCTGCCTCGATGACGGTGTGGGTCCAGAGGACAGAGGGCAAGCTGAGATGAACAAGGGCGGTGGCGGAGCCTGAGGAATGGCTGAGCGGGTGTGGCGTGGTCTGACCCAGGTGGAGCCAACTGACCGATGGAGCCCGGCGAGGCCGAATGGCCGATGGTCCAAGCTGGAATCGTGGGCGGGAGGAGCATAGGTGAGGGGGTCTGGGGGATGGGTCGAGGAGCCAGGGTCATAGGCAGAGTGGTGGGCTCCTCTTGCCTAGGTGAAGACTGCTCCCAGCTAGCCCAAGGTGGATCCGCGGCACTGAGAGGAGAGATGAATCCAGAGGGACTGGAGGGAGACAGTGACAAAGTGGGTAGCAGAAATGGTTGAGGACAAGGCTGGAGAGTGGACCACAGTCTGATAATATGGGCTAAGCCCTCTAAAATGGTTTGATGAAGTGGTGGGAGATGGAGGCAGGGTGGGACTGAGAACGAAGAATCATCTGGTTGAAGTGCTGAATGTGATGCTGCCTGTCTCCTCCTTGCTCTCCGATTCCATTAAAGCTCCCTTGGCAGTGGATTACACAGCTGGCACATGCACCTGGTCAGACCCGCACATCTCATGCTCCACAATGATGTTGGGCATACATGCCCTTGATGGTGTAGGCTCGTGGCGGAGAAGGGCTCGAAGTCTACGGTGGGCTCAAACTGCTTGAATCTGACCGTAGTGTTCTGGGTGGGCACTGGGGCTGTTGCCATCCTCAACGGTGAAGGCTGATCCACAGGATAACAGCACCCACTCCACAAAGTCGGTGAACCTCCCTCAAGGAGGTTCCCCTGACAACTGCGCTTGAGTGGGGTTGTTAAGTCACACATGTAAAAACACGCAGAGGCAGTCGTCCAGGAAAATGGTCTGAGGCACCAGATTCAGGAACACCTGTATCCCTGCTCAAGGCAATGGAGTTTGACTGCAGGGCTATCCATGGCCGATGGAAAAAAAAGGAACAAACAGAACTGAAGACAGAACTTAAATAGTGACTTAAGAATAAAACAAAGGAACACATGAGAATGAATGAAAACAAACTAAAAGTCCATGATGACTAAAGCCCTATTCGCACAGGATTAGTATTATCTGGGGACCTCGTGTGATTTAGAAATTACTCCCCCACGTCTGAATTTTGCGCATTCGCACGGGATAAGCAAGCCTGTGATTTTACTCAAATTTACTGACTATCTCCAGGATATGATGTCAAGACTTGTAAATGTTTTTTCGTTATAGATATAGCTGTATGAAATTATAAACAGTAGATATCATTTTGATTGTTTTATAGTAATACAAATAATTTAGTTCAGTCAGAGAACAGACGCTACAATTAAAAACTTAACTGAGCAATATAATAACAACAATATACGGCGGAAGATTAAGTTTCAAAGCTAAATGTAAAAGCGCCCATTTAAGCGAGTTTGTCATTGTACTGTTCTGTTTTTGTGTTTTTCATTAAGAATAATATTAAACACTCCATTCAAGCAATTTACTCCCAAATTGCTCATTCTAAAGTGAAAGTATAATCCGTGTGGTGCACAGGAATTCATAACGGTGTGCATTATATGCAGCCTAGCGCCATTCTTTGTGAAAGATAAAGATAAAAATACGCACAGGACACAAAAACCTTGCAAAAATTATATACGATCCGCCTAATCCCAGCCAAATCACAGAGATGCAGATTCGCACAGGACTAATGTTATCACAGGACCTCGGTGTTTGGCGAAATATGGTAGGTAATTTGCGGGGAAATTTTTACTTTACAAAATACAGACATGACCGATTCGCACGGGATTAAGATCACAGACATTCTCTGCAATTATAACAAATCACCAGAGGTCCCCAGATAATACTAATCCCGTGCGAATAGAGATTAAGACAAACTGAACATAATTGTGACAATAACAGACAATGCATATTTCTCATTGTCCTTTACAATTTGAATGAATCCATTCGATTTTAGTGTATATTTCTGCAATATTTATTTATTTGTTCATTCATTCATTCATTTATTTATTGAAATTATTTTTTTAATGTATGCATGTTTTGAATAGCATTCATTGCTAAAAAGGTGTAGTTACCAGCAGGGGCTTACTGGGCCGTGCCAATCAATCAAACCCTGAGCTTTATGAAGTTAGCGATATGCAACAGAGATCTGTGCTTTGACAGTCATGAATTCTGCAGTCTGTTGCTGCCTCAGGTTACGGCTAGCCATGTTTGTGTCTCTATTGTGCTGCAGGTTTTCCACAGAAAGAGCTCAGTGACCCTGTGATGATAAAAATAAAATGGGCATTTGGAAAACAATGACATCATCTTCCAATTGTAAAAAGGACTATGCATTATTTGTATGCAAGAATCGTGTTTTCTTGTGTGATTCGCCCTCACCCACTGAGTATGTTTGATCATCCGCTGTGTATGAGCAGAATAAACTTGTCACTCTGACAAAACCGCAGCAGTTTGCGATGCACATCTTTGTTTTCTTGAAAACCTCTTTGGGTCAAACCCAGTTAAGGAAGAAAATATTGACCACTGACACACAATTGTTTAAAGAAAACACTAAGAGTCTGTCTTTGTCCAATTGTTGTCATGCTTTCATCTCTCTGATTTACAAGATGGTCCTACACGGTTGTTCTCTGAATGCCCAGATCAATATAGACTCTCATTTTTAGCTGGATGACTTTGACAATGGCTGTTTTCAATGCTAGTGGTTCGTCTTTTAAAAGATGGAAGAGTCTTGTAACACGCTTTGAGTATAAACTGTTAATAAAACGATTAGGTCTCTTCTGTTTAATGTGATTTCAATTGGACTTGATAATACCAAACATTAATATCTATCCGTGCCATATTGATTTCTCTGGAGCCGTGCCTCGCTCTTAGAGATTTTTTGAGTGACACCAGCATGATTCAATCGCGGACAGAAGGTTTTGATCTAATTTTTCTTCCTCTCATTGGCACAGATGCAACGGTAGATTTTGCTAAAGCTCCGATCGATACAGCTCCCGGCTCCTTGCAACTCTGCCACAGCTTAGCATTTCCTCTGCAGGAAAAGATCCCCTCGCTTATGCCTGGAGAGGCCGACACATCAACTGCTGTTGTCTTTTTATATCTCCGTGCTAAAAGCTCATGAAATGTTTTGGGATAAAAAAAATATTCTATTAATTCCATCTACAATATCATGTTTTTCCCCCCACAGAAAATTCTATTTAAGTGCACCAACGAGATGTTTACCAATGATATGTCTGTAGGTTAATGCTAATAAGGGGACCTCAAGTTTATAAAGAAGTTTCAAGTGGCAAAATATGAATTTACATACACCTTGTTAATCTTCCTCATCTGAAATTAATGGACACCCACAACAACAGACAACGACCTCACAGGTGTTTACTCTACACGAGTCAATAACGACAGAACCCTTCAATTACATTCTACAGGGGATGCGGAAGAAGCATTTGTCTGAGACAATTGGCAGAAGATTGAATTGATTACCTGATTATGAAGAGACAGAGTTATTATTGTCATAACTCACTCCCCATTACAGTTCTTCGGCTCTGCAGACAGGCTATAAAAAGCATTATGGCTGTAATTTGGATATAGTGTGTTTACCACCTGTTCTGAAGGGAATAGCTGGCTTAGTTTAGATATCGTCAAGATCATTTTGCCTTGTGGTGAGAGGATCCTATTTTTACCACATATTCTTTCTTTCCTTTGTCTTATTTGAATAAGAGAAATAATTCACCCAAGTATGCCGAATCTGTCTTCAACTTCTCACCTTAATGTCTTTCCATAGCCCTATGACTTTCTTTCTTTTGTGGAAAACAGAAGGAGATATATATAGCAGGTTGTCCGAGCTGCTCTTTTCCATACAGTGAAAGTGAATGGTGATCACGGTTGTCAAGCTCTATATGGTATGTGTTTCTATATATGTTCCTCATACAAAGCTATCACATACAATTTCCTATTTTCTTTTTAATGGCACATTGTAATCTTTAAAAATGTTTATATAGATTTTTTTATAGATCTAGATTATTAATTCATAAATCTTATTAAGCGATAAAACCATAAAAAGGTTACATTATCTGATATTTTGAGAAATAATAGAGTGCTCCAGGCAGGGTTGACGCAATTTTATTAGCATCACCCTGTTTCCCACAACAAAAAGACAATATAGGATTTTTCCATTAGCTTTTGGATTATTGGAAAATAAGCTCTGTGACCAACAAAATCTTATGATTTTTATGCATTTTGTTCATTAAGATATCTTCTCAAGTTAACCAAATGCAATACATTTTGAAGCTTAAATACAAAACGGAATACAGAAGAAGTAAAAAGTTGAACTTTCACACCTCCACCACTAATCTTCCAACAACTCTTTTAATCTATATTTCAATTTCTCATTTTTCTCCACTAGAGGACGCTTATTGAAAACAAAGGCGTAGCTTGATGACTCCTTGATTTCGCAAAGCTTGTTTATATGCTGCAGACGACCACTTCCGGTCAAACATATGTGAGTTAACACAGCGCTGTTTTATAACATACATTTGGGTGTGTTGAAAGTTGTTATGTTATAATGCTACTCTGTGCGTTGAGCTATATAACAATGATTAGTTGAATGTATACAAACATCAAACAGATGTTGCTCATCTGTCTAATAAAGCATACATTTATTCAGCAAGGATGCATTAAATTGATCAAGTGACAGTATAGACGTTAATAAAGTTGCAAAAGCTAAGCGTCTTTGGTGTTTGCTTATTTCTATGGATTTAAACATTCTTGGAAACATTTGGGAAATGTAAGTACACAAGTAAACAAAATATACAACAAGTGGTTTTTGGATATTTTTAATAAAAAAATCTTACATATTGTGCCTTTAAAAAGTTGGAAAGTTTGAGTTACAATAGCAGGAGCACAGTTATGAACACAATAAGGTTGTAAAAGTGAATAGATGAGTTTTCCTGTTTGGCGTGATGACGTTTAATGTCCCCAAACACCTCTGTAGTCCTGTTAACCACTTGTTAGCTTCCTTGTTTAACTTTCTTTCTCAAGACACATAAAAGGTTTTTAAAGACTATCGCAACTTCTGTTTCATGCTGACTTTAAGTTAATCACAATATTTCAGTCATTTAACAAAAAAAGTATATTACTAAAATGTAATTGTAATGAAATATTAAAATAAACTTTGGGACGATGGAACCAGAAGATCAAAAATAGTTGTTTCTGGGTTTTAGGACTCATTCTAGTTATAATAACCTTTTGAGCCTGAAACTATTTAACAGGGTTTTTCTTTTAAATAAGTTTAATATTTTAATATTTTTTTTATCTTCACTTGACACTTATTTCACCCTGACATTTTTTTTACTATGATTTTAACTATCAAAAAGGAATTTTAATTCAGAAATTAAAAACATGCTTTTCATGTAAGAAATTTATGTATGTAAAAAAAAAAAAATGTATATATTGTTGAATAAATTATTAGATGAACATCATGTCATTGACCAAAATTTCTCTTTTTGTATTCTTCAGAAGAAAATCATTTGTTTTTGTAACGACATGATGGTGAGTAAATGATGACAGCATTTGAATTAATGACTAAAATGTACTTTTAATGTCCCTCCTTTGATAATAAAGCATTTGCAGTTGATTCAGAAACAGAGCCAGTTTAAAGACAAAGAAGAATGCAGCAGAAACTATGACTCATAGCTTACAATACTCTATGGTGCAGGAGATTCAGCACATATTGTTTGGTCAGTTGTTGTTTTCCCTTGTATTTCTCCCCTATAGCACTTGCTGTCAGAAGCTATGCTCTACTGTGTTTTACAGTTTTTGCAAGGTGTTGAAGAAATCTAAACATCCTTGCTGTCGGCTACGGCTCACACGCCTTGTGCTGACAGTTTGTGCTGTCAGCTTCTTCCTTCATCCTACTGTCCTCTCTGCAGAGGTGAGGCTTGTATGATTAGTGATGGCGAGGTGCAAGGAGACAGCTGAGGGAGGAGAAAAGAAGGGAGAGAGGCATGAAAGAGGAAGATAGAGAGTGAGGGAGGGAGATCTATTCAGCTTGTCAGTTTGTGGTCCTGTCAGACACTTGTCCCACTGCTTTCTGATGGTTTGTCCCTCACTTCACCTTTCTGCTATAGACTGCTGCTCCTTTCTTGTGTGAGAGGCAGGTGTATGCGTGCATTCATGTGTGTGTGTGTGTGTGTGTGTGTGTGTGTGTGTGTGTGTGTGTGTGTGTGTGTGTGTGTGTGTGTGTGTGTGTGTGTGTGTGTGTGTGTGTGTGTGTGTGTGTGTGTGTGTGTGTGTGTGTGTGTGTGTGAGAGAGAGAGAGAGAGAGAGAGAGAGAGAGAGAGAGAGAGAGAGAGAGAGAGAGAGAGAGAGAGAGAGAGAGAGAGAGAGAAACTCTGGACAAAATTGTGAACCTTAGCTGAAACAACTGCGATATTCTGACACGTGTATGCTGTTGTGGTTTTCCAGTGCGCTGCAAGTCAGCAAAACGGAAGGTAACTTAATTGACTATCAGTAGACAATTATGTTTAACAGTCGATGCCAGACTATGTTTAAAACACAAAACAGCAAAAATAACATGTTTTAATTAAAGTCAACATTAATTTAAAGTTGAACCTATGTTCTTTCTTAAAGGGATTGGTTATGTTCATAATTTACTCACCCTCATGTCATACACACCTATATTACTTTTTTTCTTCTGCAAATCTCTACAGAATATATTTTGAAAGTTTTTAGTAACCATACATGTTTGGTTACCATTGATTACCATTGATTTCCATTGTATGGACAAAAAACACTAAGACTTTTCTCAAAATATCTATTTTTATGTTTCACAGAAGAAGAAAAACAGTCACAGAATTTAAATGTTTGTGTGAAATATAAATTTAATAAGTGTCATGGTGACTAATAAACAATAGTAATAGCTAATTATATGTTATATATATACTGTATATATATATACATTTATTATAACATTACCATTTGTTAATAAATGTATGTTTTTATAATAAATAAAAAACAAATGAAATAATATAAATTATTATGATTTAACAAATTACTTATTATTTCATTTATTTGTTTTTATACACCACATGTTCTAATTACTTTTTGAGTCATGATCTACTCATTTTGAACGGCTTTCGTACTTTTGACTGAACTGTTTTCTTGTGTTGATTTCCTATTGTACAAACTTATTTCTACTTTTAAAGGGGCTAATATTGATTATTTGAATATTATTGGTCAATAAGTAATATTTTATATAAATAACATGCTGTAGTATAATTGGTATTGAGAAAGTGTCCGTTAGTGATTGTGATTTCGACTCCAGTGAAAGTTACATTATTACACCATTAGATGACAGCAAAGACTTTTATATTGAAAGGATGAAACAAGGTTTTAAACAAAATGGATGCAACTTAAAAATGCATTACGCTATCATGGGAAATCCCTTTAACTGTTAAAAGGACAAAGACAAAGATATCGCTTCCCTCAGTTAACATTTAAACTGATTTTGTGAATATAAATATAAGATTGACCAGGATAATATCAGCTAGTAATATATCAGCTAGTAATGCACTCGCAGTTCTAAAGTGACGTTATAGACTTGGTCAGCGTCGTGTCATAGCTGGGGGCGGAGTCGACATGGGGGAAAACAGTCCATTCCCCTACAATGTAAAGGCATGTGGTTAACCCAGTTTAGCCTTTGTAGAATCACTTTTGCCACTCAACAGAGCAAGATATATAGAAAAACTGAACCATATTGGGTCAGATTGTCCATACAGTATCTGTGACTATAAACGCCCCAAGGAATCAATGGCCAGAGGTGTCATTTTCTCATCAAAATACATGCTGCTCCCCCGACCCCCAATAGGTATGATATGCCAACTTCATAAATCACCCAGTCTTTTGAGTAAGACGTTAATTCAGTGTTCCTGAATTTAATGGATTAAAAGTATGCATTATATACCTTTAACGTTTTAAAATTATCATAAAACGTGTCTTGTGCTATGAAATTGATATATTTAGAGTTGACATGTCAGTGTCACAATATTATTAGAATTACTGACAATAGCGAAATTTTTTTATTTACTTTATAGCAACCGTCTTCATCAAAAGACATGTCACAGTGCCACAGTGTATAGTGTCACAGTGTGTTTTGGTGTTGTTTCATGCTCATGTTTCATGTTCTTAGTTTATCATGTTCACTGCCATGCACTTCTAGGTCTTGTCATGTGATTACCATGCCCTCATGTGATCCTGCCATGTGTTCTTGTGTCATGTCGCTGGCCATGTTCGACTTCACCCAGCGATGCGCAGACCGATCGGCGGCTGACTTGAAGCAGTGCATGCCGGTTAGAAATTTTGTCCGACTTGAGGCAGCGCCGACGCCACGTGACAGTGACGTATGTCAACAAAGTGCCGCGAGAGCGATTCGAGAGCAGTCGGCTGATACAGCCGGTGCAGTTTCTACAGAGCAGCTGCAGGAGGCTGCACGGACTCTGATGACGACACAGCTGTTCCACGATTGGCTGGATTCACCGTATGACAGCGATCACGTGTGTTTCGTGTTTATTCTGAAACCTTCAGCTCCACTAATGCGCACAAATCAGTTTTTTATAACAGTAAAACCTCCTTTCATGTAGTCGCGATGTTATGTTGTCATGTTTATCAAAATAAAACAGTTCGACATCGGCTGCGGCCGGATTCAACTGATCGGCGAGAGTAGCCGCGTGCAGACGGGGAGGAGCTGCAAACGGAGACGTGAAGTCGGACACTTTCTGCTTCCCGTAGTGACGCTCGCGCTGTGTTTGCATACTTTATCAGCTGAAGTGAAATAAATGCAATATTTGGCAATACACAGATATTTCAGAGACATTATTGTCATGTAATACTTTATGTACTGCTTAATACAGCGTGTGTATGTACAAGAATAAAGTTCAACATATAAGCCTACACTATTAATGAAGTGGGGTCTACGTTTTTAATCAGTTTTATTTTGATAAACATGACAATATAACATCGCGACTACATGAAAGGAGGTTTTGCTGTTATAAAAAAATAGATTTGTGCGCATTAGTGGAGCTGAAGGTTTCAGAATAAACACGAAACACACGTGATTGCTGTCATGTGGTGAATCCAGCCAATCGAGGAACAGCTGTGTCGTCATCAGAGTCCGTGCAGCCTCTTGCAGCTGCTCTGTAGAAACTGCACCGGCTGTATCAGCCGACTGCTCTCGAATCGCTCTCGCGGCACTTTGTTGACATACGTCACTGTCACGTGGCATCGGCGCTGCCTCAAGTCGGACAAAATTTCTAACCGGCATGCACTGCTTCAAGTCAGCCGCCGATCGGTCTGCGCATCGCTGGGTGAAGTCGAACAAGCCTATAGGTTCATTGTATAATCAGTGTTCACAGGTGTCCCTTGTCTTGTCATCAGTCCTTGTGTATTTAAGCCCTCATGTTTGTCTTGTTCTTTGTCTAGTATTGATTGTGTAACCCGTTGTGGTGAGTCAAGTCAAGTCTTTGTTTATTTTGTTTGTTCTTTTGGTCAAGTTGTGTCGTTTCATGTTTTTGTCACAGTTCTATGGGAGAGGACTCAAATGCTGGAATGAGTGATCAGGGGTTTATTGACAAACAGCTGACAAGAAATGGTGAGGAGGTGAACAGTCCAAACAGTAGGCAGGTTAGGAGCACAATCACAGGCAGGAAGAGCAGCCACAATAACTAACTCCAGAAGGTGGTAGACTGGAGAGCAGTTCTGACAGAGCAGCATGAGACCAGAGGATACCAACGATGCCCTAGGATTCCTGCCTGGACAATGCAGTCAGGTCTTATCAGGAAACTCACCAAGCTTGCAGCTAGGCAAGGAGAGCAAGCTGCCAGGGAAGCTCTACTTGCAGGACAGGAACTAGAGACACAGGAAACAAGACAGAAAGGCAGCACAAACACTTAGCAAAACTAGCATAAAACACATAGGTACAATGTATAACAAACCAGCAACCACATGAGGAAAAGAACACCCTTTATAAAAGGGAGCAGAAAACATGAGGAACAGGAGAACACACTCAGACAAACAAGGAGCAGAAAACATGAGGAAAGGGTGAGCACACAATCAGTTAATCAATGACTAGACTAGACAAGGACTAAACAAGGGGGCGTGGTAACAGGAAACAAGGAGGCAGGACACAGGGAGCACATGGCAAACATAAACCAAGACCGAGCCATGTGTTCATGCACAACACAAACAAAGACACATTAAACAAAGACAAAACATAGAGCTGTCAGAGGAGAACCCTGACAGTTTTGGGATCTTGTGTAAAAAAAAAACCTGCACTTGGGTTCTGCAACTAGAGTCAACATATGTTACAGAATACTTAACCCTAAATCATGGACCCAGCAGTTACCCTCCTACGCCTTCGTAAAGGCAATCATGCCATCAAGCAGTATATTGAGGACTTTTGCGAACTTTCCAACCAAGTTGATTTTAATGACGTGGCATTGAAGGAGACATTGTCTAGTATTGATCGTGAAACCCATTGTGGTGAGTGTCTCAAGTCAAGTCTTTGTTTATTTTGTTTGTTCTTTTAAGTCAAGCCAAGTCTTTTGTTAGTTGATTTTTACGAAGTTGTTGTTTCATGTTTTGGGATCTTGTAAATAAAAACTGCACTTGGGTTCTGTAACTTGCCCCCAGTGGGATATGTTACACCTAGCTATTATGTTGTGTAATATTTGTTGGAGCAGCATGCATTTTGACGAGAAAATATACAAATGTTGTACATAATGTGACTATCAGCTTGAAGCAGAAGCATGAGCCCAGCCCTTCCCATCGTGAAATAAAGAACTTTTTACTGTTTTGTGCATTAATAACCTCACGCATTATGTGGCTATGTGATCACTCGTTGTAAAAAACTGCTCTAATGATAAATTGAGTCCCGTGACAAGTATGATTTTATTGGCATTTTGTTCAACAAACTTTTGCCATCGCAATTAATGAAATATTTTTATTATAAATATTTTAATCTTTACAATAATACCAGCATCATGTAGTGCAAATGTTTAATTGTAATGGATGTATTGCAGGCTATTGGAATTGACTAATGCCTCTGTTTATTTGGCAGTATAAAACTTCAGATCAAGGTGTTTTTTTTTTATTGTTTTTTTTAAACTAACTAAAGGTGCAGAACGCCACATGGCAACTTTTTGGGATTACACCAAGCAAAAATAAATTGTAATCATTACAAAGAGTAAAGATAAAGCATCTAACAAGGTCTACGTGCATTCATTCTAATGGCTTGTTTTCCCCACAGCATATGGTGGATATGATGTTTTTGTGGGCGTTCCCAGTAATGCCGACCAAGTCTATGGAGGCTTGGGCTCAACTGTCAAACTGTCAACTTGAGATTTGAATCCATGGCAAAAGGAAGTAGTTCCACACAAAATAGGGTTTGTTTTATTTACACCCTTGTGCCATCGCACTGTTGTATAAAAGCAATATCACACTTGAACTGCGTTTCATGTTCACTTTAAGAAACAATGTAGCCTATGTTGATCATATGCAGTGCTGGATTCAAATCCGATGAAATGGATTGTCATTAATTTGTACATTGCATTTCTGCATCCAATCATGCGGTCAGGGCCATTAGAGCTCTCACTGTGCTGCCTGCACAGTGGTGCTGAGGCAACTTATTTTCCCTCTCCTTTTCCCTCACTCATGCCATCTTCCTTTCTTGCTCTCTTTCCTGCTCGCTTGGTGTGTAATTGGGCCTCAAGTAAATGGAGATTTGTATGGAGATCAGCGCTCACTGTATCCACACACACACACACACACCAGGGATGGCTTTTAATCAATGGCTGGGATGAGCAAACTATAGTATATGATAAAAATCCACCGTTCTGGCATCAGCTTTGACCAGTGCAGAGTCCTTTGTGTCCCAGGTTCTGTAATTGTCTCAGTATCTGATTTCATTTGACTTTTTGATAAGAATAACCTCATTGGCTCTGCCTTGATATTTCCAATCCCATCATCCCTCAGAGAATGATTAACTCTACTCCTGGCTGCAAACGGCAGTCACTGAGACGTACAATATTATTTGTATTACCCAGCGTTTCTGCAAGCCTCAGTTGAGATCTCTGGCAGATGAGCTGGAGATAAACAAAGGGGGGAGCCAGTGAATCAAAGCTCCTAATAATAAATGATACGATATTAATTAGGGACAGGCGAGAAGTAATGCATCACGTCTTATTGAAAAGGGCCCTGGAGGATTAAATTAGACTCGCAGGGACGGGGCCAAAAATCACCTAACCTTTTCTCCGTTTTAATATAAGCCATCCAGTGCGGTGGCGGTGCGCTTTTAGCGGTGCTCGTTAAGACGTGGAGGGTTCTGTGAGGAGCTCCACTCCTTCTCTCTAATGATCATTATGCTCTGTGTAAACTGAGAAGCTACTGTTTGCTCTTCCCAATCCCACTCCAAAGGGTCATTCTTCTTCATTATCGCCGTCACAAAGTGCCTGACGATTATTGTGTAATCCAATTTGTTGTATCATTTTCAACAAATTGCTTCAGCCATCTTTAGCCCAGGAAAAATGTTTATGAACGTGTGAGTCTGCGTTTCCACACTATATGCTTTTAAGATGCCAATTTCCTTGTCTTGCTAGTTAGCGATGATGATATTATGTTTTTCCGGACTTTTATTCTCCTTGTTATTAGTTTAGCCAGGGACGTTTCTGGCAGAAAACGCTCTTTAAAATGCTGTTTTTAATTGCCTTGCTGAATCAGAGCTCCAGGGATAGGCCACGGCCTTTGCTAATGGACTCCCTCATTTGAGCAGGTAAGACAATTAGCCATTTTACCGAGCCCACTTAGCTACAGGCTAACCCGTGTGCTTCTGTGGCACCTAAAGTGCTCTGCTTTGCTGGTGTGGAGCCGAACAAGTCGTGACTGCCAAAAGGCTAGGCTGTTTAAAGAAGGTTTGTTTGCTTTCCGACGCAAGCATGTTTGTTTGTTTGTTTGTTTGTTCTTTCAGATTCATCTAACTCTTTTTGTTCTAAAGGTGACGATGTAATTAAAATATACCAGAACCGCGTTCCATCCCAAGGCGGATTTCGACCAGAGGTGAGTACATTTAACCTTGGCCATGATTGAGAGGCAGATGGCGCACCCTTATGTCTGTTGAGCATAGCACTGTGCTAATGAAGTGATGTCTCCATAAACAGCAGACACGGGGTCAGTCAGGCTGCTGCGGGCCCGGATTGAAGCTGTTGTTGCAACAGTGGACAGGCCTCAGGAGGACTAAATAATGAGCACTCGTTCTCGCTCGCGCTGGCCCTCTGCTGCCAGCTCTCAGCCCTCAGGGACATGACAGAGAAAGACCAAACACACACCTGTACACAGAGGGACAAATGCACAGACTTGTGCAGAGTGAGAAGCTCCTATAAATACAGATGCACAGCAAGCAGGGCACACAAATACTGGTATACAAAAAAGCAAATACATATATTTACCTGCATATCCAGCTCCTGGATGTGTCCTGCTCGCATAAAAATACCAATGATTTTTGAGTACAGTATGTACATGTATGCTATGCAGACCGACTTCAGTTATTACTAAGGGGGTCAACCGATTCAAATTTGTATTCAAATTAATCACAATATGCTGATTAACTATTTGGATTATTTGCAATTACTCGCATATATCTATAGTTGCAGAGAAAAGCCATTGCAGAATGATGTATTTTGCTTTTCATCAAAATGTAAACAGTAAAACCACTATTAAATAGCTAAAATGTTAATAACAATTATTTATTAACAGTGTTGGGGAGTAACTAGTTACATGAAATTAGATTATGTAATTTAATTACAAAATAAATGTAATTGTAATCTATTACAGTTACTGAGAAAGAATGTGTGATTAAATTACAGTTACTTGTGAAAATGTTAATGATTACAAAAGGGGTTACATCTGAATATTGTCTGTAAAAAGATAGGATATGTTGAATAATATTAATTTGTTGCTTTGCCTGTCGCATGATGTCTCCTGCCATTTAAAAGCTATTTAGTAATGCAATGCTATTCTAATGCTTTTGATTGGCTCTCTTGTTTGAATTACATCAATCCACATTGCCGCTGAAAGCTTTAGGCTACAACCTGTCTGGTGTGTGATAAAAATGTGTTCCAGTACTGGAAATTTGAAAATCCTTTCATCCAGAAATCTGTATTAAACCTCGGAAAGATCTCAAATGTAATAAAATGTAATCAGTTACATTACTTGAATAAAGTAATTGATATAGGTGTGTGTGTGTGTGTGTTTTTCTAAATATTTAATATATGCAATTTCCATATGGCTGTAATGCTGTGCAAAGGGTGATGTTGAAGCTTCATTAATTTCTGCTGGTACCAGTGAGCGCTTCTCTCTGTAATTGCCGGAGTGTCTGCATTCTCTTCAAAAGGTAACTGATAAGGAGTAGCTTTCTGATGAGGAATATAAATTCATATTGTAAATCTAAAGTGTAATGTTTGTTTTATTTCCATATCACTGAACATAAGCCTATCACTGGCTTACTGTCCAGTCCAAGTTTTATTAATGTATTTTTATTTTTATTAAATTAATGTTAGATTGAAAGTCCTAGTTATTACTAATAATCAGAGGAGCAGGATGCGGTAAAAAATATCAAAAAGAAAATACATATTTTATTTTCAATTCATACTGAATAAAATCACAATATCTTTTCTTGTATTTCTTTTTATTTAAGCCAAATTCCAGCTGCAGAGCGATGGTGTGAGATATTTATTATGAGCATTCCCAAGGAAGGAAGAGAATAAGCATCTGAAGATATTCACAGTCTGATATAAAAAGTCTCACAGTCTCCAAACATCTTCTTTAAAGCACAAATGAAATGAAGTCACTGTCCGTGGCAGTAAGCTACTCCTTATCAGTTAACTTTTGCAGATAATGCAGACACTCCTGCAATTACAGAGAGAAGCGCTCCTTGGAACCAGAATAAATTAAAGGGTTAGTTCACCCAAAAATGAAAATTCTGTCATTAATTACTCACCCTCATGTCGTTCGACACCCGTAAGACATTCGTTCATCTTCGGAACACAAATGAAGATATTTTTGTTGAAAGCTGATGGCTGAGAAAAGCCTCCATTGACACTCAATACATTTACACTCACAAGACCCATAAAAGGCACTAAAAACGTTACAAAGTCCATCTCACAACAGTGGCTCTACAATAATTTTATGAAGTGACGATAATATTTTTTGAGCGAAAAACGAAAACAAAATAACGACTTTATTCTACAAGTTCTTGTCTTCCTTGTTGTCCTGTGCCGTTGAACTCACGAAGCAGCACGACGCATGCGCGAGAATATAACGTAGCGCCGGCGTTCGGGAATCCATGAAATGCACACTTTATTCTCATTTTGAGCTCAACGCCGAGACCTAAAGCACAATCAATGTAGAATTCAACGGCTTAGATACGACGCGTCTTCCTCTCCTCGTTGTAAACAAATCTCCTCGCTTCTGGGTCATATTCTCGCGCATGCGTCGTGGTGCTTCGTGAGTTCACGGCACAGGAAGACAAGAACTTGTGGAATAAAGTCGTTATTTTGATTTTTTTTTCGCTCAAAAACTATTGTCGTCGCTTCTTAAAATTATTGTAGAGCCACTGTAGTGAGATGGACTTTGTAACGACGTTTTTAGTGCCTTTGATAGGTCTTGTGAGTGTAAATGTACTGAGTGTCAGCCATCAGCTTTCAACAAAAATATCTTCATTTGTGTTCGGAAGATGAACGAATGTCTTACGGGTGTCGAACGACATGAGGGTGAGTAATTAATGACATAATTTTAATTTTTTAATTTTTAAAAATTATTTTACCTCTTAACAGACGAACGTGATCATCTCTGAGCTCAGCCATTACTTCTGCCAAGTGAGGTCAAATACGATCATGATCATAGATATATCGATCGTAGATGCCTCATTCTACTGATCCGTGCAGGCGCTAATGAGGAATCTACGTATACACTATGACCACGATCGTATTTGACTTGGCGGAAGTAATGGCTGAGCTCAGAGATGATCACGCTCGTCTAAAAAGAGGTAAAATAATAGCATAAATACTGCTCGGTTTCTCGCAGAAACTGATTGTTTCGCTAGGTAAGACCTTTATTCATCGTTTGGTATCGTTTAAAGCTCTTTGAAGCTGTACTGAAACTGTCATTTGAACCTTTAACCGTTTGGAGCCCATTGAAGTCCATTATATGGAGGAAACCCCTGGAATGTTTTCATCCAAAACCTTAATTTCTTTTCGACTGCAGAAAGAAAGACATGGACATCTTGGATGACATGGGGGTGAGTAAATAATCAGCAAAAGTTTATTTAAAAGTGAACTAATCCTTTAAGATCAACTCTGTTCTTTACATGAAGACATCGTGAAGACTTGGAATGCAACATGAGTTAATACTTTTATACTGTTGTTGGTAAGTTTTTGCAATAAATACCTGTGACTGTATACTTGTATTTGCCTGTTGTGTGTTTTATATTGTTTAGGAGTGGGTAGGTTTAGGGTAGGAGTTGGGTTAGCTGCTCCAAATATAAAAGTAACCTTTAAATATGAATAAAATATTAATAAAATCATGTATGCTTTTACAAATGCAAAGAATAAAATGCGTCTTGATCTGACGCATTGGGTATACAACTGAAATCAATGGAGCACTCAGCGCGTCAAAATAGTGACGCCTAGGGGTGACTTTAGTGTCTTCATTGCGACGCGGAAGGCACTTGACCATGCTTCATTTTTCGACGCCCTGGGAGTGAACGGGCTGGCAGTTTATATAACTCAAAACAAAACATAAAACAAAGACTTGACCAGAAACAAAGACTTGGCAAAAACATTACATAAACAGACTTGCCTTACAATAGGTTACATCAATAACAGACAAAGACACATGGCAAACATGAGGGCTTAAATACACACAGACTAAAGACAAGACAAGTGACACCTGTGAACAGTGATTAAACAACGAACCAATGACAGAACACAACAAGATCACATGAGGGCATGGGAATCACATGAAAAGACCAGGAAGTGCATGACAAGACAAAACATGACTGTGAACATGACCAACTGAAAACATGAAACATGAACCAACACCAAACACCCTGTGACATGCTGAAATAAGAGGATTTTTAATGGCCACAGTAGTGTGACAAAATACCCAGCTATGTTTAATGAACTGCATATTTTTCACCCCTAAAACACACATTTTTTTGTAGCCAATACCTTTAGGTACCTTTGTGCATGTACAGAGACTGACTTTAAAAACTAAATCTACCTTGAAAAATAAGTGTGATTAAAAAGTATGTCAATTATCCATGGTCTACCATATACAGTATGAATAATAATGTGAAGGAAAAGCAATAATAAACTAGAAAGTAAAGTTTGTAGGGACATACTTTTACGTTGGCTTGACAAAGCCTTGTCTGAACGTTTGAAAGAGATTTAAGCTTCCTATAGCATGTTTTATCATGTTAGCATGCCTTAGAATGTGTCTAGCATTATTTAGCATTTTTCTCACGTTTGTAGCATGGTTTAACACATGAATTAGCATGTTGTAGAATGTTGCTAACATGCGTTAGCATGCTACTAGCATCTTTTGCCAAATTGTTAACATGTTGCTAACATGCTTTAACACATTGCTAGCATGTTTAAGCATATTGCTACCTTTAATTAGCATGTTTTCGCATGAATTAGCATGTTGTTATCATTTTTTAACACTTTGCTTGCGTTAATTAGCATGTTGCTAGCATGAATATACAGCAGCGCTTCCGGGAATTAGGCAGTATTTTTAATTACCCCTTGTATAATTAATTATATTGACCACTGATTGGCCAGCTTCTTTTGACAGCATCACACACATGCGTTGTTGTGCTCGCGTGAACAGCATCAGCCAATAGTGAGCCAGGAGCTGTGCACTGTGTTTATTATGTGAACAGCGTAGAAGACTGACATGGAAGAGAATAAATTGTTGAATAAAGTTGTTATTTTTGTCGGGGGGTTTGCACAAAAAGTATTCTCATCGCTTCATAACATTTAATGTTGAACCACTCTAGTCACATGAACTATTTTAACAATGTCTTTGCTACCTTTCTGGGCCTTGAAGGTGGTAATAAATTGCAGTCTATCGGGGGTCAGGAAGCTTATCAAAAATATCTTAATTTGTGTTCCGAAGATGAACAAATGTCTTACAGGTTTGGAATGCAATGAGGATGAGTAATTAATGACACAATTTTCATATTTGGTTGAACTAACCCTTTAAAAGCCTGTTTTAACACATTGCTAGCATTCATTAGCATGTTGTTAGCATGAAGTGACATGTTAATAACCTGTTTTAACACATTGCGAGCATGAATTTGCACATTGCTAGCATGTTTTCACATATTGCTAGCATGAATTAGCATGTTGCCAGCATGATTTAACATTTTGCTAGCATGTCCTAAGCTAGTTGCTTGGCCTTGGTAGTGAAGGATACTTGGTGCATGAAGCTTAGGGGAGCGCGGGGCACAACCTAACGTGGGGTTAAGGGTCCTGCACACTGTGCGAATGTTGCTTGTCAGACTGTACGAACATGATCTCTGATGTAATACATGTCACACTGTAGGATCTCAGTTGTCATTATGTCAGACTGTACGACAGTCAGACACGAAAAACGGACGCAAGCAAGAGACTTTTACGTCATCAATCCGTGAGACGTTCGGTAACGGTGAGCCGCATTCACAGACACAATGGTAGCGTTCAGCAAACAACAAAAACAAGCGGTGGCATTTTTCATTAACCTGACTCTTTTCGACATGTTCCCTGTTGTGATTTGATGTTGTTGCACGAAATGCGTCATCAGGTTCTGCGCTCCTATTGGTTCTTGATTTGACAGTTGTCCTAGGAGAAGTCACACTGCAGGATTGCCCCTCAAACCTTCTGACACTGCCAGAATTTTGTCCGAGGTGAAATTTGATCGCAACGGTCATTAATCAGTTGTCGGTGCACATGTCAAACTAAGGATCAAAGACTTTCAAAATTTGTCTCACACGGCCAAATCGTGGCCAAAATCGTGTGCACCCGGCTTTAGTTGTAACACGCATGGTTTAAAACTTTCCACACATGCCAGGATGACGAAGCTTAGTGTATTTACTAGTTGCCATACCAACATTATTTAAAGAAAAAATATTTGGAAGATATTACTGAACATTTATTTAACCATTGCAAAAGTTAATTTCTTACTTAAGTTTATTTTTCATCTCTTTTTTTTAATTTTTTTTAAATAAGACAAATCAGATATTATTTTTATCTTATATCTGTTATTTAACAGTTTAGATAATTCTTTAATTCTGATCTAACCAGCAGAATACATGAGCCGTGGTTTAAATCCCAGTTGTTCAGGTGGGATGCGTTGTAACACTGCGTTACAATGAGCCCCTATTAGAACTACACTATTATATTCTATACTTTTTTTAATTCTTTTGAGAAACCATGAGAAAAGGGTGAACGATGACTGAGAGTCAATGTTCAGAATTTTTTTTTAAAATTAATTTATTCATTATTATTATGTTTTAACTATGCTGTATAGCTGTATTTAGCAACGTGTTTGTTGTCAAACTCAAAAATTTGTATATTTTCAATGATTAAAAAATGCTATTCTTTTATTTTTAAAAGATAATAATTGTATTTTATTGACAAAATATTTTAGTTTGTCTTGGATATTTTTTTGATCATGTCAGGTAACATTTTAAGCTGTCATTTGATAATGCTACAATGTACCCCTCACGTGTTAATGTACCCCACACCTACGGGGCATGTTGTCACATTTCACTTCCATTCTTTCAGGGTAAATCAAGAAAACAGTATACACTGTATTAATGAAACACAACCACATAATTGTACTAGACATGTGGGAAATTAATGTGGAAAAAAATGTATACTCTGAAATCCAAGTGGATTTAAACAAACTGAGAAAGTCAAAAAGCGTTAGGTTGTGCCCCGAGTTATTGTATAAAAGTTTTGACACCCTCAATGAAAGTCTATGACTTTTCATAGTTTTGATCAAATCGTATGTCCAATCAGTTACAAAAAGATACCAACCCTAGTAAGACCAGTCTGAAGTTTGGTGGTTGTAGCTATAGGAGGAGATACTGTTTAAATTTAGTTTTTTTCTATTTAAAGTCTTGGAAGAAGAAGAACAAGTAGAAGAAGCGTAAATAGTAGATCAGCATATTGGCTTTATCAAGCCAACATAATTAAAATACCACAAAGGTGTCTGTGCTCTCTGGAAGCAAGCCTTCAAGAACAACATTCGCTATTAGCTCCCCTGACATGAGCCAGATTTATAATCACCTGTCAGTTAAGACTCACAGGTGGCTTCACAAACCAATTATGTAAGAATTCTTCAGATCGTCATGTTCCCAGCAGCATTGCTTCATACTAGGACTGTTAATAGTAAATAATAATAGAAACAGGGTGTAAATTCAACCTTGCACACGTAACAATTACCTTGCATGCTCAGTAGGGGTGGCACGGTACATGAAAAAAAAACGGACCGTTCGGTTCGCTTGTCACGGTTCGGAGCGTGTGCGTCACACGGTTTTCGACGCATGCGCAATGTATCCTCGTGCCGTATGTTACCTCAGACAGTGGGTGTCCTTTTCGCGTGAAATAAGAGGTGTGTGTGTGTGTGTGTGTGTGTGTGTGTGTGTGTGTGTGTGTGTGTGTGTGTGTGTGTGTGTGTGTGTGTGTGTGTGTGTGTGTGTGTGTGTGTGTTTGTATGTGTGTGTGTGGACATACAGTAAAATAAAGTAAAAGTGGAGTGCTGCAGGTCACGTCACGTGTAGAAATGCAAGTGGGAGAGATAAGGAAGGCTGCCCGGAGTTGGAGGATGCGACGTATAGTTGGCAGGGCAGATGCAGTGCGTATGCGCACGCGCGTGCATTCACACACTGGCAGTGTGTGTCTCGCGCAGCTGAACTGCGGCTCGTGGATTGCAAATATAGACAAATATTGTCCATTCTGTCACATTTTCCGGTGTTCTCCTCCGACCCCTGTCTGTCTCATGCTTTGATTTATGATGGGCAACATCTGCTGCAAATGCAACCGTGTTCCCCTCTGTCTCATACACACATGCATATAACATGCTGTATATAAGTAGTTCACATGATAAATGTAACATTTAAAAGTTAAGATGCTTCTAGTTTTAATAATTTAAACATGCCTTTGAAGTTTGGGCAAAAACTTCTGGCAGTGTTGTGTTTTCGTGTATTTTTTATTATTTTTTTCACAGCGCTGGATGTCATATGGTGATTGTGAAACACACGGAACACTTCATGGTGAAATTTGTTAATCAGGTCAGCTGAATTAAAGCCACAGTGCATTGTTCTGATCAAAATTGACATGATTAACATGAAAAATGTTACGCCAATGTGTAGACAGCCAGTTAAGAAACAACTTCTACATGATATAACAATTTTTCTAATTGTGGATGATTAAGCTATATATCATATGCTGAAGTAAATTTCTTGAGTGTTAACGATAAAAAAACAACAACAACAACAACCGTACAGAACCGAAAACCGTGACCCTAAAACCGTGATACGAACCGAACCGTGGGTTTTGTGAACCGTGCCACCCCTAATGCTCAGTGGTCTTTTTGTCACACAATCTTTCACAAAGTTTCCTCGCAATCTTTTTTAGGCCCAGTTCCAGGCCTGTGCTCTTTATCTAGACTTGAATTAATTCATAAATAGAACTATCCTGGATCTTAAGCATTGTTCATTATACTACATGCAAGGGAAAATGTATTGTAATGACCTTCTGTTAAATAAGGACATTCATTTCTTTGGGAGAACTTCAATGCCCGAAAGAGGAATGATTTAGTTCTTCCTGAGAGAATGCAAAATGAGAGTACTTAAGAAGGGTACTTGTGGCACGTCATAGTTCTTGTCCTGCACTCATGATTCCCACTTGAGATAAGCTTTGCTTTCCTGTATTAAAATTCTTATTACTTCAAGTCATGAGTTAATGATTGAAATACATATTGCATCTTGGGATATGAGTGTTATTGCATGTCAATCTTGATTTTTGTTTTGTAGTGGTCCTTTGTGTTCTAAAGTAGGTTCTAATTTCTAAAATTTTGTCAGACCTCTCTTGGTGCAGAGAACTGGGACCCCATTACATTAATATTCAGTGCTGTACTATAATAATAGTAATATATTTGTGATGTAATATAAAATGTATCTGTTCAATATATGTGTGTGTATGTTGTATATATTTTGTATTTGTACATAAAATGATATTATACGCACAAAAACAGTGGAAGTATTCTTCAAAATATCTTCTATGTTCCACAGAAGATAGAAAGTCATGTGGAGTCAAGTTTGGAACGACATGAGGGTGAGTAAATGACTGTATTTTCATTTTTAACTTAACAATCCATTTAAGTGACACAATGCTGTCACAATTAGAATTTAAACATCATATTTTTGCTGAAGTTAGGAAATAGTATTGAATTTTATAAAACCGATAATGATGGCTTTGGAAACCCTTTGGCAAGGTTTAGAAATATTGATATTTCGTTTCATAGAGATTAATGGAAGTGACTCAAGAAAAAAAGCATTTAATGTGACGGCATGCAATGTGGGTCATTATGGCCTTTTTTACTGTAAATTGAACAGATCAGAAAATGATTGTAATGATGGACGTGTTCTGAAGTAGGGATATCTTAATATAGAAAAACACTTGGCCCATTCGATTATTATTGGTGTGATTGTTAAAAACAGTCTGTACCTTCTTTCTATTGATATTAGTTAAAGTAGGAAGTTATTCTTTGATTAATTCTCATTTTACAGTGTACAATGGCTTTGATTTAATTAAAAGGAATTATTTTAATTTATAGAGTCCTTTTGTCTTTGATAAGCAGTGAAAGGTCTGTCTGTAAGGAACGTAATGGGCTTACAAATGGTCCGAGGCTTTCACTAATTGAAGCATTTTTGCTTTTACTATGGACATTCATAAGAAGCAATCTCAAACCAAAAAAAATATTTGCAATCAACTTGCTGGGAGAAAACAAGTCTGTGATTTTCACACACTTGTTCTCATTTAGATGCATAATGACAAAGCTGTTTGTTTTCAGTGTGGCTACAACAGTTCAACCCACAGACAGCCTACTCCTTCCCCTTCCCGTCTTTGCTTTGGTTTTTGCCACAGAACAGCCAAATCCACCACTAGCATGTAATTACTGCCCATTAAGAGACCCCAATCTGTTTTTATGACCCACATTCATTTTTATGCACTCTATTCTGAGAGGCTTCTTCCTCTCTCCCAGGCATTCCTCCCTCTTTTTCAAAGCCTCTCTCTTAGACTGCCTGATTCTTTCTCCTCTCTACCCCCCATCTGCTGTGCTGGCACTTTGATAGTGAAATAGCCGAGGGGACCCACATCCCCTGAGCTTCCAGTCAATATATCATATCTATACCTTGAAGGAGATACAGAGGGCAGTCGCAATGCAAATAGGCAAAGCTGTACGGTGCACATTTGACTGTGTTGCTAGTTGAAAGTGGGCGATAAAGGTCAAATGTCTAAAAGCAATTCACATCTATCTCTCAAATTATGCTGCTTGTCCTTTCACAGCTTTTTATGCGCAGCACTGTTGGTGCAAAATAAATGTGTTGTAATTAACAGTCTGATATTAGAAATCTGATATTATCCGGAATTTTTCATGTTCTAATGTTTTGTAATTATAATCACAAGGAAATGATTAGTACACTAGAGAAATGTAGTGTAAAAAAAAAAAAAAAAAGAATGAATGAATGAATGAATGAATCCTCAGGCAAAAAAATATGTTATAATGTAAAAATATAATGTAATAATGCTATAATTTTTGTTTATTCCATTAACGGATAGGGTCAACTTCATACTTGTTATACTTTATACTTGAATATTAAATATATTAATTAATAGAATGAATTAATAATATATTGTATACTTAAATATACTATGCACATAACACTATCTATGTATAGATAAATATTAACATTAACATACTTAAATATTAACATAAATATGTATCTATTTTCAAAATAGTATTTTAATATTAATATATTTTCAAGATAATATTTTACACAGTTATAATTTTTATTTTTCATTATATAAATGGGTCTTTATGAAAATATACTGCTCCTTTGAAATATTTTGGATCAAATATCTGTGGCATCAAACAGTTTGAAAAACTCTATTCAAGAACAAAACTTTTAAAAAAATTTAATATTAATAACAATAATAATGTGTTTATCTAGCACTTTCATCTAATACTCAAGGTGATTTGCATAGCATAAAATACAATTGCTGTGAACGGCTGTTAGTAAACAAATTTGGGTGAAGAGTCAGTGAAATATTAACAAACAATAACTTACTAAATGCACCACAAAATTCTGTAGTGTAATTGCTGCTTTGATTCTTCAAGAGGAGCAGGGGTGTTTTCTAGCTAGAGTTATGAAAATCTGAACAAGGCCTGTTTTATTCTCAGGGCAGGTTTCCAGGATAACAGCGAAATATCACTTTCAAAGGTGCGGTGTAATGGTAGCCACGGGGTCCAGGTAGATTGGGTCTTCACTTCGTTTCTGCCAACCCCTATTTTCTGATGGTGCAGGTGTGCAGTCCAGATTAAGGTCCTCATATTAAACTCCCCAACCCAGAAAGGGAGTCTCCAATCAGTTCACATTTCTCACCCTCTGCTTTTCCTGAAGCTCTCAAACTTGCTTTAAAAAAGACCATGTGCCTACCATATAATGAGTTACTAAGTCAAAATGAAGGCAGATCACGGTCAACATTTCACATCTAGAAGGTGATAGTACATACAAATATGACAAAGTTGTAACATATTCATACATTGCTGTTAACAAATCACAAGTCCTGTAAACATCCTCAGCTTTGCAATCTATCAAAAATGCTTACACTTTAGACAGCAACATATAATACACACTGAAATATACCTTTCTCCCTAGAATCCACCTACAGACATGCATTGCAACTGGAAACATGAGAAACACTGTTAGAAAAGGCAAAGAGAGCTTGTGTCATTTCTGAGAAATTATTAGTGTAAGAGATGCAAGCATGATTGTGTTATATTGCTTTTATAAAACACTTTAATAGAAAAAGTTGTTCCCTTTCGTTCAGTCACTACTACGTACGTTAGTGACTAACGAATGGGGGTTACGCTTAGAAGCCTATCATCTTCGAGAATTCAACAGCGCCCAATGGCAGTGCCAATGCCATGGGCATGCGGAATTTGCATGCGTAACTCCGCCCCACCCTGTGGGTATATAAGGAAGTACGCTGGCAACATCGCATTATGTTTCTGCTTTGGAGCCAAGAGCATCTCTTCACTCCTACAAGCCTGAATTCTGAAGTCTACTCTTCAGTCTTCGAGACGAGCGGTTCTCCAGAGGCGTTTGGTTGTACGGCGCGTTCCAGCGATTACATACTGCCTGCCTGCTGATCTGTGCGGTGGTCTGCTAGACAGCTGGTGTGTGGTCCCTGGGCGCTTCGGCGTTCTCTGCGAGGCTATCCTCTCACAAAAAGAGCTTGCGCGTGGCACGTCTTTTTCAAGACGGTTCGCCCGTGCACTTCCGGGTGCGATCGATCTCCGTTGCGGTCTATGGGCACATTCACTGCTCGACGTGTTTGGGCTTCAGCACGTTCGGGCAGTGATTGTGGATGTGTCATGTTCCCACTGCGGGAACGTGACCATCGCGATGTCGCGGTCGAGACTCAGTGATCTCCGCGAGGAGAGAGAGTCCCCTCTGCCACACCCCAAACTACCGTCTCTGAGAGAGATGGTACTTTGGCTGGTGGCCAGGGTGACCTGATGGCGGTGCGTGGTATAAGAACCCCGGGCTAGCAGTGCTTGGAAAGAACTCATGTTCCTGTCTCTGAGGACCCAGAGACCGGTGATGGCAGTGTGTGCCGCCTCCGAGCCGCGCCACTCTCGTCCCTCTCTCTCACCAGCCTCCTCTCAGAGCAGACCCCAGTGGAACGTGCGTCCTTCCCTGGTCTCTTCTGTCAGGACGCAGCAGTTAACCGTGCCCCCGCACCGGGACGCCCAACAGCCTCCCATGTCCGGGCCGGTAACGCTGCCTCGCTGCCACACCCTGGGTACGTCTGTGGTCCGTTGACCCCGCTGGTGCAGTTCCTGGGAGTCTGGCTTCAGCTTCCGGGACTGTTCCGCTGGGTCGCAAAGACCGTCAGGCGCGGCTATGCGATTCAGTTCGCGCAGGTTCCTCCCCGCTCTGGGGAGGCCGCCCGCTATGATGGGGCCTATCCCCTGTCATACCGTGCGGAGGTTGTCACCCTACTGGCGAAGGGTGCGATCGAGCCTGTCCCTCCAGCCGAAGTGAAGGCCAGCTTCTCAGCCCTTGCTTCATTGTACCCTAGGAAACCGGTGGGTTAGGGCCAATCCTGGATCTGCCCGTCTTGAACCGATCCTTCTCAGGCTTCCGTTCAGGATGTCGGTAGCGAACGCCTCTTTGGACGCGTTCATCCGGTAGATTGGTTGCAGCGATCGACCTGAAGGACGCTTACTTCATGTCTCCTTCCTCGACGCGGACCGTTCCTACGGTTTTGCTTCGAGGGGCGGACAGTACGCAGTCCCCCCATTCGGGCAGCTCTGTCCCCTCGTGACTCTACATAGTCTATCGAGGCAGCCCTTGCGCCACTCGGCAGCACGGGGTTCGCATCCTGAACTACTTCGATGACTGGCTCATACTGGGTCACTCTCGTAAGCAGGTCTGCGGACACAGAGTCCAAGTGCTCCAGCACTTAGCCCGTCTGGGCCTTCGGGTCGACTGGGAGAAGAGCGACTCTGCCCCGTGCAGAGGATCTCTTTTCTCAGTGTGGTTTCCGACTCGGTCGCAGGTGCGTGCTGCTTACCAGCGAGCGCGCACATAGTCTCTGCTGACTTGCCTCGTCAAATCGAGGGCGAGAGTGGCATATGGCATCTGCAGCCGCGGTGACGCCGCTCGGATTGCTACATATGAGACCGCTTCAGCACTGGCTACGCGATCGAGTCCCGAGATGGGCATGGCGCGCTCCGGGTACAAGTGACTCGGGCTTACAGACTCTCACCCCGTGGTCGAACCTTAGTTTCTACGGACCGGCGTGTCCTTAGAACGAGTTCCCAGGCATCTTGTTGGATCAACAGACTCTCACCCCGTGGTCGAACCTTAGTTTCTACGGACCGGCGTGTCCTTAGAACGAGTTCCCAGGCATCTTGTTGGATCAACAGATGCATCATCCACGGGCTGGGGTGCCATGTGCAATGGACAAGCAGCCGCGGGCTCCTGACAGGACCCCAGCGCCTTCTGCATGTCAATTGCCTCGAGTTACTGGCAGTACAGTTCGCCCTGCACCGCTTCCGAGCGTTGCTGAGGGGTCAACAGGTACTAGTCAGGACAGGCAACATGGCCGTAGTAGCGTACATCAACCACCAGGTCTACGCTCCCGCCGTATGTCTCAACTCGCCCGCCATCTCGTTTTATGGAGTCAGAAGCATCTGAGGTCCCTTCATGCTGTCCACTTTCCGGGAGTCCTGAACCGTGCAGCCGACGAGCTCTCACGGCTTCAGACACTTCCTGGAGAATGGAGACTCCATCCCCAGACGGTCCAGCTGATATGGGAACGGTTTGGTGACGCACAGGTAGACCTGTTGCCTCCCAGGACTCTTCCCATTGCTCCCTGTATTATTCTCTGACCGATGGTCGGCACGGATGCACTGGCGCACAGCTGGCCGCAGGGCCTACGCTAGTATGCGTTTCCCCCAGTGAGCCTTCTCGCACAGGTACTGTGCAAGATCAGGGAGGACAAGGAGCAGGTCATGTTGGTCGCCCCGTATGGCACGGCCAGACCTGGTTCTCAGAACTGCTACTCCTTGCGACAGCCCCTCCCTGGCCTATTCCTCTGAGTCAAGACCTTCTCACTCAGAGACGGGGCACCCTTTGGCACCCGCGTCCAGCGCTCTGGAAGCTCCACGTGTGGCTTCTGGATGGGACGCGGCTGGTTTGAGTAGCCCTCCACCTGCGGTGGTCGCTACCATCACTTCCGCTAGGGCAGAGTCTACTCGACACCTCTATGCGTTGAAGTGGAACCTCTTCGTCACATGGTGTTCTTCCCGCCAAGAAGACCCCTGGAAATGCCTGATCGGGTCTGTGCTATCGTTTCTCCAGGAGGGGGTGGAACGAAGGCTGTCTCCTTCCACCCTTAAGTGTACGTGGCCACAAGATCTGCCTACCACGATCTCCTGGGAGACAAAAAGGTAAGTCAGCACGACCTGATCATCAGGTTCCTGAGGGGGGCGAGGAGACTGAATCCTCCTCGCTCTCCTCTCGTTCCCTCTTGGGACCTCTCAGTAGTCTTAAGTGCTCTGCAGAGGCCTCCCTTTGAGCCTTTGCGGTCGGTTAATATTAAGTTTCTGTCAATGAAGACGGCTCTGCTGACCGCATTGGCCTCTCTTAAGAGGGTTGGGGACCTGCAGGCATTTTCGGTTGACTAAGCGTGCCTGGAGTTTGGGCCGGCTAACTCTCACGTGATCCTGAGACCCCGGCCCGGATATGTGCCCAAGGTTCCTACCACTCCGTTCCGAGATCAGGTGGTGAACCTGCAAGCGCTGTCTTTGGAGGAGGCAGACCCAGCCTTGGCATTGCTCTGTCCAGTACGCGCTCTCCACACTTATGTAGACAGTATGCAGGACCTCAGACCAGCTCTTTGTCTGTTATGGTGGAGAGCGGAAGGGAAGTGCTCTCTCAAAGCAGATGTTGTCTCACTGGATAGTGGACACCATTGTTTTGGCTTACCAGCAGCAAGGTCGACCATGTCCCCTTGGGGTCAGGGCACACTCCACCCGGAGTGTGGCCTCCTCTTGGGCTTTAGCGCATGGCGCCTCGCTAACAGACATCTGCAGAGCTGCAGGCTGGGCGACACCAAACACATTCGCCAGATTGTACAATCTCCGAGTGGAGCCAGTGTCCGACTATGTACTCGCCCCTACGGGTGGCCGGTAATGGGCCAAGCTCAGGTGTCTTCGCTTGCTCGCCATTCCACTCCACGGACTGGATACGTGCGATATTTTTTCCTCAGGTGAGCTCCCCGAGAGCCCTGAGCTCCTCCAGCACTGCTGACGCCGACATCAGTTCAGTCTGCCCTTTCGAGCCCAGACCCTCATGTCCGGCCAGGTGCTCCGTGTGCATGGTTCCCCTCCGGCGACCCCCACACGAGTATTTCCACCGTAAGCCTCCTCAGCGAGCAGGTGTCTTTCCCTTGGCAAGTCCCTGCCACCCCTAGGGTTAAAAATCCACCTTCGGCTGGTACCCTAGAGTTCTTCCATATGCAGCCCTTAGTGGGTCATATGTGTATTCTTAAGTCCTCCCTACGGGTAGGCATCTTGGCATTCCCTCACTGGGATATGCTTCCCAGTGTACCTTGGTATTCCTGTGATAAGTGGGAGTCCTTCGTCCGTACTAGTCTTACGACAGGGTACTCACACTTACGCAGGGCACTGGAAGACAGCTGAGTGGCGTTGTTGTATTGGAACGCCCATTCGTTAGTCACTAACGTACGTCGTAGTGACTGAACGAAAGGGAACGTCTCGGTTACGTATGTTTTCTTTGCCACATCAGCTGTGCTGCCTGGAACGCGGAGTTCAGTCTTGTCTCCTGCAGCAGTAACATAATGCGATGTTGCCAGCGTACTTCCTTATATACCCACAGGGTGGGGCGGAGTTACGCATGCAAATTCCGCATGCCCATGGCATTGGCACTGCCATTGGGCGCTGTTGAATTCTCGAAGATGATAGGCTTCTAAGCGAAACCCCCATTCGTTAGTCACTAATGTACGTCTCCGTTCCCTCCTCAGGGAACGAGGGTTACATACGTAACCGAGACGTTAATGTCGAGTAACTTACATTTTAGACACAATATTGTTACTTTGTCCGTTTTTATTTTGCCAACAAAAATGTTTCCAAATAAAGCCACAGCAGAGCCTTTGCACAGAATTGCATGTTTTTGAATCAGTTGATTCAATGAGTTTTGTTGTAGGATGAATCAGTGTTATGAATAAATCTGTTGTGGTCTAAAGTGCACGGCGCAAGTGCATTTAGGGCATGTTCGAATCCATTTTTGCTAGATTAACGACGGGGAAAATGGTTGGCATGACCGGCGCATGGTCTAAAAGGGGTGTACCTAGCCTTTTAATGAGTCATGGGTGTGTTTTGGTGCAATAAACCAATCAGAGTGTCAACTCCTATTCCCTTTAAAAGCCAGTTGTGCTTGCACCATGGCGGATTCGCTTACCAACAGTAGTAATCAAGGACTGTTACATGGTGACCTTGAAGAGAGAAGGGGAAAAAAGACCTAATTCAAACATTGAACTTTTAAACTAGTACAGGAGTCATGTGATAGCGCCACAGGGTCGACTCATTCTGCTTTCTTGCATTTGTTTGTTTAATACCAAACTAGGCTTTCTCCATGGCATAATTAAATCAGTTCTAATGTACTATTTATGCATGCAACCTCTGCATTATTCAAACAACACTTTTGCACATTATTGCATTTTTGTTGAAACACAAGAACTTGTGAGGTTGCCATTATTGAACAGCAAATCGTTCTCCACGAAACCCCTCCCGAGATGCCATTTATTATTAATTTATCCCCCGCCACCTCCAAAAAGATTTAGAATGCATTCCTTTAAAATGCTGCATTAGCATTTTACTCAAAATGAGCAAAACATTTTTCAGTAGAGCATTACAAAAAACAACAACACTGTTGTTTATATTATTGCTTGGAATGGCAAGGCATTGTGCTGATATGATGGTGAAGTGGGGAAAGTTTTATCCTCTTGGTGCTGTGCTGAAGTTGCTGGGCCAGCTGTATTGTTTGTTTGCTTGCAGAGATCTATCAGTGAAGCAGGGAACAAACCAAACAGAAAATAAACCTCCATTAAATTGATGAAAAAAGTAAACAAACAACAGGGTCGAGAGGCCTTTCTAACTAAAGACAACATGATGCCAACAGGAAATGAGTTAGACAGGACTCATTATTGTTGAATAAAACTGTTTAAGTTGACATGAAATTGAGGTCTAAATTGAAAGTCATGAAATGTTTTTCTAAATTATTATTTATTGTGAAGAATTGAGCCATTCATATGTTTTTGCTTTATTTGCAATCATATGATAATTATATTTAATAATTTGACTTAAACTGCCATTTTTATGTCATAACTCTGATTTCCTATCTTCCGGTGACATATGCCAGACTTAATTTAATCAGCTATTCCTATGGAATTAATTTTGTGACTTAATTATGCAATGAAACAAACTGAGTTTGAGAGCAAAAATAACTATATTGTAAATAAATATAGCTTGTGTAACAGATGTAGGCCAGTTAGAGCTGTGCATGTAAACCTCCCTCTAGGTGCGTTAGCATAAGCCTTTAGCGTCCTTGTTATCTCGCCCCACCCACACCAGAAACCCTTGTTCAAATCCCGCTCTGAGCGGGTCGAGTAGGAGCGTATACATTTGGTGTCGTTATCCGGATTTGAGTGAGATTTAGGGTGGTGAGTGTAACAAAAGCCAGTAAGAGCTGTGCGTTTAAACCTCACTCCCCTGATCTCAAGAGGCTCGCTAGCGGCTGTGGTCTTTAGCGTACTTGTTAGCACACCGCCTCCTACTCCGTAGACACCAGTTTGAATCCCGCTTGGAGCGAGTCGAATAGGACTGACAACTAGCATGCCAGCGAGACCCATTAGCAAGGTCAAAAGTGACTCTCCCTAGCTGCCATATGACCTGGAGGGGCTAGGACAGGAAAGAGCCCAGATTATTGCTTCAGTGTGGCCTACAGGCTCTTACCCAATCCTATACTTGTAACTTGGTAGGCGGAGTATGATGCTTGCTGTCATATCTGGTTCTCATATTGTGCTGGTTTTGATGAACCTGTGCCCGGGACAAAGTGTTCACTGGGAGCTGACGAGGTGGGCGCAGCCTGGCCAATGGTAATTCCAGTTCCCTGTCAAGTATAAGACTGGCAGGGGATACTCCTGTGGTGGCATGTTGAGTGGCGTGATAATGCAAGAGTGTCTGGAATACCTTGGGCAAGGTGTGCGCATATGCCATTTTTCAGACTTTGATTCAATCTTTCCACAGCACTATTAGCTTGGAGATGGTAGTAGGCAGTATGTATGTGGGCTATTCCCTTGGCCGACAGGTAAGATGAAAACCTGTGGCCCATTGGCTGTGGTAATGGACTACGGGATGCCCCAACGGGAAAAGAGCTGCTCCAGAAAATCAATTGCAAAAGTTGTTACTAAGAAAAAATTGCAAAAGTTGTAACTAAGCCCATAGGCACAACCTCAGGCCACTTGAAGTGTAGGTCATACACCTTGACTAGGAACCAATGATGGTGTGGAACAAAGACAAGCTCCCCACAGATGTCCATCTGGAGATGCTCCCATGGCTTGGTGGGTCAGTCGAGAGGCTGCAAGGGTGTTCCTGTTTTGCCACCAAGCAGACAAGGTGTGCAGTCACATACAAAAGCTTTTAGCTCTCTATCAATCCCTGGCCACCAAACCAAGAACTGGTAAACTGAGTCTCTGCATCTCTGTTTCAGTTTAACTATCCCCAGTTTAACTATCCCTTGTGTGGAATGACTCCTCTGAGCCCCCATGCAATGTATGACTCACCCCAGCATGTCAGTTCTGTCTTAACTTGTGAGTAGGGGATCAGGTCAGAGCTCACCTGAGTTGGCCATCTTGACTAAATGTAGGTGCTGAGGGTAATGAAGAATGGGTCTGCTGCAAACTCTCTCTGCAGTTCCTCAAGAGACACTGAGGTCTGTAAGGGCTCATACACTAACTGACTCTGCTGGTTCCACAGCTGAATTTGACAGTAAATCTGCAACCACATTGTCTTTTCCAGAGGTAAACTGCAGCTGGTAATTGTACTGATTCAACCTGTCAGCCTATCGTGGAGTCTAAGTGGCCAGTTCCCGCAGAGGACATGAGGTTAGTAAGAGTCTGGTGGCCTGTTCTGAGTGTAAAGGATCGTCCAAAAAGTACACATGTGCCAGTACATGTGCCAGCGCTCACATTCCCAAATGCATACCAGTGTCTTTCTCTCTCCCACTAAGTACTTTTGCTTAGCCCACTAATCAAAAGCAATAGAACCTTCAATGCCACCAAGTATCTATGAGAGGACTGCTCCGACTGCCACTGCTAATGCATCACATGTCACCAGGGTGGGACTGGAGAGGTCAAAATGAGCTAGTGCCGGTAGTGACGTAAGGAGGTGCTTGAGCTGTTGAATAGCACATCCGCACTCTGCTGTCCATGCCCAGGGGGTGTTATGTTTGAGCAGCTGTTGTAGGGGGGCAGTGATTGCAGAATATTGAGGAAAGAATCTGAGAAAGTAAGCAGTCATGCCAAGGAAGGATGCAAGCTTTCCAGCCGAGGCTGGCACGGGGATGTTTTCTACGTTGGACTGCAGTGGGGTGATACCCGAACTGGGTACCTGAAGACCAACAAAGTCTATTTCTGGGGCTGCAAACACATTTTTCTGCATTCAATGCAAGATTGTGTATAGACAGAGCTGTGAACACCCGTCTCAGGCATTCATCATGAGTGGCCACATCCTTTCCATGTACAACAATATCATCCAAGTACACGGCCATACTCGGGAGCCCTGCTAGGACAGTGGTCATGATTTGAGGAACTGGTAAACAACCACAACAGGGTTGTATATATAACACACCCTGCGAAGCCGTGATGCCAGACGGCTGCCACAACCCCACTCTCTGTCAGAGTCAGAGGCTACGTTCAGACTGTCAGTCCAAATCCAATTTTTGTGCACATCTGATTGAAATCCGATCAGATTTAGCTAGTGTGAACAGCCAAAAATCACATAAAATTTTTATAAATCCAATTTGAGTTGAAATCCTTTTCAAAACGCATTTCTGGAAATCTGTTTCAATCTGACTGCTCGGATTTCACATGGTTTATGTGAATTTCTCATGCCATGTAGACGTCACGGTATAGGAAACATGCTGAAAGTCACCACCGAAACAAGGTTGTGTTGTTGCAAAGTGCCGGACAAACAGAAAATGGCAATATAGCGGAAACATGTTTTGAAACCGACGTAGACAGAAAAAAGGCCACACATACCAGCCTCCTACGTTTCTACCTCATAAGACACAGTAATCCAGCGTGGCGGTTGCGTAGCTAGTTCAAATATTATTAAATATTATAACAAACACAACCAGAGTAAAACTGCTACAGCTGCACATTGTCATGTTGTAAACAAGACAACGTCTGTAGTCCAAACCCCTCCATGTTGCGGTTGTTTTTTTGCCTACCTTTGCAACGTCATTGCCATAGAAACCAATGCAGATATTCCAGAAAACTAAAGAGCGGCACGGGAAGTACAAAATGGATCTGAACAGTTGCAATACGCAGTGTGGACAGTCAATATTTTTAGATCAGATTCCAATTAGACAAAAACAAATAACCAGACTGGCGGGATGGCGTAGTGGCCGTGGCCAAATTATCGTGCCGAGGGAGAGTGACCAATAGAAACAAGTCTTTCATTCTGCCAACTGAACTGCAGCTTCTCTTGAATTCAAAACTTTTCAACTCGCAAGCAAAAGTTTTAGCGTCACAAACAATGACAGCAGAACAGAGAGTAAATGTGCCTGTCCGTGATGAAAACTGCACAAAGAAAAACAAAGAGTTACTCGCACTGCAAATAGTTTTGCTATACATGACTTTATTTTTGTAATTAAAACAGCTTTAAGAAGACTTTTTATTTGCAATCTTTATATATATATATATATATATATATATATATATATATATATATATTCAAATATTAAATTAAAAATACTAATTAATAATATTACTATACTAATATTAATGAAAATAAACTTTATTTATAACACCATTAAGGTCATATATAGCCCTTTTAAAGTATGGTTCTTTATGAAACCGTTTAACAAGGGTTCTATTTAGCACCAAAAAGGGTTCTGCTATTGTTACAAGCCAAATAACCCTAATTTGGTACTGTTTAGAACCATTTTTCTTAAGAGTGTATTACTACTTACTGTGGCAAGCAGGAAGAGGCCGAGAGCCATGGGAATGGAGCAAGGCCGGTGGTGCCGGTATTAATGAGCTTATTTTAAGCTTATTTTATGTTTGTTTATTGTATGATTTATGTGAAACGGTTGCCAGTTCCCGCCTCCTTTTTCCCTGAATAGCTACATTTGTGCCGGAACCCGGAAGGAAGGAGTAATTCACTGTCATGGATCCTTCACGCTGTGCCATCGAGGAGCGACAGACATACTGGCTTCCAGCCACCTGGGTTCTGAAGGAGCGGCTGCCGCCCAGGAGGGAGTGGTGAAGTTACTGCCATTCACCCGTGGGCCAGAGCCTGCTGCTGTCTACCTTTATGGGGAGGATCCCGGAACAGTGGACTCTCTCAGCGGCTCCCCAGCTGGTGGAGGACCGGATGGCAGTGTGTTTTGAGAACTGGACCTTTTTCCTTTTTTTTCATCTCTCCCCTGTCTCGTCTCCGTCTCTCCTCATGCTTCCATCTCCTTTTCTCTCACCTCGTCTGTCCTTACCCCCAAGGTGCTGCGGCCGACAGTGAAGGACGAGAAAGGACCAGGCCTGGATTTTACGTTGTGTTTTGTTTATGTTTGTGCTGGGAGGGGCTCGTAAGGGGCTGCTGCTTTACTTTCGTTTGGGTTTGTTTATTTTATGATTAAAGTTCTTGAATCGCACCCTAGCGGTAGAACATTTATTTTGCCACGAGTGTAGTCTAGCAACTCTCGGTAGACCTGAGAGCTGGAAAAACCTAACTCTGGTCAGGCCAATCACAGCATGTGTAGAGTTGGTGGGCGGGCTAAACATATTGATGGCACATCACGGCAGAGTTGCGAAGGTTCCGCATGCTACTCGTAAACAAAGAAGCTGACGAACAGCGGTCTTTTGAATCGGCTTTGGCCGCGACTCTGGATGACTTGGAGTTAAGCTTTTTTTTGAGAAAAGAACAAAGAGCGGCACTGAAGTCATTTTTAAGAAAAGAAGATATGTTCTAAGTTTTTCCTACCAGATACAGCGAAAGTCTATCAACTAATGCTAGCTCGGCTTCGCCTTCTTCTTTGCTCTGGTTGGGTGTAGCGCTCATGGCACTATCCAATTGCGTGCCGAGGGAATTTGAAAGACAACCGTTTATCCCTCCCCTCGGATTGAGCCCTGTCAATGGTGAGGGTCTGGCTTGTTGAAATGGCTACTTGAAATGGTCACCGGTTCCCGCTTTCTTTCCTGAACAGCTAACCTCTCTACACTTACTTAATGGAGAAGAGGAAAGAAGTATCCTCAACTGAACTCTCAGCTGCTCACACTTACATGGTCTATAAAGAAAAAGTCAGTTGTCACGGTTTTTTTTTTTTTTTTTTTTTTGCATGGTTGAGCTCTAAAAAATCAATGAGTTGGCTTTGAAAGGATTTTTACAGTTACAGATAATACAAAATAAAAAAAAAGACAGGAACAAGGATCCCTAAACTCTAACACAAAGAATAATTTTGGTTCTGAAAAAAAAAAAAACGGTTCTGCAGGATGATATGGTTCTTAATAGAACTGTTACCTCATGTAAAGAACCTTTTAAGAACCATCACAAGTATTGTCAGTTTGAGCTTAACTTTTATTGAACCTGAAATATTCTATAAAGTCATCTTAATGATTAGAACTGCTCTCCAGCTATAGAAGAGAAGCTAACATATTTGAAATGTGTTACAACATTTGCACATTACATTCCAGAGGCGCACGGTTACATAACTCGCACACTCCACAAATGTTGTCTGATGATGTTAGTATCAAAGAATGCATTTTTATAGCCAAACAGCTACATTACTTTAATGACCACTTTGACTGATAGAACACATTATGTTCATTTCATTGTGGTGCCGTGACGTGCGACGTCTCCATCGTTGCAAATTGTGTGTGAAATGCAAGATCTACAGGAGCAGATTGCACCTCTTCCCTAAGGTAAGATGTGAATAGGAAGCCCTCCAAGAGGAACAGCCAATGTGAGGTTAATTAAGCAAAGTGTATTCGGGGTTACGGTTCAAATGAAAATACAAATGACATCTGCCATCGTTTGTCAATGTCGCTCGCTCTGCATGCCTATCAAGCAATCATTCTGTTACGAAACTGCAGCCAAAAGGTCATGCGAAGAAGCAGACAGCACACCGCTTCCATTTGTCTCCGGTGATACGAAATGCATTTACTTGGATGACAACTTTTGTCTGTAGCATGTGGCTGGTGCGAGAAGAGCTGCTTATTCACTTTCTCTTCCTTTGTGATTCGATCTACACAACAAGCTAACGTTGTTACGCTGCAATATTGCTACATTCAGACTTATTGTGTGGATTGTGTAGTGTACACACACAAATATTTATCTGTAACTGTGCACTAGGAGTCAAGAGGTTCCCAAGTTTCATCCATGGATGAAATTGCTTATACATTTCAGATTTGTATATCTCTGTGACTGTTCCCTGCGCGCCATGTAGATAGTCTTTTTATATATTCTAGGTTCAGTACAAGTTAAGCTCAATCTATAGCATTTGTAGCATAATGTTGATTACCACAAAAATGATTTTTTTATTTGAATTTTTACAAATTAAGAATTAATTATTTTACAAATAGGCATAATAGGGGCCAGTTTTTGGAGAATTGTATCAAATGTGAAGTTTATAAAAGCATTCTGTGAAAACTTAAGCTTTAAAGTTGTTTAAATAATAATTTTAATGGGGGTTTTGCATTTACACTTAGTTAGTCAATTTTACAGAGAAAAGACTATTAATAATAGTAACATTTTATGTTACATTATGTACTTACCATAGCAATAACAGTAAATGCAACCCGTTCTCACTCCCAAAGCGTCAAAAAACGAAGCATGGTCAAGTGCCTTCCGTGTCACAATAAAGACGCTAAAGGCACCCCTAGGCGTCACTATATCGACGCGCTGAGTGCTCCATATTTCAATGAGAAACCTTCGGCGTCAGACACAGACGCGTTGGGCATGGGAAAGTTATCGTCATGCTGATCATATATTGGGTTATGATTTTGCCATTATGACATGTTGGACTGTGATTCTCAATTTAATCAGCCAGCATCATTTTATTTACGCTATCTAGACACGTTTTAACATGTAACCCAACCCTATTCCATCCCTAAACCTACCCATTTGTGTGGTATAAAACGAAGATATAACAGGCCGAGTCTAATGCATACACAATTTATTAAAAAAATACAAATATTCCGAGGCCAAGCGATTGATTTGTGTGAAGGAAATCCCCAAAAGCGATCAGCGTCTCCAGCCGCAGAAGATCACGAACACGTACAATTTCAAATATTGCCGCCCGTTATGTCAGATTTCATAGTGAAATTGGCTCTCATATGTCTCGTGACCAATTGTGTCATTACGTCAGCTTTGATTGTAAAATGTCATTGGTTCTCGTGTATCTTGTGACAGATTGCGTCATGCTAAAGAGGCGTGTGTATTATTTGAATGAGATATGAATGAGTGCGTTAACGGAGCGGCGGGATCATCATCTCAGCGATTAAAACATTAAGATCAACTCTGTTCTTTACATGAAGACATCGTGTGACTTCAGAAGACTGGGAATGCAACATGAGTTAATACTTTTATACTGTTGTTGATAAGTTTGCCTGTATTTGCCTGTTGTGTGTTTTATATTGGTTAGGAGTGGGTAGGTTTAGGGTAGGAGTTGGGTTAGCTGCTCAAAAATATAAAAGTAACCTTTAAATATGAATAAAATATTAATAAAATCATGTATGCTTTTACAAATGCAAAGAATAAAATGTGTCTTGATCTGACGCATTGGGTAAACAACTGAAATCAATGGAGCACTCAGCGCGTCAAAATAGTGACGCCTAGGGGTGACTTTAGCGTCTTCATTGCGATGCGGAAGGCACTTGACCATGCTTCGTTTTTCGACGCCCTGGGAGTGAGAACGGGTTGGTAAATTATATAGTAATTGCATGTGCACTGAAAAAAGATTTATCCAATTAAAAAAAAATTAGGGTAATGGTTCACATCTATATTTTATAACTTGAGCCAATGAAAAATAAATAACTTGCCCTAAACAATATTTTCTATTTCTTTGAAATCTAATTTATATAATTTGGCACAAAGTATATTTTTCTTGTTGAAGAAAGTCAGTTAATTTAGATTCGATTTTTGATATAAACAAAAAGATATAGATTTAATTAAACAACAGTTGTTTCTCAATTAAGAAAAATTTATTAGAAATTATTTGCTTTATCCAATCAAATATATTTAGATTTAATTAAACAATTATTTCTGTTGACCTCAACTGGGGATGTTGTCGGACGGTGGAAGGAATACTTCGAGGATCTCCTCAATCCCGCCGTCACGTCTTCCATTGAGGAAGCAGAGGCTGGGGGCTCAGAGGAGGACTCGTCCATCACCCAAGCTGAAGTCACCGAGGTGGTCAAGAAACTCCTCGGTGGCAAGGCACCTGGGGTGGATGAGATCCGCCCTGAGTACCTCAAGTCTCTGGATGTTGTGGGGCTGTCTTGGCTGACACGCCTCTGCAGCATCGCGTGGCATTCGGGGACAGTGCCTCTGGGATGGCAGACCGGGGTGGTGGTTCCTCTTTTTAAAAAGGGGGACCAGAGGGTGTGTTCCAACTATAGGGGGATCACACTTCTCAGCCTCCCCGGGAAAGTCTATGCCAGGGTGCTGGAGAGGAGAATTCGGCCGATAGTGGAACCTCGGATTCAGGAGGAACAGGGTGGTTTTCGTCCTGGTCGTGGAACACTGGACCAGCTCTATACCCTCTACAGGGTGCTGGAGGGTTCATGGGAGTTTGCCCAACCAGTCCACATTTGTTTTGTGGATTTGGAGAAGGCATTCGACTGTGTCCCTCGCGGCGTCCTGTGGAGGGTGCTGGGGGAATATGGGGTCCGGGGTCCTTTGCTGAGGGCTGTCCGGTCCCTGTATGACCGAAGCAGGAGTTTGGTCCGCATTGCCGGCAGTAAGTCAGACTTGTTCCCGGTGCATGTTGGACTCCGGCAGGGCTGCCCTTTGTCGCCGGTTCTGTTCATAATTTTTATGGACAGAATTTCTAGGCGCAGCCAAGGGCCGGAGGGTGTCAGGTTTGGGGACCACGCGGTTTCGTCTCTGCTCTTTGCGGATGACGTTGTCGTGTTGGCCCCTTCTAACCAGGACCTTCAGCATGCACTGGGACGGTTTGCAGCCGAGTGTGAAGCGGCTGGGATGGGGATCAGCACCTCCAAATCCGAGGCCATGGTCCTCAGTCGGAAAAGGGTGGCTTGCCCACTTCAGGTTGGTGGAGAGTTCCTGCCCCAAGTGGAGGAGTTCAAGTATCTAGGGGTCTTGTTCACGAGTGAGGGGAGGATGGAACGGGAGATTGACAGACGGATCGGTGCAGCTTCTGCAGTAATGCGGTCGATGTACCGGTCTGTCGTGGTGAAGAAAGAGCTAAGCCGTAAGGCGAAGCTCTCGATTTACCGGTCAATCTACGTTCCTACTCTCACCTATGGTCAAGAGCTTTGGGTCATGACCGAAAGGACAAGATCCCGGATACAGGCGGCCGAAATGAGCTTTCTCCGCAGGGTGGCTGGGCGCTCCCTTAGAGATAGGGTGAGAAGCTCAGTCACTCGGGAGGAACTCGGAGTAGAGCCGCTGCTCCTCCACATCGAGAGGGGACAGCTGAGGTGGCTCGGGCATCTGTTCCGGATGCCTCCTGAACGCCTTCCCGGGAAGGTGTTTCGGGCATGTCCAACCGGGAGGAGACCCCGGGGAAGACCAAGGACACGCTGGAGGGACTATGTCTCCCGGCTGGCCTTGGAACGCCTCGGTGTCCCCCCGGAAGAGCTGGAAGAAGTGTCTAGGGAGAGGGAAGTCTGGGCATCTCTGCTTAGACTGCTGCCCCCGCGACCCGGCCCCGGATAAGCGGAAGAAGATGGATGGATGGATGGAATTATTTCTCATTTTTAAAAATACGAGTTAATAGAAATTTATTTTAAACAAATAAAAAGATAGATTTAATAAAACATGTTTCCCGTTAAGGAACATTTAATCTCATTAAAATTTGAATCAAAAACACAAATCAATAATTTAATACATCTATATTTATTAACTTTTACTTCCACACATCCACAATTTCAGGATCATATTTTTAGGCAAACATTGCCCTAAGAACAATGCAGTGAATTAGGGAAATGCTAAAACTGCAGCTGTAGAAAGCATCTCACGATCTCTAACAATATTTGTTTTTACAGTTGGATAACATTTGTAGCATCCTAAAATACAATGAGGATAGTCAGGAATTAGAACGTCCCGTCTCGTAAACCAGCAGCTTTTAGAATGCTACAGAACGTAGCACTGCAACTTGCAGGTTTCAACTGGAAACCCCCAATTAAGCCCAATTGTAAAGCTGGTCATAGAACCTCTTCACTTTGTTGGACATGCCTTTTGGGTCCAGCTCCATGATGACTTTCTGGATATATTCAAATGTCAGTTTCAAAGTCTTGGGATACTCTAGATTGAGGGCATAAAGGAGGCCCAGGAGAATGGAAACAGCATTTGCGACTGACGGCAACTCGTTTAGAACCTCTTGTCCCTCGAGTATGATGCCAATGTCTTTGGGTACAGCTTGTGCATCTCTGATGACAAAGATGGCCATGGTTTCCTGTCTGAGAATTTGTTCAGCCCCTTCCTTCTCTGAAACCTGGAAAATAATTTAGGAAGGAGCGGGGGTCTTAATACAATTATTATTAAAATTCTGATGGATACAAACATGCATACATACATACAGGGCTCGCAAATTTTCAAAATAAATTCATAAATTCATGCGCCTCTTCACATTTCCATTCGTACATCATTGATTTTCAAAAATGTCTCCACTGCGCTTGCAATCTGCAATTCTTTGGCAAAATTACATTTCCTTAATAAACACCATCTTTAAAAGAAAAATCTTCCTTTTCGTTGAACTTTGAATGTCATAACTGGAGATGTGGTTTATGCTCAAACAGCAACATTACACTAACTAAAAAAAAAAAAAAGTGAATATCAAATCAACCACCTAGGGCTGGGCGATATGGCTGAAAACTGTATCACGATATAAGCGTTTCATATCGGTCGATATTGATATAATTATTTATATTTTTATGACCTATTTAAAATAAGGACCAGAAGAAAAATATTTTACATTTAACATTTTTATTTTAAACGTAACCTTCCTCTGATTATAATCCCCTCAATTATAAAGGCAGAAATGTCAACACAACTATGGAAAACACTCAAATAATTAAAATATAAACAAGTCTAAAATCACAATGAACACAACAATTATCTCTTAACATTAAGGTGCAGTGCCTCCGTTATTTCTTTGTTATGGTTACCGCTTAGATGCTTTGTCATAAGGCACTGATACAGAGTAACATTACCTCTCCATGTAGTTTCAAAGGCTGAATCTGAAATCGCCCCCTGGGCGGTATTTGAGGGGACAGCCATTTGTAGTGGTGTCCAAAACCATAGTGGACGTTATTGAGTGCACTCATTCTATCCCACAATGCACCGCAATAACGAGTGTACAGCCGATGTACACACAGCGGCTCTCCGACTTCACTCACTTGTTTTCATTCACTCCTTCAAGTGAACTGTATCAGTGGACTAAAGTAGGGAACCATGAATGAGGGTTTAGGGGGCGATTTCGGATTCAGCCAAAGTCAAGAATAGCACAACGGCGAGCGCGTTGAGTATAAACACGTCCCCAAACGAATGAGGTGCACGCGCGCTGTCAGTAGAGGCTCGCGCTGTGGAGCCAGACGAAAGTATAAACAAGGCTGGTAAAACAAGTTTGTGGTATTACCAGTCTTGCATAATTTGCAGACAACACTGGTCTGACTACGGTCAGACTTATAAAATCCCAAAAACTGCCATACTGGCGAGCTGACTTGTTTTATCAACAATTTCCTCGCTTGCTGCGGCACTCATTTATCACTCCACGCCGGTTCTGTTTACTGAAGAATGAATCCAACACGAGACAACGATATGGCGCAACCAAACTTGATAGTAACATGATTGGCTGTTAGACTGTCACTCCCTACGTTGCTTGGTTACCAGAGAGTGAGTGCCTTTGATCATGCAACCAAACTTGCTTCACAACCTCTGGTTTCTTCCGACGAAGAAAAATAAATAAATATTGAACGTTTTATCGAACGCATTTTTTATTGATATCGATCACGTGTCTATCGCGATACATATCGTTATCATTTTATCGCCCAGCCCTACAACCACCCCTTTAACAGTCGCACAAATTTACCAGTGCAGCCTTCAGACAAAAATTCAGATGTATAAGTGGACAGCCTTAGTTAGCATTTTCACATCTCTAAAGTAACCTTGCCTTACCAGGAAATCTTTGATGAGGTCCTCCACTGCTTCTCCCATGTTAAGGATGAGACATTTAAGTGCAATCTCCCTCTTTGTAGCGGTGTCAGTATCCTGCAAAGATAGTAAAAATGTATAACTGGTTGTCGACCCATTCATTTAGTGTGAGCGTATCAAGGTTTGTTAAGTGTGAGATTGAGAGCTAATTTATGTAGGAATGAATGCATGGGAATGGCCATACAAACACATGATGCATTCGAAAGTAGAGACATTCAGGGGGTATGGTGGTAAGAAGAGATGGGGCATGAGGGTCGGGCCGGACTTTATGGACAACAATCAATCACACAATATACATTATCAGATATATTATCAAAATATAAAATGAAAGATGAAGCATAAACTCTAATTTAATAAGTTTAGGGCAAAATGCCCCTTTTACAGTTGTTTGCCTGAGAGAAAAAAAAAATATTTTTGTGTAAATATATTCAAGCAATATTCTCAGTGATCTATCAGCTGTGACATTACAATATAGCATATTTTGTTTGAGCCCATACAGTAGCTTAGTGAAATAAATATCCATATTTTCATTTAATAAAAGAGTGCAGGGAATATTAAATTATTCTGTCTCACATCACTTAAGGTGGAGTAAGGCAAGAGCGGGAACGATTCTAAACTGCGTAAATTGTCCGCCATTACACATGTGGTCTCCAGCGCCATATACTGTAGGCAAGCCATACATTTCAAGTACAAAATATCTACATGAACAGCCAACGTTAAAACAGTAAGCATTTATTTTCATTATCAATTGAATCCGGAAGTATTTTACTAACCTTCTAAAAATTAATAATGAGTGACTGGAGAGTCGGTCGACAGAGTGAATAAAAAAAATGTTGCTGACTGTTGATATGTTCAACGCTTAAACGTTCACATTATTACCATTGTAAAATGTTATGATTTCGTTTACTTATGTTCCCTTTTGCAACCGGTCAGGCATTGATTAACGTCGATGATGGTATGTTAACTAATGTAAACTAACGTTAAGCTACCTGACACCTAGTTAACATTTTCAAAGTACGTAACGTTAGAGCTACATAATGTCTGGCATACAATTAACAGACTACTAAATACAGCAGCACATAATAAATAGTTGTTTAACTTACCAGAGTTTATCCGCGATGCAACTTTATCTTCTCTGGTGCAGGTCTGCAGGAAAGTGAAGTGTTCCACTATCGTAGATTTTGAAGAGCGCGGTCTGATGAGTGATGACTCGTTGAGATCGGTTTAATGCGCATGCGCGGGCCTGTGTGTAACCTTGAAACTTTACATTCGTCAAAACAAATATTTCTTAGTTGAGCTCTTAATGAAAAATATTTAGATTTAACAATGTTTTGAACGAAAAAAATATTACTTGAAAAATAAAACAAATAATGGTGAATTGAATTGAAAGACAAGGTACTGCTTGAAAACCTTTTTTCAGTGTGGTTTATATTATTCAGTGCTTAAATATATAATTACACTGAAACAATGACACCGTAAAATAGTGTTACCTTAATCATTTTTTCACACTTAAATCATGTGAATCATCTATTTCAAAGTGAGTATTGTAAGTGTCTTACTGTAGTGTAACCTTATTGATTTGGTGAACAACATGCTGTTTATTTAGCTTAACGTGGAATAAACCAAGAATATTCCTTCATTATTTTGGAAGGGTTTGCTTTCAATTTTCAACAGCCTAAGAGGTTTCATATGATGTGCTACAATCATTAATTCATCAATTAATTCATTCAATCAATCATTTCATTAGAAATGTAGTGCTCCGTTTCTCTGTTTTCATCTCTAAGCTATTGTTTTTGAAGAAACTTTTTTCATTTTTGTAAGTCTGTGTTCTACTTTTGCTCGTTTGTGCTTCACCAGTGTGCTGTGTCTGCTGTAAACATTTTACAGGCACTGAACAACTGTGAATATTTAAATTCAATTTCATTAAAGCTTTTCCAATTTCACCCCATGAATTTGTGAACTCTCATTGATGTTATACATGCTTTCTACATTTAATACAAAACAGCAACACTATTATCAGTCATAAGAACAAGTGCTGTATTGCACATGCTTACCGTAAATGTGGCCCTATCCACAAATTGCAGCGTGAGGCATTCAGAACACTTAAATAAATGCTTGGACAATCAATCCAGACTCCCTCAAGTAACCAGAGTGATACAGGTGTCTTCAAACCATTAAGGCTGATGACACCAACTTACACAGCCATGAATCTTTAAATATAATAATGGATTATTTATAAAACTAACTCCCATGAGGAGCTGAGGTGTTCACGTTTGGTCGTGATGAAAATGCCATTAAATTTATGCGACGCTTCTCATACGTTGCATTACATTTGATCAAGTCATTTGAATATGAGGACTAAAAGTAGCATATGGTTGGATGAACAAAGCCAGACTGCAGAATGCTAAGTATAGGTATTAATGTCTGGTGTGTCTCTTCCTCTGTCAAACCAGCGAAAACGGAGAAGACGCAGACCAAAGCTTAGTGTCAAACTACTTTAAATATGTCAATGTAACCTGAGAAAAGCCATTTTAAAAAAAGGCTTTTCGTGTGTGGCTCTCGAATTGAAACAAAGTATTCAAAGATATCTATAGTGTTTGGTCCTAACTCTTGTCTTCAGTAAAAAGTTAAGTGGGACCCATTTCGTGAGATTTGCTTAATAATTTAACACGGCCTTAAACCAATTCACTTCAAGTGCCCAGATGGTGTTTTTATTAGGCAAATGTTCAGTACTCAAGTAGAATAATTTACGCATCTTAAAAAAAAGCCCTGCTACAGTACCTTCAAGCCCTGCAATTCACTGAACTCAGAATAATTCACCACATGCTGCTTTGTTGATATTCAGCTCAACAATAAAAAAAGAAAAAGCCTTTCCTGGATATACGTCTGTTTGCACATGGATGTGCAGACAGTTTGGACATTTCAAAACTGGTTCTGACATTGTGAACTTGAGTCAACACACCTCAAAGACTCTAATCAATCCATAATGGTTCTTTCTCCAAGTAAAGATGTATCTACAATCATAAATGTAGAGGCTGAATATCTCGCAGCTTGAAAGCAGGGAAGCTGTGAGTACCTATTATACTTCTTGTTTTAATTCGAATTGAGTATTAAAGTTGTACCAAAATAGCCTCTTAAACTGGTGCACTATTTAGTATGCAGACAAGAATGTTAAAAAGTCAGGTAAACGAATTGGTCTGTCCTAATTGGCATAAAAGAGCACGTTCACATTTCTCTCATGTTTCTTTTGATTGGATCAGACTAGCGTCGTCCTTCTGATATGGAAATTGAGCTACCAACTCAGATGAGCGAGAAAATGTCAGCGTCATTAAAATGTGGACGACGGCCTTTTGATTACTTTCATTCTGGGCAAAAAGACTGTCGCTGAGGAAGTAAATTATGAATAACTTGGAGAGCTATATTTGTTTCTCACTGGCTTAAAACAGTTACGTCAGATGGGATACAGGTCTTTTACAACGGATCACAGCGTGTAACGCGGCAGACTCAACTATGATCAAAAGAGAGAGAAACAAGCGGAGTGTGAAATAGCTTCCTGTGTTGCAGTCTATAAAGCCTGTAAGACAGACGTTTTTTTTTTTGCCTACGGGCAACCCACCTTACTCATTCGTGGAAAGAGCCAGTCGACAGTTTACACTTGAGACCAGAAGCACAATTACAAAATGTTACCATGGCAGGGGAGAACGGGGAGTGTTTTAACATCTGTAACTCAGTGCTCTTTTTATTCTACATGTATGTGTCACAAACTTTGATTTAACATTTGATTGTTGTTAGCCCTGTGAAACCTTTATTTTGTCTTTTTTATGCACAGTGTCATACCAGGAAAGTGGTGGTCATGTGTGATTTCTCTCTTCACTGTAATTTTTTTTTAAAGTACAATCAACATGGATGTTTAAGTAATTTCAACTTACATTAAACTGACTTTAAAAAATGTGTTGAATCTTGTATCATGTATTTTTTTTTAAAAGTGGAAAATTGTTAAAACAATGGTTTTTTTTGTGGTTTTTTTTGTTGTTTTTTACAGTGTTAAACTTGTTGCAACTCGACTCTTGTTTCAAAACATAGCTAGGAGACCACCAAAAATAACATATTTCAATTATTGATAACATCGTAACTCAACTGCAATTCTGTAATAATGACAGCCACTCTAACAGTGTATAAGAAATATTCAGAATATTTGTAAAAACAAAAAACAAAACAAAAATTGTATATATATGTGTGTGTGTGTATATATATATATATATATATATATATATATATTAGGGGTGGCACGGTACATGGAAAAAAACCGAGTGGAGTGTGTGTGTCGCACGGTTCGCGCATGCGCAATGTATCCTTGTGCCCGTATGTTACCTCAGACAGTGGGTGTCCTTTACGCGCGAAATAAGAGGTGTGTCTGGACATACAGTAAAGTGCTGCAGGTCACGTCACATGTAGAAATGAAAGTGGGAGAGATAAGGAACTGCTGCCCGTGCCCGGAGTTGGAGGATGCGCTAGCATCGTATAGCAGGGCAGATGCAGTGCGGAGAACGGGAGCCGCGCGTGCCCGCGCATACACACACACTGGCAGTGTTTGTCTCGCGAGTCGCGCAGCTGAACTGCGGCTCGTGTATTGCAAATACAGGCAAATATAGTCCATTCTGTCACATTTTCCGGTGTTCTCCTCCGACCCCTGTCTGTCTCGTGCTTTGATTTATGATGGGCAACATCTGCTGCAAATGCGACCATGTTCCCCTCTGTCTCATACACACATATGTTGTATATAAGTAATTCACATGATAAATGTAACATTTAAAAGTTAAGATATGCTTCTAGTTCTAATAATTTAAACATGCCTTTGAAGTTTGGGCAAAAACTTCTGGCAGTGTTGTGTTTTTGTGTATTTTATTTTATTTTTTCACAGCACTGGATGTCATATGGTGATTGTGAAACACACGGAACACTTCATGGTGAAATGTGTTAATCAGGTCAGCTGAATTAAAGCCACAGTGCATTGTTCTGATCAAAATGGATATGATTAACATGAAAAATGTTACGCCAATGTGTCGGACTCGGTAGACAGCCAGTTAGGAAACAACTTGATATAACAATTTTTAATACTGTATCCTAAATTGATTAAGCCATATATATACCATGCTGAAGTAAATTTCTGGAGTGTTAACGATTAAAAAAATCAACAACAAGAACCGTACAGAACCGAAAACCGTGACCCTAAAACTGTGATACGAACCGAACCGTGGGTTTTGTGAACCCTAATGTTTAACTGAAACTGGGCTGGAACTTTTTATTTCCCAGCAAGCTTTGCTCATGGCACTCGAAACATAAATGCTAAGATGAAGTGTTATATAATGTTTTTTGTTCAAGATTAATGGTAAGGGAGATTTAGTAGTGATTCATGTTTTGTTAAGCTAATTTAGAAGAGTTTCTGTTAATGTGGGTTTTTGGAGAGTTACCATCATTGGTTTGAGAGCAGGTAAGTTACATATTTTTCAAGTTCTGACAACTTATTAGGGTTTAAAGTGAAGTGTACTCATTTGATTTGAAAGAACTCAAAATAAAAAAGTTAATTAACTACATATTTTATGTTAATTACTATATCAAAATGTATGAGTTAGCTAACTCTGTACTTCAAGTTAGGAGCAATTCACATGCATGAGTACTACAAACTCAAAACTTGATAGTTCTGCTTACTTAAAAGTCTCATGAACTGGCTTTTTAAAAAATTGTTATACTGTTGTCTAAGGTCAACTAATGACGTTTGTGTGGTTTTTACATTAAAAAACATCATAATGAATAAGTAATAGGCTACTTTCTGCCTTGGTTTTTAAGGCTCTCTGAAAAACGATCGGTTTTGATGGGCGTGCCAAACTGAAGACTTGGAAGTAAACGGCCACGGCTAGGATTGGATAAGATTTGCATATTTAATGAGCTTCTGCTCCCCTGTCAGTGACAGTGTATGGCAACCGGCAACTGAAATGAATCACCCAGCCCACAGCCAGGGCTCGCAAAATGTCTTTATCAAACAAACACAATGATTCATCTCTCATCCACCCGCGATTGATTGGAATGTTATTTCTGTATCATTTCGCTCAATCATCAGTGAATATAACTGAGAACCGTACACACACACACACACACACACACGAGACCGTCTGAAAAGCACGTATATAGCCCGGGACTTTGGGCTTTGCAAGCTGGCGTTACAAGTCCGAGTCTGATCACGAATGAACCAATAACACCTTCTCCAGCCTGTGACCGCGTGCTAAGGTATGTAATCAATAGATATTAAACGATCTGTAACAATGCAATACTAACACATATAAAAACATGTTTTACTCACATTAGTGTGTTGCACCGTTCCTGTCGGGTCCAATATAGAAGGCACAGCATTGTGTTTTAATCTCAATATGTCTGCAAATCCAGTCTCGACCTCTATCTTGTTCACAATCGATTCCGCACCATTTAGCTTCACGAGTCGGTGGGGGGCGGGCTTGAGGTGGTGCTTCTGCGTCCTAATACGTCAGTGGTAGAAATATTCTGAGATCTCTCGTTTTCTGGGCCTGGTGTCTATAAAAGCTTTTCTTTGACTAACAAGGACGTTTTCAGCTCTGAAACTTGCAGGATATTCTTATATCATGATGAACCAAAGGCTCAAAGGAAAGTTCTCAATTAATCACCCCTTTAAAATTGGGAACATAATAACTCAAAACATATATATATATATATATATATATATATATATATATATATATATATATATATATATATATATATATATATATATATATATATATATATATATATAACTGATTACCTCAATTTTTTGAGTTATCCCAACTTATTCAGGTTTACAGTACGACATTTAAATCTATACTAGATTGATACGTAATAACCTAAATAATAAGTAGGCCTACTAGAGCAGCAAATTGTTGTTATGTTTACTGCTGTTGGCTATTTAGTGAAAATGTTTGCGCTGGTGAAATATACAATTAGCCCAAAGGTTAAATGTATGCATAAAATGCAAACCTTAATTAGGGTGGTCAGACCCCCTTTAAACCCCCTTTAATGATTTACTACCTTATTTCAGTTGCCAGTTATTTTCATCTGACATAGATATGTAGAATGTACATACATGTAATAAGTGCCTGGTTAACGTTGTTGTTTGCCCTGCATGTGAAACCTTTATATTTTTACACACAGTGTCGTACCAGGAAAGTGGTGGTCATGTGTGATTTCTCTCTTGAACTGGTGGTGTTGCAACTCAACCCTTGCTTCAAAACTCCCGTCTCTCCTAAGTTACCACCAAAAATAACATAATTAAATTATTGGTATTACTGTAACTCAACTGTAACATCCCCTTATAACAGTGTATAAAAAAAAATCTAAATATTTGTAATTTATTTATTTTGTCATTACAGTGGTTTTAGTGAAAACTTTTGTGTTGCTGAAATAAACAATTACCCTATGTAAAATGCATGCATAAAATGCCTACCTTAATTAGGGTGGTCAGAGCCCCTATAAACCCCCTTTAATAATTCGCTACATGATTTCAGCTGCAAGTTATTTTCTATATATGAAGTAGAGATGTACAATATGCATACATGTAAAGTGAGGCCAATATGTGCCTGGTTAACTGCCGCGTGCTGTAGTGCGTCTCAGTGTGTGTCTTTAAGTAGTACGCTGCGGTAGGAGGAGTTGGAACGGTTGTGACGCCGCCAGCGGAGCCGTGGTGCTGAGCTGAACAGCGCCTGTCCACCTGCAGTAGGGCGCGAGACCGACCGGGACAATATTCTCTGCGCATCGCTAAGCGGAAGCCTGTTTACCGACAGCACATCTCACAGGAATTATCTCCACGTTTGTGAATAACAAACATCTGCCTCCTCTGCTGATGGCAAACATGAAAACCGGCTGCGCGATTCTTGTGGCATGTGCCTTAGTTGTGGGCACATCTTTGGTAAGTCCAAATGTTTTATTTGCAAACATTCTGGAAGTAATAGTACTTGAAATTAGACACTCGTATGCCGAACATGTGGAACAGTGCACTTATATTTGTGCATTCTATGTGCGTACTTAGTAAAATAATATAGTGGTGCATCGAGGGTTCACTTTGTCTGTTTGGAAATCCAAAATTGCTTTCGTAGCACTTCTGTAACTGTCGATTTTTTTATTTATTCTTCTTTCTTTTAAATAACACCAAGACAAAGAAATCAGTTTGTGTTGAACACTGGTCGTCTATCAGTAAGCTGCAGTGGCTTGCAGCTGCACTTTTAACACACATTGCAGAGGATGCGGCGATGCCTGTGGTGTGTCTAGTAATAGTGCTGCTCTGTCGTTACTGGAGGAGTATGTGAATATGCAAATCAATTGTATTAATATTAATATTCATGCTATGGAGTAGGCTACTCATTATCCTGTTCTTAATAGGGACATCAGGAATGATTTAACTTGTAGCATACTAGGGAACTAGTTGCTTTGGTCTGTGATGTCTTACGTTTAGGATTTATGAAACACTCATTCAAGAAGAAACACACACATATACCAATAAATGAAATCTAGGAGAAAATGTTGAGTAAATATAAGTTCTGGAAATATTACTGTTGGATGTATGGCAGATATTGACATTCTCTTTGATGACTCATTCAGAATAAAAATCTGTATCCAGCTGGGGGTGAAATGTAGCTATAAAGCTGCATTCACATGGTGGGCAGAGGCAGCGCTGCTTTAGAAAGTAACCATCTCACAGCCCTCTGACTAATGTGATCTGTAGGGATGCTTTGACAGGCGGTTCCTCCGTGGATATATGAAAGAGCTTAGTGCGTCGGCTCTTTGTTGTCTTGATTTTTCAGGTTCATAGTTGTCTGTGCTCCAGAATAGAAAAATATATTGAGAGAGAGAGAGAGAGAGAGAGAGAGACCCCTAAAGGCAACCTCTCGTTCAGTTTAGACACAGCGAGGCCTGAGCTTGAACCCTGAATCGTTTTGGAAAAGCCTACCATACTGAGACTGGGATAACCTGAATATGACCCACCATCTAATTATGCTAAATCTCCATGGTGAGCACAATCCATTGATGCATACACACACTCACACATACACACTAGGTCACTGTCCTAAAATAGATGCCACTGTAATGGGCACAATTTCTCTACTGATTCACATGGCAGAACTCCAGCGCAACCTTCTTTCCTATGCACTTCCTGTCTTCCATCGCATCCTCGTTTTGTCCCTCTGTTTATTTTAATCATCAAACAGGCTCATTTAGCTCTTGTTAATTTTTTAGAGAAGCTCTTGATGTTTTCACTCGTATACATATTTTTTTTCCTTCAAACTACCATCAGGGCATAAGAATGCAGGCCTCTAAATGAGAATTAAATCACAGATTTGCTGCTTTTGATTTAGAATTTGTTTATTTGCATAGAAGTACTGAATATTCAAACACTCAGCTGGATTACAGCAGTGGTTCACAACCAAGGGTACATGCACTCCGGAGGGTATTTAAGCAGGTTACAGGGGGTACTTGGAAAGATTTAGCTTTGTTAGAGCTACAAAATAGAACAAAAACATATTTATTTAAATTAAATAGTTTTAATAATTTCAGAATATTTTAAGGAATTATGTAAAACTATTTTCATAGATGTTTCTTATAATATGTTTATACTTTTATTTTACTTATTGATTTATTTACTTCATCGATTCTACTGATTCTAATGGTATTGACTGCCTATAGCTGTTATATAATTGATTAAAAGTGATTATTAATATTAAAGCTAAATTACATCCAGTTAAAATTAACATTTCTGGTTTGCTTGAGCCTTAAGACAAAATAAGGTTCCAAGCTATTGTCTATTGAACAGTTTTTCATCCCTAAAAGTAAACGGTTGCGTCCCTGCTCTGTGAGTTTGCCTCCTGAAGGTATTTATATCGGTTTCGATAACCTTGAATAAGAACCACAACCCTGTGGTCACAAATCAATTTGCCTAACCACTTCCCCTCTCCTGTGTCTTCATAGCCAATAATGTCTGTCTTTCTCAGGGGAGTCACGGAAATGCTCAGACCATCGCTCCATGTAGACCAGGTTTCTCCCAGAGCTTCTACACCATATTTGTCCCCAGGGATGTGCTGCAAGGCCTGAACCCTCACAAAGGTAAGAGCTTGCAGTGCATTGCATGATTCGGCACAGGTTTATTTGTGTGTGTGTGTGTGTGTGTGTGTGTTCATCTCAGTGGAGCTTTAGCAACAGGTTTGTGGGTGAATGTAAATGCTTGTGCATTCCTCATTCTCTGTGTGTAGGCTAAATGTAATATGTTAAATATGATTTTAGCTTGATTATTGCATATTCATGGAGAGTGTACAATGACTCCCAAATTATCAGGAGGTGGATGTTGTTGAATATTCTTCGGTACTCTCACCTGCAGTAATTTAGACTAGTTGTGCTGTATGATTCCTCCAAACAGTGATTCAAAACCAGTTTCAGCCGGCTTCAAAATAAGCACAGTGTGGAATAACAAGAAAAAAAAAATGGTTTAGAAAGAATGAGCGGAGATGCAGATATGCCAGCGTGCTGAATGTTGATAGCACACACAGGACCAGTAATGCAATTAGAACACGTTTAAAACACACTATGCTTCTCAAATGCAATTTTCAAGGTCTGAGAAACGTCAGGTGATGCATTTAAAGAAACATATCTTTGCTGTGCCAAAAACGACGCTTCCATCTAGGTGGGTGTCATAAGCGGAGACACGCTCCTAAACGTCGAGAGCTACAGTTGGCACACATCTGCATTAATAAAATGCACAAAGCCAGTGTCTCCTGCTGATCACAATCAATATGTATATTATTCAGTGTTAGTTTGACTATCAGACAAACCTTGGCTGGATGATTAAAAACATAAAGAAAAAAGAAAAAAAAGAAATAAACCCATAATCGGAATTTAATGGATAGTTCAGTAGCCTGGTTGGCTACTGAAGCCTCATTTAAATCTTCTGTTTGGCTCCCGCTGGGTGTTTTTTTTTTTTTTTTTTTGCTGCTTTGAGCTTTTGCTCCCCCCTCCCTCCCCCTCTGTCCTGCATGTAATACAGTTCCTCTATTCTTTCCCACTTCTTTTCAGCAAGATTTCAGCCGTCCTTTTATTCTGTCGCTTTTCATTGCCATTGTGCGTGCATGTGTGTGTGCTATGCGAGGATATGCTTTATCTGTGGAATTTGTTTTGCTGTTATGGTAGGAGAAAAGATGTCGGGGGGAAAATTGGACTTGCAGAAACAAATCATACAAGAAAATGGCACATTGATTCGATCAATTACCAGTTTTTTTCCCACCGCATTCAAACTTTGATTGAGCATAACTGTTATCAGAGTAATCAATGGATTTTATTTACACGGACGTGGTCTTGTAGAGAGAGACTTATTTGTTGTTCTCAATCTGACTGCAACTTTTGCGCTGTAATTGCAGAAATTGCGCAACTGGTTTGGAAGTACGTACTCTTATTATTATTTTTTTTTATCATACTTCTAAAGCCTGTTTGTTTTGATTCCAGCCTGTGGAGGTGTTGAGGGAACATTGTCAGTCATTGACATGTCAGATGCTCTTGTTACACAGCAAGTCGGTTGAGTGTTGGTGTGCGTGTCCAAGTACTCGAGGATGAGTCAATCATTTTGTTTACTCGTGGATTTAGTTATGAGCATTTTGCTGGGATTGAATCTCGAGCCTGTGCCCACAATATCCAGCCACCTTTCCTTCAATATCCTATAGTGCACTCTTCATTTTAAAAACATGCTTACCCCAGCACAACTTGGCACTTGGGTGTATATCGTCAGGCTGCAGTATGAGCCCTTACAGAGAGTGATTAATGTACAGTCACCGGCCTGGAGGAAGGGTGATGTGTTCAGAGGAACCGTAGTAATCGGGGAGTGGGGTCGCCTCACAGGGACGTTAATGATAACAGCCTTGTGTAACCCAGAACCGTCAAAGAGGAGAGTTATGGGTGAGCCGGTGCGCTCGGTTGGGCCAGCGAGCGTCAAGTCGAGAAAATCCACCGTCAATTTAGCCGTGATTGTAAACATTGGCCCGACACCTCGAGAATGCTAATGCCGTGATGGGAATCCTCAGGAGCACGGTGTGGTCTGAGACTTGAACTCGGCGGAGGAATCTAGAGTAGAGAGTTCCGCTTGAGTTGCCTCCATAACTGTTTAATATGGCTGCGGTGCACTGGGGTGAGAGTGAGCGATTCATCTCAGTTCTCTAGGTACTGCTTAGCATTGGTCTCTAAAGCCTGGCCATCCAAACAGAATCAGATATGACTGCTCTTTCATGGCCAGAGCAGCCAGGGTGTCTGCCAGCTGTCTGCTGGTCTCGCAGCTGCTTGCGATGCAATTTGCTGATTCCGCTTAATTACACCAGTAGCTTGTTGTGTTTATTTTCTATTCATTTATGAAGGTGTTTGTTCGCGCTGGGCGTTTTAATTATAGCAAAGTTTGGGTATTATGACAACAGCGGCACATTTATACCTCTTATCCTCCAATCCTCATGATCACTTTTATTGTACTTCTAAGGATAACGAGCCTATTAAAGACACAGCCCTCGAATGAAGTTGACCGGAGTGGTTATAATTCAACCATCCAACGTTTCTAATATCTTTTACACAGTAAAAACAGACAGCGTGAGTCCCTTCAGGCGCTCTGCCTCACTAGATGTGATTCATCTTTACTCAGCATGTGAAAAGATTCATCATTTATTCTGACAAAATATAAATGCCAGGGTTGTCACATATTCAGCTGGCCTCGGGAGCATATGAAAGGCACCCACATGGCCACAGTAAATAGGTATGATAAAGCATTTGTGTTTTACATGATTGAATTCCAGATCCTAGATGGTACGTTTCGAACCTCATGCAACATTGAGTAATGATGCGATCATTTAGCATGGCTCGTTATTGCGGTAGGCAGTCTAGCTCAGGAGAAAATGATATTTTATTAGGTTTTATTGTGTTACGTCATGTCTTCTGGCATTTATGCAAACATTTATAGACGTATAAACTCTTGCATAAACACCCCGTCTTGCTGTGTTGACATGTACGGGGGGGTCAAGCGTTTGAGACCACACTCAAAAAACTACATTTAAAAGAACAAAGGAGCGTTATATACAGCATGCATATAAATAGATCAAATATGTGACATTTCTGCAAATTTGTCACAATGATCGTGTGTACAAAAGGTCACAGGTCATGAACCTATGGAGTTCATGAAGTTCACGTGCTGTTGTCGTGGTAACACTTTACAATAAGATTCCAGTTGTTAGCTTTAGTTAACATGAATTTACAATCACAAATATTTCTAAAGCATTTATTAATCTTAATGTTAATTTGACTCATTTACTGATACATCATTAAAATAAAAAATATGTATATATGTTAATAGTATTTAAGTAGCTAACATGAACTAACAATGAACGGTTGTATTTTTATTAATTGATGTTAACAAAGATTAATAAATACTGTAAAATATGTGTTGCTCACTGTTAGTTAATGTTAGCCAATGCTGGTATGATCAAAAATACAGTAAAATAATATTGTTAAATATTATTATAATTTAAAATAACAATTTTCTATTTAAATATATTTTACAATTTAATTTTAATTTTCAGCATCATTAGTTTTCAGTGTCACATGATCTTTCAAAAATCATTATACACTCTAAAAAATGCTGGGTTAAAAACAACCCAAGTTGGGTTGAAAATGGACTAACTCAGCAATCGGGTTGTTTTAACCCAGCAATTGGGTTGTTTTAAGGAAACATTTAACCCAACCGCTGGGTTAAAACGACCCACTCACTGGGTTAAAACAACCCAATTGCTTGGGTTGTTTTTAACCCAGCATTTTTTACAGTGTAATATGCTGATTTGATGCTCAAGAAACATTTCTTATTATTTTCAGTGTTGAAAATAGTTGATGCATAGTATTTTTGTAGAAACCGTCCTTATTTTAATTAATAGAAAGTTCAAACATCATTTATTTACAATCTAGTATATATTTTTTAAAACGCTATGAATGTATTTACTGTCATCATGTGATTCATTTAATAATACAATTATTAATTTTCTTACTGACCCCAAACTTTTGAACACTATAAGAGTACATATGATCAGATGTAAAAAGAAGGATTCATAAATTTTAAAAAAAAATGTTTATATGAGAGTATATTGTCCATGAAGACTAACAGCATTTAAGCATGGGACTTTTTCAGAGCAGAACCCCACCTGGGAGAGATAAGCCATGAAAACGGATATTCCACTGATTGCACATTGTAGTGTAAACCATCATCTTGGCCTAAGAGCAGGATCAGGCACTTTGAAGCCAAAGACAGAGAGATGGAGATGGGGGGAGGACAGGTAGTCTCTCGCACACAAAAGAGCAATCTGATTTGAGTTGCACTTACCCTTAAATGGTGGTCTGAAAGGATGCTGTCAGAATGTGTTCAAGAGAACATGAGCAATGAACTTCAGAGCATAACCCTTTAATATCCGACACAGTGCTGGAGGGAAATGGAAGTCAGTCGCCTTTGCCGTTGGTTCAGAGGCGGCCATTAATCATCCTAATTACTAGTGCTTATGCATAGTCAGAGTCATTTGACTTCTCTGGCAAATTTGTGGCATTTGCAGTGCCACAAAATATAGTGCCTGCTTTGATTTCCAAGATATTCTACACATATACCACATTTTATCATCAATAAAATATAGTAAGTCCCTACTTCAGTTGTCCTTTCACTTTAAAAAATATGCCTCTCCCACAAGGACATCCATTAAATCCAAACGCACAGACATCTTCAGGCAGCTTTACAATAAAACCAGAACTAGGACTCCACCTGTGAGATGGAGACGCTCTGCGCATGGACTCCCGGGCTCTCTCTCTGCGTTCCAGTCGTGTCTTAAAGTTTAACTCATTATCTAGCAAACACGTTGCTCTCCACACTTACGCCGTGCTGTGGAACCTCTCATGGATACAGACATTCACAGAAGCTCATTAGGATGGTACTGCTTGAGCCCTGTGTGGAGCTTTGCAGTCGCAAACAGAACAGGGTTAAGAGTTTATTATAAAACAGAGAGTTTCGACTGGATTCGGATTGTGCAACATTTAAATCCAGTGTGAACAGCAGACGATAATAATATTAATAATAATAATACTAATAATAATAATAATAATAATGTATTATTGTTATAGTTGTTGTTGATTAATTATTTAATAATACATTATTTTGTTTAATGTGATTATTATTAATAATTATTATTACTATTATTATTAAATTATTTGCATTTATTATATTAATATGTTATATATTTATTTATAATATATTTATTATACTATATTTTCATTTTCTTAACACATTTTTTTCAGTTGTATCCTACGGCTTTCATCTCATGGCATGTATTGGAAAATAGCAGCTCACAAAATCTACAGCTTTTGGTTTTGTAATAAACACCTTAGCATGATGAGTAATTGACGCAATGTTCTGTTTATCTGTTCTTTATTGCTCAGGGATGTTAAACACTTCACATGGCATAAGAAAACATGTTTTACCATGAAAATTGCCATTCCTACCATTATATGGTGTTATTCAACAGAAGCCATCAAGGTCTGCTTCTCAGCTCAAGTGGACCAAGCATACAAGATCATACACACAGACTTGGTTTGTTTCATGCCTGATTTATTTTTTCATTGCTTTTCCATCTAGATTTTTTTCCACACTGCATGTGCATAGTGAGTATGGTATATCAATCTATATTAAAGGAAAATCTTGAATGGCGTAGATATTTTCCTTCTCATAACTCTCTCTCTCTCTCATGCTCTCTTTCTACCACTCACCTAGCACTTCTTAATTAAGTTTTCATATGAAACCATGGTTCAATGTCTATTTGAATATAAATCAGATTGGATTTTCATCTTAAAAGCAGACTTTTCACTGCTGGCTGTGTGTATACTAATAGCCAGCAAGGACTTTCTCATTTGCATTGGCCCTCGTGACTTAGACATACACTCACCTAAAGGATTATTAGGAACGCCTGTTCAATTTCTCATTAATGCAATTATCTAATCAACCAATCACATGGCAGTTGCTTCAATGCATTTAGGGGTGTGGTCCTGGTCAAGACAATCTCCTGAACTCCAAACTGAATGTCAGAATGGGAAAGAAAGGTGATTTAAGCTATTTTGAGCGTGGCATATTTGTTGGTGCCAGACGGGCCGGTCTGACTATTTCACAATCTGCTCAGTTACTGGGATTTTCACGCACAACCATTTCTAGGGTTTACAAAGAATGGTGTGAAAAGGGAAAAACATCCAGTATGCGGCAGTCCTGTGGGCAAAAATGCCTTGTTGATGCTAGAGGTCAGAGGAGAATGGGCCGACTGATTCAAGCTGATAGAAGAGCAACTTTGACTCAATAAAGAAATAATTTGAAATAACCACTCGTTACAACCGAGGTATGCAGCAAAGCATTTGTGAAGCCACAACATGCACAACCTTGAGGCGGATGGGCTACAACAGCAGAAGACCCCACCGGGTACCACTCATCTCCACTACAAATAGGAAAAAGAGGCTACAATTTGCACAAGCTCACCAGCTTGGACAGTTGAAGACCTGAAAAATGTTGCCTGGTCTGATGAGTCTCGATTTCTGTTGAGACATTCAGATGGTAGAGTCAGAATTTGGCATAAACAGAATGAGAACATGGATCCATCATGCCTTGTTACCACTGTGCAGGTGGTGGCGGTGTAATGGTGTGGGGGATGTTTTCATGGCACACTTTAGGCCCCATAGTGCCAATTGGGCATCGTTTAAATGCCACGGCCTACCTGAGCATTGTTTCTGACCATGTCCATTCCTTTATGACCACCATGTACCCATCCTCTGATGGCTACTTCCAGCAGGATAATGCACCATGTCACAAAGCTCGAATCATTTCAAATTGGTTTCTTGAACATGACAATGAGTTCACTGTACTAAAATGGCCCCCACAGTCACCAGATCTCAACCCAATAGAGCATCTTTGGGATGTGGTGGAACTGCCCTGGATGTGCATCCCACAAATCTCCATCAACTGCAAGATGCTATCCTATCAATATGGGCCAACATTTCTAAAGAATGCTTTCAGCAACTTGTTGAATCAATGCCACGTAGAATTAAGGCAGTTCTGAAGGTGAAAGGGGGTCAAACACAGTATTAGTATGGTGTTCCTAATAATCCTTTAGGTGAGTGTATATTCTGTCACATATTCTGATGTAGAGCTGGGTGGTATGACGATATACTATATCATTATAAAATGTCTATCGTTAGAGATTTTGCTATATCATGTATATCACGGTATGTAAATATACAGCACTATTGACACTTCAGACTGATTGAATGTATGAATGATGTTAAAAAGAGTTATAAGCACAGTATATCCTGTAAAGGAACTCGGTGCGGTGCTTGTGCTTACAAATGATGTTTTATTAACAAGGTTCGGGAGGAGCATATTCAGATAATTGACACAAGTGGAGAGCACTCAGCCAATCAACAATAAGAGGTATATATATGCAGCAGTCTTACCTCTGATTGTTGACAGTTTATCAGCATCCCTCCACCACCCTTTCTCCACACTTTTTGCTCTAACCACTTACATACATGGGGGGGGCCAAACTCCGAGCTCGAAGTCCTCCCCCCGGATACGCCAAATACGCATTTAAATTTACTCTCTATAAATTATATGTAAGTGTGAACCCGTGAAAAAGTAAGCTCACAGAAATCTGCCTCTCTCAGGAGGCGATAGCGAATATGGGGCTTGCTCGACGTTAAGAAATGTTATTAAATACAATAAGCAGTGAAAATGTTATCAATGCGGTTCACACACTCACAGAAAGTTGCGTCTCTCAGTATGCAATCACAAATTCAGTTCTCTTTCACATCTTATTGTGCTTGAATGGTCGAATACACGTGCAATTGTCAAAATGGTCATCGTGTGGATCATTCATGTAAACATAGCCGGTTATGTCTCAAGTGAAAGTTAAATGGTTAGTTCACCCAAAAAGGAAAATTTGCCCATGGTTTACTCACCCTCAAGTCAGCCTAGGTGTATATGACATTCTTCTTTCAGACGAATGAAATCGGAGTTATATTAATAACTAACTAATAACTTCCAATAGCTAATAGCTAACAATAGCTAACTTCCGGCGGATTGCCGTACGCATCGATTTACGATGAAAGAGTAACCCTTGACGCATGCGTATTAAGGACCGCTGAAGCGCAGAGGATAGTAACCCTTGACCCTTGAACCCTTGACGCATGCGTATTGACGATTGATTGGGTGAACTATCCTTTTAAAAGTTTGGTGTAACCCAATCAATATAATGTGTTACTGATACACATTATACTGATTGGTTTACACAAAACTGTTAAAGGGTTAGTTCACCCAAAAATGAAAATTAGCCCATAATTTACTCACCCTCAAGTCATAGTGGATCCATGCGCTTGGTCTTAAAGTGACAGCAGCCTAATATACCTACCTGCTGCCTTGTGTCATTAATGCGAATCAAACAAAAGAAAAAAATTACACTGCTCTTGACTAAATAACTTTTTTATCTTTAATAAGAATACACTTATATTTAATTCATACAGTGAAGTGTAACGGTCGGTGAACCAGGAACAGGCTGAAGAAAGGCAAGGAAACACACTCCAACATAACATGGTAACATAAAAATGAATAGACAAAGACTGAGTGAACAAGAGGAACTTAAATAGTAACCACACAAATGAGATAATTAACTGGACACAGCTGAACTAAACTAACAAAGGCTCCATTTGCAATTCACAACATCACCACAAGATGCCGCTAAAATTTACACAGTGCACCTTTAAATAAACTTATCATTTATGTCTTATTGTTTGTAATTTTCTTCTTTTTTCTTTTTTTTAAATAACTGAAATGAGATAAAATAACTATATTGTGATATATTGTGAAATAAGAATTTGGTCATATCGCCCACCCCTATTCTAAACTAACATATTCAGGTGCTTAAGATCATTAACCTCAGATCAAGGTGGCAGAAGTGGGCTTTGATTCTGTGGAAAGGCCTTGAGCACACTGATTTTGAAAGAAAACATTGATGTCAATTTGTTTATTATTATTACCAATACTGAAGTGAACACTTCTGAAATTTCCGTTCATTATATATCAGGGTGAAAAGTATGGCATGTATGCAAGGACACGACGAAAGCAAAACTTTTATCTACAGTAAAAAACATTTTGATGTGATCAGACTATTAATGGCTAGAATGAAATATAAGGAAATAGAAAGAAATAGTTAATTTATAAACAAATCATTCAGACTTAGATTCATTGAGCACATTTGAGAGAAAAGAATGGACATTAAATTGGACATTAGTGCTGTACTGTACTTCTCTCACTAATATTCCAGGGAAGCTAGGGCAGATGTCAAGTCATATGGATTATTTTATGGTGCTATTGTGTCATTTTGAAGCTCCATGTCCAATGTGTGTGTGTGTATGTGTGTGTGTGGGGGGGGGGGGGGGGGGGGGGTTATTGAAAATGTTTAAAATGTAAAAAAAAAAAAAAAAAAATAGTATGTTCCTAGAGTATCTCTGGGAAGGCATTGCTCATTCCTGCGGTTATGTAGCGTATTGCTAGGCATGTATTTTCTCCTAGTTTTAAGCTGGTAACTGGTAGCCGCCTCGGGGTATGGCGGTTTGTATCCATTCTCAGTATAAGTTTTTGGAGAATGCAGGATCAGACTACACTAGAACTACAGTTAGATCTAGAGCCAGATCTATTATACAACTGGCACTTCTGCCTGAGTATCCTTTTTGTCTGGTGCAATGGAAGTGGCCCTATCGGGCCTCCGGTATTGATCTAGATTGGCCTAGGTTTCTAGGGATTACGGAGGCACCAGCTAAAAAGCGCTGGCGCTCCGGGTAGCTATTCTATAAAGGAATGTAGTTTCTTATTTTTATCCCTATGTAGCCTCCTCTTATGTAGAGTTGTCCGGCCAAGGCCCGCCCCCTTCTCTGCGTTCTGGGGCTTTCACTAGTAATGCAGGTTGGTGCTGTGCAGAATTGATAGCGACTTAGCCAGTGGTCGTGGTGCAGGGTTAAGGCCATCTTTCGAATGATACAAAAAAGGTTGTATGCATAGCTCAACCCTGCTCTCCAGAGCTAGTTTCTTAGAAAGCTGCCAGCTTTTTGGCAGGCTCTGGCCCTGTTTATATGCCCTGGCCAGTTGGCAGTACTCCTCTGACAAGGCAGGGTAGATTTGAGTACCCCCACTCCTAGCTCTGTATCATTCTGCCTCACCCATGGCTCAGGTTGAGCAGCACTTCGCAACCTTTGTTTATGTAGGTTTGGTAGTGAGCTCCCTTGTAGCCAGAGCATTGCCATGGCTGACGCCAGAGCATGGTATGGTAGGCCGCTATTAAAGCTAGGACCTCCATGAGGTGGGTGGCGTATGTGGTACTCCCCCCGCTTAGGGGGTACTGGGCGTTTGGTTTGCTGAATACCCTGCTATGGTCAATGTGATTAGGTTCCAGTGCTTGTAGGCGCTGCCGATAAGACTGCGCCATCATACAGTTGGCTCCAGGAGAAATCAGAGGCCTCTGGGATGGGTCACCCAGCCAGGCTGGGACAGATTGAAGGCCAGCTGGCTGTGAGTAGCCAGCTGGGGCAGTCTTGGCAGTAGACTCCAGGTCAGCAGGCCTCCTTGTGAGCTAGTCCTGACGTTTGGGGAGGTTAGCAATTTATTAGCTGCAACCTGGTTAGGTAGTCAGCCTTGGTAGGCCTCTTGCAAAAATTCGGCCCCATGTGTTTTGCGCTATGTATTGCTCCCCAATGATGTTTCAAGTAGCAGAACATTTCCCAACTAATAACCCTAGTTAACAGTTGGATGTTATTTTTGTCAGCCAGCAGAGAAGCTACTGTCAGTCCAAGGTTATAGCAGCCATTTTTTCATTCCTGTCACCAGGAAGCCGTCCCTGCAGGCCTGTTGTAGGGTGGTAGGCCCCATTAGGCCTCCCTGAAGGCAGGCTCCCATTCGCCAGTCGCTGTGTCAGCTAGCATAGGTTGCTAAGCTGTTGGTGGGTGGTAGGCGCACCAGGCCTCCCTGAAGACTCGGCATGAGGTAGCAGGCCTCACCAAGCCTCCCTTGAGGACGCGCTCCTGGGCTTCAGTCACTCGGCAGGTTGTGATGAACTGTTGGCAGGTAGTAGGCCCCACCAGGCCTCTCTGAAGGAGGGCTCCTGATTGCCAGTCGCCGTGTCAGCTAGCACAGGAATTGCTAAGCTGTTGCTGGGTAGTAGGCCGCACTAGGCCTCCCTGAAGACTGGTCGTAAGGTAGTAGGCCTCGCCAGGTCTCCCTGAGGGCCCGCTATCAGGCAGTAGGCCTTACTAGGCCTATACAACACTTGTCATGAGGTAGTAGGCCTCACCAGGCCTCCCCTGAGGGCATGTTCCTGGGCTCCAGTTACTTGAGAAACAGTTAGCACGAGTCGCTAGCAGGTAGCAGGCCGCACTAGGCCTCCCTGCAGGCCCGCTATCAGGTAGTAGGCCTCACTAGGCCTCCCTTGAGGGCGAGTTCCTGAGTTAGGATGCTCGGGTAGCTAGCATAGCTTGCTATCAGGTAGTAGGCCTCTCCAGGCCTCCCTAAAGGCTGACTATCAGGTAGTAGGCCTTCACTAGGCCTCCCTGAGAAAACGAGTTTCCGTTTTTCCAGCTACTTTGACAGTTGGCTTCGGCTGCTATCAGGTAGAAGGCCTCACCAGGCCTCCCTTTAGGCGAGTTTCTGAGTTTGGATTCTTGGGCATTTGGCATAAACTGCTATCATATAATGAGCCTCACTAGGCCTCCCTAAGGGGTTGGTTCTCAGTTCGGGAACTGTTAACTGGCATGACGCTGACAGATAGTGAGGACCTGCTATCAGTGATCTGGCCCTTAGCTGGCAGCATCTGAGTACGGTCTTACCCTAGCGCGACTGATGTCGCTTCTGCTACTTGGTTCCCAAGTGAGGGAATTTAGCCTACAACCTGGCTTACCTACCGGGCAGCCCCTTTTAAAGCTCCCCTCTCTTTGAGGGTCGTCTGTGAGCCCGAAGCTGCCTGGGCCTGATCAGATGATCGTAGACCCCTAGGGTGGCCTCCCAATTAGATCAGCTTATAGTCCAGTTTGGCCTCCTGAGTGTTTCTATTTGATAATAGCTCAGTAGATCCTAGGATCGAGCAGATTAACTCCCCTCGCTGGCAAGGGTGGAAAGCGCTATGCTGAGTACCGCTCTCCAGGATGCCCGTCTCTGAGATCCGGTCTGAGAAGGACACTGCCAGTTCGCAGTACCTTGGGCTGGATGCTTCTCCAGGAGGCGAGGGTCCAGAGGCTCTGTTCTCGAACAGACAAGGATGGCACGGCCGAAGTGTCGTCCGGAAACGGCACCAAGCTAGGCCTCCCTGGTGGTGTTAGTGGCTGGCTGGGGTGCCCTAGGGCCCCCTAGCCACATTCCCTTAAAGAAGCCCCCTTCTTTTGAATGGGTTGTATCCAGGCCTTTGAGCTGCCTGGGTAGCCGTTCCCCGTAGCGTCAACTGACGGAGCGCGAGTTCCCTTTCGAAAAGGATTGTCTCCGTTTACGTATGTAACCTAGGTTCCCTGAGAACAGGGAACGAGACGTTGCGTCGCTTTGCCATGCCTCAGGGCTTGCCTGCCAAACAGTCCCTTCAGACGAAAAGGCAGTGTCATGTTTGCAAGGCGCCCTTATATACTTCCTGGTTGCACCTTGATGACATCATTGGCTGTCGCCGGTCAATAGGATTGCCGTGATTCGATAGTAGCTCAGACACCTGTCACGCTGGAGGCGTTCCCCGTAGCGTCAGCTGACGCAGCATCTAGTTCACTGTTCTCAGGGAACCTAGGTTACATATGTAACCGGAGACGGTTTTGTGGTCTAGGGTCTCACACACACACACACACACACACACACACACACACACACACACACACACACACACACACACACACACACACACACACACACACACACACACACACACACACACACACACACACACACACACACACACACACACACACACACACACATATGTATGTGTATATATATATATAGTCTATATACTGAGTATACTGTCCCTTTAAGAGTACCTACCTTATGGCGTATGTATAATATACAAAATACATGTTTATGTGCAACATGAATGTTAAAGGTGCTCTAGAATGATTTGAAACAACATTTAAAATTGTTCTCTGGTATCTACGTCAGTGTTGGGCACGTTACTTTAAAAAAGTAATTAGTTATAGTTACTAGTTACTTCTTACAAATAGTAACTGAGTAAGTAACTGAGTTACATCATTATAAAAGTAACTAATTACCAGGGAAAGTAACTATTTTTTTTCTTCAAATGTTCAAATATGTCAAATAACTTGGATGCCCCCAATATTAAATATGTTAAATGAATGAATTGGACACTAAATAGAATAAATTGTTATTATAAAACATTGTACATTAATGTACACTATTTTAATGTTGCTGTTGGACAATGTGAGAGACACCTATCAAATACAATATATTATTGTAAATATTATCAGTAGGCCTACTATAGTGTAAATATTGTGTAAATATTATCAGTACTTTACTACTCCTCTGGTAGTGGAGCTCACATTATCACCTGGGTTTTTAGCCACTAATGTTGTGGCTGTGATGATGTGAGGCTTCATTAGATTAAAATTACTGGCCACCGACGTGGAGAGACTCTTTCTTCCTGGGCATAAGCTGCACATTACATAAACATTCTTACCTTTCACCTCAACGAGGGAAAAGTAGCGATTATACTTCCAGTTTGCGAAAGCCACCTACGTCATAGGTGTGTGTGTGTGTGTGTGTGTGTGTGTGTGTGTGTGCAGTGTGTGAACTCAACCTATCAACCTCAACCTTGTCTCCCACCCACCAATCATCACCAGTTATGTGTACCACCCAACCAACCCCCAACACGCATGGCTGGCTGCGCGCGCACACGCACACACACACACGTTGCAGGTCCGACTGACATAGAGCCTGTTCGGATGAAAACCGCTTCAATGAGCTCAATTATTGTAACGCCACATTTTTTTTCTCAGTAACGCTAACGGCGTTGTAACAGAAGAAACAGTCATTTGTTTGATTACTCATTACTGAAAAAATAATTCCGTTAGTAACGGCGTTTATCTATAACTCCGTTATTCCCAACACTTGATCTACATAGAGGGTATATGGCTTATTTGTCAATAATTTGTCAAAAAATCAATAATTGTCCAGATACGGTTTTACAGGTCCATTTACAACTCTAGAAATCTTCCCCAGAATGAAATGGTCTGTTTTTGCCTTATTTGGGTCATGAATGGGTCATGAATATTAATGCAGAGTTCTACTCCGATTGGCTATTTCACTGCGCGGCTCAATGATAGCAGGCACATCTATACTGACCGTCATGATGATGGAGAGATTAGGCATTCAACCGTATATGCTTGAGCCAGTTTCTGACGAAGATGCAGATTTTGAGGAACAACAACATGTTTTGAGATTGGAAATGGACGCTTCTGAATGGTAAGTTAAGTCTGTATTTTAATTAGGAACCTGCAAAATCATTACGTCCATACCAGAACTTCAGCCTAAATGATAACTACCATATGGCATTAAATATACACATCAGCAGTCACAACATTTTTAGCATTGTAAAAACATTTTAATTATTGTAATGTGTCCCTGTATGATTTTACAATGATAGATTCTTCACTTTGAATCACAAACTGAACTGGGTAGCGCTTAAATATGTTGTTTGTACAGTAAAGTTTGAGTTTGACAGAAGAGTACTGATTTAAAAGTCGATTTATTTAGCCATTTAGTTATGTAAGCAACTTGGATTATCCTATTGTTATTGTACTATCATCTTGTGTTGGATCTAGACAACAACGGGGATATTATCCAACGTTAATGTTGTCTCTCTAAGAAACTTTCAATTTAATCAGAAATTGTTTAGACAGTCAAGAAGTGGATAAAATCACTTACTGCTTGCAGGTATATGGTTGGAATTGCCCCTTTCTTCAGTGTCGGACGCTGAGCAAAGCCTGCTTGATATTGTCCCAGGTTTGAAAAAATGTCTGTGGTGAAATGGGCTGAGCAAACTAACAACTTTGAAATAAATTGTTGCGGTATCCGATTATAAATAAACATCAACCGTGCCTGTTGACATGTTTTATCTGTGGGAAAAGTATGAAACGTCTTCACATCCCCTGCACAGCCTGGAACATAACATTTGTTTCCATGATCTGCTATGTTCACTATCCTCGCGTGATGCTTGTTTACCTGCAAAGATGATACGGTTGCGCAGTTTCGCTTGACAGTGAACATGTGCTTGCATATGCAAATATTGGGGGGCGTACATATTAATGATCCCGACAATTGCATCATTCTCTGTGTTACGTTGAGATTTGCCTATTTTTCCGTGGTGTTTTTCACAAACGAGATTTACATATGAAGGAGGAGGCAATGGTGTTTGAGACTCACTGTATGTGATTTACATGTACCGAACTCCTGTTATTTAACTATGGCAAGGTTAATTCAATTTTTCATTCTAGGGCACCTATAAACTAAACAATCTCTCTCACTTTTTTCTATATACATATGCATTTGTGTTCTCAGCGGGACATTATGAGTTTCTTGACTGTGACCTGCCGGTGTCTTTAATTCCTCATCGTGCCCTTAGGTTCTGTTTTAATTACTTCTTCCTTTGACATGGTGGGTTTATTTTAAGGAGCAAATACTAAAACGCCACCGGGAAAGCGAACATGATTCAGCCCATAGAGTCTTAAGGTTTGGCACCAATATAAACCGAGTTGAAGAAGAAAATAGGAAAGAGGTGAGGTGTAGCACTTTTACTCGGTGTTGGAGATTGGAGAAGGGCTGGGGGGGATGAAGAAGGGAACGTGAAAAAGAGGTGAGGAATGCTAATTGTATTCATAACATGCAGCCTTAGTTTATCCTTATCAATGCACTTCTCTTTCTCGCTCTGTCTTCTTTTTGAGGCTTGCAGACAGCTTCACTTTAAGTCCTCAGGCTGTCTTAAAGAGATTCTGTTGAGAGGGCTGTGGTCAGGGACTGTCGGACATGCATTTAGTCTGCTTACTTCTATAAATGCAGGACTCCTGAGGAGAGATAAATACAAACGGACACACAGAAAAGGTGTTGCTGTGGATATTTGGCTTACGTTTTATGAATTTGAATGCACAAGCAAACACGGGAACACAGACCCTTCTCAGGCATGACAGTTTGTCATTCGGTTGTGTCTTTGGGGTTGCGTTTGGTGTTTACAGCATTCTGACTTGATTGACAAGGGCCACAGGAAGTGGAAGCATCTCTCCATTCAGTGAGTAATTATCTTAAATGGAGAAATTAAAGGATTACAAACTGGCCCAGTAATCCAGCTGTCAATCTCTTGACTCATTAAGGAGTAGGAGGAGAGAAGGACAGAGAGACGAGTGGAAACTTAGGTGCTAGGAAGAGAGGATTGGTCTTTTGGTTTCTTGCTCAGCTCTGTTTTCATAATCTTTATTGAAACCTTATGTCATTGTAAATTATATTATCATGCACATGATGTTCTGTTGAAAGAGATAGTTCATCCAGACATGAAAATACTGTCATAATATATATGGCCCCACTTTATATTAGGTAGCCTTAACTACTATGTACTTACATCAAAAAAATAAGTACAATGTACTTACTGTGTTCAAATTGTATTGCAAAACACCTTTGCTGATATTGAGGTGGGATACGGGTAGGGTTAGGGACAGGTGTGGTGGTATGGGTAAGTTTAAGGGTAGGATTAGGTGTAAGGGAAGTGTCAACTGTGTAACTACATAAATTAATTACAGATGTAATTACATGCAGTTATTTTTTTATTTAAATGTAAGTACAATGTAAAAACATTTATGTACACAATAAGTGTATCAAATGATTAATTAAAATGTTAGTACATAAGTTAAGGCGGGATAAAGTGGGTCCATATATATATATATATATACAGTGAGGAAAATAAGTATTTGAACACCCTGCTATTTTGCAAGTTCTCCCACTTAGAAATCATGGAGGGGTCTGAAATTGTCATCGTAGGTGCATGTCCACTGTGAGAGACATAATCAAAAAAAAAATATCCAGAAATCACAATGTATGATTTTTTAACTATTTATTTGTATGATACAGCTGCAAATAAGTATTTGAACACCTGAGAAAATCAATGTTAATATTTGGTACAGTAGCCTTTGTTTGTAATTACAGAGGTCAAACGTTTCCTGTAGTTTTTCACCAGGTTTGCACACACTGCAGGAGGGATTTTGGCCCACTCCTCCACACAGATCTTCTCTAGATCAGTCAGGTTTCTGGTCTGTCGCTGAGAAACACGGAGTTTGAGCTCCCTCCAAAGATTCTCTATTGGGTTTATGTCTGGAGACTGGCTAGACACGCCAGAACCTTGATATGCTTCTTACAGAGCCACTCCTTGGTTATCCTGGCTGTGTGCTTCGGGTCATTGTCATGTTGGAAGACCCAGCCTCGACCCATCTTCAATGCTCTAACTGAGGGAAGGAGGTTGTTTCCCAAAATCTCGCAATACATGACCCCGGTCATCCTCTCCTTAATACAGTGCAGTCGCCCTGTCCTATGTGCAGAAAAACACCCCCATGCTTCACAGTAGGGATGGTGTTTTTGGGATGGTACTCATCATTCTTCTTCCTCCAAACACGTTTAGTGGAATTATGACCAAAAAGTTCTATTTTGGTCTCATCTGACCACATGACATTCTCCCAAGACTCCTCTGGATCATCCAAATGGTCTTTGGCAAACTTAAGACGGGCCTTGACATGTGCTGGTTTAAGCAGGGGAACCTTCCGTGCCATGATTTCAAACCATGACGTCTTAGTGTATTACCAACAGTAACCTTGGAAACGGTGGTCCCAGTTCTTTTCAGGTCATTGACCAGCCCTTCCCGTGTAGTTCTGGGCTGATTTCTCACCTTTCTTAGGATCATTGAGACCCCATGAGGTGAGATCTTGCATGGATCCCCAGTCCGAGGGAGATTGACAGTCGTGTTTAGCTTCTTCCATTTTCTAATGATTGCTCCAACAGTGGACCTTTTTTCACCAAGCTGCTTGGCAATTTCCCCGTAGCCCTTTCCAGCCTTGTGGAGGTGTACAATTTTTTCTCTAGTGTCTTTGGACAGCTCTTTGGTCTTGGCCATGTTAGTAGTTGGATTCTTACTGATTGTATGGGGTGGACAGGTGTCTTAATGCAGCTAACAACCTCAAACAGGTGCATCTAATTTAGGATAATAAATGGAGTGGAGGTGGACATTTTAAAGGCAGACTAACAGGTCTTTGAGGGTCAGAATTCTGATAGCTGATAGCTATTCAGAAGCTGATAGACAGGTGTTCAAATACTTATTTACAGCTGTATCATACAAATAAATAGTTAAAAAATCATACATTGTGATTTCTGGATTTTTTTTTTATAGATTATGTCTCTCACAGTGGACATGCACCTACGATGACAATTTCAGACCCCTCCATGACTTCTAAGTGGGAGAACTTGCATATATATATATATCGTCGCTGTCCGATGAAACTCACGTATGTCCAAAACGCTTACTTTTCAGGAAGTGAAAAAAACACTGTATTTCAAAAGCAGTTGAATGTAGCGTTGTCATACTTGGTACAGCATCTTTACATGTAACCATATTCTTGACAGTGTAATGATATAATCCACATTTGACCAAAATTGAGTTTAAATGGACATACGTGCATATTTTACAGTAACAGTGATCGATACGCGTTCTTCCGATCATTAATTAGAATGGCAAAGTCGCGTTTCAGCAGAGGAATACGTGAGGAATACAGAGGAATACATGCTGGATATTCTCAGCCTCTGGCAAGCGGTGATCGCAGTATGAGTGAGGCATGTTCTAGTGACAATCATGACAGTAGCATTACAGGCTATAATTTGATCAGTTTGACTGAGAAAAAAAAGGCTGAATCTTATCAAAGAGACCGAGTTTATTTACATACTAGCAAGCAAACTAATCTGTGAAGAACTAGATTAGAACTAAACTGTGGAGAGCTTCAATGTCGTACTTTCGGCTATCCAGTGCTGAGCTTCGATGAAACAATTTCACGAGACCGGCGAGACCAGCGAGATGCTTCCACAGGGCGGGAGATACGCGGCGTGATTGACAGCTTTGACACCAAATGGATATACGTGAAAATCAGATGACATGTTTTCACAACTTTTCATTGGCCATTTAGATATGTGACGCATACTGTATACGGAAATGAACCTGGACATTCAATCCGTCGAAAAATCTCAAAATCGGCAAAATGGACATACGTGGTTTTCATCGGACAGCGACGATATATATATATATATATATATGTCACAATAGCGATTTAAGTACAAAAAACGGACGTCTCATCCAACGGCTCTTTTGCTAGTTCCAAAACGTCATTTTAAAGCTAGTTGTGGAGGCAGCTCAATTGAGCCACTGATAGCAGACGAATGCAGTTATTAATGCAGCGAGTTATTAGAGAGAGAGAGAGAGAGAGAGCCTGCGTCTCTTTCAACAGCGTCAACTAATACGGAACTGTAAGAACAGCGCCTTTATTAACGTTACCTCGCTAGAGAGAAATGTCATGTTGCTTTTAAGTTGCTAAACTATTTTACTGATAAAATCTTCAGAGCAGCGCTGACATAACGTTTCTGTGCGAGTGTGTCCGCACTGTATGTGTGCGCGTTTGAGTGGGAGAGCAGAGAGAGCGGGAGAACGAGAGTAATGTGCATTAAAACATGGAAATAATTTGTCCTTTTTATCTTATTGTTTACTATATTTATTTGATTGGTCTGTGTCGTTGTGGGTTTTGGTTATTTGCTCTTGTAGGCTGTAAAAAACATTTGAAATAACTGAAATCATTTGGCGAAGTGATATGGAACTGTTATGCGGTCAAGACAGCTGCTATGCTGCTATACGTTCGCTATGCTCCCAGAAAATAATTGCACACCTCAGAACGTTCATCAGCCAATCAGATTCAAGCATTCAACGGCCCCCGTAGTATATATATATATATATATATAGTCCAAAGTACAGGCAAGGGTCATACACAGACAGGCCGTCAAAACAAAGAAACAAAGAAACAAAACAGGCAGGGACCAGAGGCAAGAGAGTAATCCAGGGAACAGGGCAAGATATCAAAAAAACAAGAAACAAGAAAATCAGGAGAGTGCTCAGAAATGCAGGGTAATGTATAAACAAGACTTCGCGGTGAGTGAATGAATGACCATGGTATAAATAGACAGAGACTAACAGGATGGTGAGACACAGGTGAATGCAATCAGTGAATGAGGTACAGGTGAATGTGATCAGTGATAAGTAATGATGAGTCCGGGAAGTGAGTTATGGGAAATGTAGTTTGTGAGTGATAATAGTCTTATGTGGAGTGCCCTCTGATGGCTCTCAAGGGCACTCCAGCTGGTGACCGCTACATAGCCCCCCTTTAAGGAGTGGATTCCAGATGCTCCTAAAACTGTCAAGGAGGGAGGTGGAGCGGAGGCGGACCCGGGGGCGGGATGGAGGGCCAGGCCCGTGGAGCAGATAATGACCTGGAGACTGCGGCAAGATGGGAGGCCAGGGCGGATCAGGCTGTGCAGGCGACCAGGGCGGATCAGGCTGTGCAGGCGACCAGGGCGGATCAGGCTGTGCAAGCGACCAGGGCGGATCAGGCTGTGCAGGCGACCAGGGCGGATCAGGCTGTGCAGGCGACCAGGGCGGGTCAGGCTGTGCAGGCGACCAGGGCGGGTCAGCCTGTGCAGGCGACCAGGGCGGATCAGGCTGTGCAGGCGACCAGGGCGGATCAGGCTGTGCAGGCGACCAGGGAGGAGACGACCCTTCAGGCGGCCAGGGAGGAGAGGACCCTTCAGGCGGCCAGGGAGGAGACGACCCTTCAGGTGGCCAGGGAGGAGACGACCCTTCAGGCGGCCAGGGAGGAGGCAACCATGGCACAGGAACAGACACCGGCTCAGGAACAGACCCCGGCTCAGGAACAGGAACAGACACCGTGTCAGTGGCCATCTCTGCTGAGGGAACAAGCAACGTGGCGGTGGTCATCTCGTCTGGAGATACTGGCTCGGCGGAGACCATCTTGTCCTGGGACACTGGTTCGGCGGAGACCATCTTGTCCTGGGACACTGGTTCGGCGGAGACCATCTTGTCCTGAGACACTGGTTCGGCGGCCATCTTGTACGGAGACATTGGCTCGGCGGCGGCCATCTTGTACGGAGACACTGGCTCGGCGGCGGCCATCTTGTACGGAGACACTGGCTCGGAGGCGGCCATCTTGTCCGAAGACACTGGCTCGGCGGTGGCCATCTTGTCAAGAGACACAGGCGTGGAGTCGCCATCTTGTCCGAAGACACAGGCGTGGAGTCGGCCATCTTGTCCGAAGACACAGGCACGGGAAGAGGAAGAGGAACAGATTCAGGCTCAGTATCAGGATCAGATTCAGGCTCGGCGGGACGAGACTCTTGACGGGCAGACGTTACGTGAAGCTCAGTCTCTTGATCGGTTGACGTGACGTGAAGCTCAGTCTCTGGATCGGCTGACGTGACATGAAGCTCAGTCTCTGGATCGGCTGACGTGACGTGAAGCTCAGTCTCTGGATCGGCAGAATGGACGTGAAGCTCAGTCTCTGGATCGGCTGACGTGACATGAAGCTCAGTCTCTGGATCGGCTGACGTGACGTGAAGCTCAGTCTCTGGATCAGCAGAATGGACGTGAAGCTCAGTCTCTGGATCGGCTGAAGTGACGTGAAGTTCAGTCTCTGGATCGGCAGAAGTGACGTGAAGTTCAGTCTCTGGATCGGCAGAAATGACGTGAAGTTCAGTCTCTGGATCGCCAGAAGTGACGCGAAGTTCAGTCTCCGGATCGGCAGAAGTGACGTGAAGTTCAGTCTCTGGATTGGCAGAAGTGATGTGAAGCTCAGTCTCTGGATCGGCAGAAGTGACGTGAAGCTCAGTCTCTGGATCGGCATAAGTGACGTGAAGCTCTGTCTCTGGGCTTGACAGGACCAGTGGCGGTGAGGGCTTTGAACTGGGTAGGACCAGCGGCGAAGAGGACTCTGAACTGGACGAGACCAGCGGTGAAGGCTCTAGCTTGGCGGGTATGTCGCTTGCTGTCTCAGGCGCGGCGGGCATGACGCTCTCAGTCTCAGGGGCTCTCAGTTTCAGGGGCATGACGCATACTGCCTTAGCTTCGGCAGATTTGGCGTGAAGTGCGGGCTCGGCTGGACTGGCGTGAATTGCAGGCTCGGCTGGACTGGTGTGAATTGCAGGCTCGGCTGGACTGGCGTGAAGTGCAGGCTCGGCTGGACTGGCGTGAAGTGCAGACGGTGACATGGCGGAAGATTTCTGGTCCTCCTTCACATTTATTATATGTAAAAGTGACAGAATATTGTTCGAAAATGCACCTTTTTGTGTGACATACAAAAAAGTAATATGGGTTTGTAATGGCATGAGGTAAACTATTCCTTGAAGTTTGATTTGAGGCACACTTTTTGAGAAGTTCTGAAAAATTATGAAATATGCTTTCCATGCTGGTGAAATGGCAGATAAATAAATCAGACTATGAAGATGGGAATGGTAATAATAGAAATATTGTGGACTTCATAATATAAATCCCAAGCATTTAGCTATTGATTAATTTCAAGCCATTGTCTACACTGCCTGTTTTTTTCCAGTCTGAGGAACAGACTGAACTATCCATATCTGCGTCTGTCTTTTCATTGATTTCTTTTGTTATTAAGTCATTTATATTGTCCATAACGGGGAGGCATCTCTTGTATATTATGAATATCAGCTCAAACTTGTAGACGTTTCTAGAATCCTGGAGCTGCTTTGGGGACTGGAGTAAGGCGAGGAAAAATCAATACAAATTTCCACCGTGCTGCCAGTTCAACATGCTCACTCACTTATAGCATTGATCGCCTCTTCAGAAGATTTTGTTGTTTTATTTATACGTTCATACATGCATTCGTATAAACACAAACATATTTGAAAAGTAAAAATGCTGAAGGACAAGAAGCCAGGTGAGATTGCGGAAGCAGAAAAAGGAAGAAATCAAGGATTCAAGGTCTGTGTCTTTTTAAATTCCCAAAGCTTGCTGGAGTTCCCTGGACGTCGGCCAGGAATGCAAATATGATTATCAAAAAATATCTTCTGCCTAAATTGTCCTCTCCAGACTTTGTATAAATTTTCCACTGGCCTGCAACAAGCTCTTCGTGTTCACTGAACTGTTGTGGTCTGTAAATAAAAAGACGTATGTTGGCACAGGCTTCAGCACTTTTGTGCTGATAAAGAGCTTGGCCATTGGTGGGTAAAAATTATGTTTGCAAAAGGACTATTCAAATTCCATCCCTGGCTACCAGTGGCTTAATTTTGAATTTTGCAAGTGTACAATATTCATTATCACCAAACGCAGCAGTTTCATATAAAAAAGTAAACATCAACAACAGACCCTAGGCTGATATTCGGTTTATTTATTTATTCAAATCATGAATGCTGTTTACAACAGATAATTTGCAGGTGAGGTATGAGACCTGAATGTGAATGAAATGCCCATAATGTCCAACGGCCATTGTGTTAGATGTTAAAATTCACGAAATAGCACAAATAAATCCATTTCCGCTCCACTCACTGAGTCATCGCTGCACTTGCACTTCTAGGGTCTTGGTTTTAAATAACCCTGTAACATTTTGCTTTGGCAGTTACGGATAACTGTAAGATGGATTTAATTAAGCACTTCAAGTGAAATAATAATATCTTACTTTTAAACAAGTGCTGCCAGTAATTTATCGAATAAGAAGTATATACTAAGAAAAATGACAAAAGGCAGAGTCACTCTTTGTGAAAGGTAAATGGATGTCTCAGTGTATTTAAGGCAACCCTGTAAACCAGCATGTATGCTTGACACTGTAAATGGTATTTGAGCTGTAAAAACTAATTATCACTATAGTCATGTACTGCAAGAGTTTTATTATTGTAGCAATGCTGTGAAGTACAGTGTTAGTTCACATTCAAAAATTCCATGAATATTTTATTTTCCTTTTGATAATGTAGCAGACACAAAATCGTATTTCTAGACCTTGGATCTGGCTGCTTTAGGAATTTTGAGAGTCTACCACATAATTAACATCAATAGTGTCATTAAATAATATACCTGTGGTTTTGGCTGAACTAGTTGGATCCAGTAGACCGCAAGATGGTTTTTGCTGCTGGTGTGAGGCTGTTCATGTCTGGTCGTGTCTGTTCATGTTTTTGCGATTTTGTTCATACGGTTAAAACAATATTTTGGGTTCAAAACAAGTTAAGCTCAATTAACACATGTGCCATAATGTTGACTTCCACCCAAAAATGATTTTTGACTTGCTTTTTCTATTCTTTTTTTTTTTTTAAAGTAATGATTTAAAAGCAAAGGAATACTATCATTCAGGATGGATGCATTACATTGATCAAAAGTGACAGTAAAGACATTTTAATGTTACATACATTTTCAATTTAAAAATAAATATTAATCAAAGAATCTTGAAAAAAAAAAAAAATACATTTTCAACAACAAGCAGCTGTTTTCAATATTGATAATAATAAAAATTTGGGGGTACCAAAATCAGCATATTAGAATGATTTCTGAAAGATGTGTGTCACTGAAGACTGCTGAAAATTCGGCTTTGCCATCACATGAGTGAATTATATTTTAAAACATACTAAAATAGCAAACAGTTATGTTAAAGAGGTGATGAATTGAGAAATCAACTTTCCTTTGAGCCTTTGGTATATAAAAGTTAATTGTGATATAAGAATATCCTGTAAGTTTCAGAGCTGAAAACGTCCTTGTTAATCAAAGAAAAGCTTTTATAGACACCAGGCCCAGAAAACGATAGCTCTCACAATATGTCGACCACTGACGTATTAGGACGCAGAAGCACCACCTCAAGCCCGCCCACTGACTCGTGAAGATAAACGGTGCGGAATCGATTGTAAAGAAGATAGAGGTCGAGACTGGATTTGCAGACATATTGAGATTAAAACACAATGCTGTGCCTTCTATATTGTATCCGACAGGAACGGTGCAACACACCTATGTGATTAAAACATGTTTTTTTATTTGTTAGTATCACATTGTTACAGATCGTTTGATATCTATTGATTACATACCTTAGCACGCGGTCACAGGCTGGAGAAGGTGTTATTGGTTCATTCGTGATCAGACTCGGACTTGTAACGCCAGCTCGCAAAGCCCCGGGGCTATGTGTTTTTCAGACTGGCGCGCATCTGTTTGTGTGTGTGTGTACGGTTCGTGGTAATATTCACTGATGATCAGGTGAAATTATACAGAAATAAATCAATCGGGGGTTGATGAGAGATGAATCATTGTGTTTGTTTGATAAAGACATTTTGCGAGCCCTGGCTGTGGGCTGGGCGATTAATTCCGGTTGCCGTTTGCCACACGCTGTCACTGACACTGACATCTTATCCAATCCTAGCCGTGGGCGTTTACTTCCAAGTCTTCAGTGCGGCACACCCATTAAAACCGACCGTTTTTCAGAGAGCCTCAAAACCAAGGCAGAAAATAGCCTATTAATTATTCATTATGATGTTTTTGAATGTAAAAACTAAGCAAACGTCATAAGTTGAAAAATAAATAGTATAACAGTATAAAAAAATAACAGTATAAAAAAATAAAAAAGCCAGTCCATGACACCTTTAAATTGTAGTAATATTTCACTATATTACTGCTTTTACTGTTGCAGACTTGGTGAGCAAAAGAGACTGCTTTTAAAAACATAAAAAAAATTGTACCGACCCCAAACATTTAAACAGTTGCGTATAAAACTTATAGGCCTGGTTCACAGACAGGCCTAAATTCAATTAGGGCATTTAAGCTGATTTTATAAACGTACCTTAGAAAAAAAAAATCCTGGAGACAAAACAATGGCTCTGATATATTTTATGATATGGCGGTACAAGTTGCTTTCAGTTAAAACGTGCATTTTAGGCTTAAGATTTGTTCACCCCCACCCCCAAAATTAATATTTCTAGTAAGCAGCATTAGGCCGCAAGTGTGTTGATTGAGCTTAATTTGTACTAAACCCAGAATATTCCTTTTAAGCAGCCCACCTGTTTAAAAAAGCACCTCTGTGAGCTACTTCATAGACATATATACAAACTCAACACAATGCACAAAGATGCACAGATGTTCAGACACGTTTGTGCACACACAAACCCAGATCCCTACAACCCCTGTGAATGTGCCGTTAAACGGCCACATTCTGTGATGTCATTGTTTTTAGATCTCAGGAGAAATGCCTATCACAGCTGTAGCAGCAGGAATCTTCTATATTCTCTCCAAACATCAGTACGGGAAAATACCAGGATTTTCCTTGCCACCTCCCACAGAGTTACAAAACTGAGGGTTCACTTTATTTATTTGAAGCTGCAAAGCTTACAAAATACACAAACACAAACATAGTCAGCGGACAGAAAAGTGCACACAAGACCCTTGCACACAAACGCACAAAACACATTCAAAGACACACTCTGTATTACTGATCTGAGGAGGTGATTTCATCTGAAAGTATAATGATATTGGAGGAAGCACCATCACTGGTAGGTTACACAGATCAAAAGGCTACTAGTTACTTCCTGATCCTGTGGCCTCTGGCTTTTTATATTTCATCTGCTACCTTTTTAGCTTTCCAATCCCACACACATCTCTCTCTCCATATATAAAGAGATATATAGATCCTTTTACTATGACTCTTTCTGCAGTAGGTGGCGACAAGTGACGTACTTCTATTAGTGGGTCATTTAATTAATTACTGATTCATTCAAAATGCTGATTTATTCAGGAACTAAACACGTGGCTAACCCTGTGTCCCGATGTGCACACCTTCCATCCTAAATAGTAAGTAAAATTAGAATAAGTTTACTATTTCTGGTAGATTTTCAAAGTGTGGATCACTCTAACAAGTTCAGAACTACAAACAAGAATAAAAGAACTACAAACATGGCTTCTGAGGTGCATGAGACCGACAGTTAAGTAGAGACGCCCTGAAAATAATCAATATTTTAATAATCATTATCTTAATAATCAATATATAACCTTATACGTGTTAAATTACATAGTATATAACAGTCCAGTCAAACGATAATTCAATAAATTCAATTTTGATTGGATTCTGTTGAGCTAAAATAAGTTGCATTTTGTGCTTTTGACCTTCTAGGTTTGCCACAGACTTGTCCTACCGTCTAAAACACAACTGAATATCTCTTCAAGTGCCTCCATACTTGAAAAACCACGGAAAACTACTTTTAAACAGAAAATGGCAGACAGTTCAATTCGGACAGGATTAGTATTACCTGAGGTAATTTTTCCGTACCTTTTTACAGAAGGTAAAAGTCACCGTAATCCTACCTGACATTGTCCGTAATGATTACTGAGATGGTATACTTGGACGGGACTAAAATCACTCTGGTAATAATTACTTTACCCCAACTCTCCATGTAAAATTAATCCCCTGTCTGAAAAGGGCCGTATTATAAATAGTCAAATTGGGATGCAATATGAGTTTGAGTCATTTTTATGCAATTCATTCTTCGTTCAAAATACTGATTAATTCATTGAGTGATTGAATCATTCAATCAACCTTTTTGTTCACAGGTTCATTCAGAAATTAACTATAGTTAAAAAAACATTGAAATAAATTTCAGCATTGACAGCCAATCAGAATCCACCTAACGTTTGTGAACTCCAGCATTTAAAGCAGAAGACAACATAACTGTATGGAACGCTTACAATAAACTATAAATAAATATGTCTAAAATAGTTATTGTCATAGTTAGTTATGATTGTTGGGGCCCTATTTTAACGATATGGTCCGAAGTGCATGGTGCAGTTACACTTAGGGTGTGTCCGAATCCACTTTTGCTAGTTTAACAATGAAAAAAAATGGTTGGCGCACCAGAGGCATGGTCCAAAGGGTTGTCTCTAGTCTCTTAATGAGCCATGGGTGTGTTTGGGTGTTTTGGGTGTGTTTATGTTCAATAAACAGAGTAAGAGTCTCATCTCCCTTTCCTTTTAAAAGCCAGTTGCGTCCGCGCCATGGCATATTCGTCATTTAAATGCCGGAATTTGCGAGCGGAAAGACTGAACACTTCTCCAGAGAGGAAAGCGTCCTTTTATTTTTAATATTTAAAAATGTTTGTGTGCTGCTGCGAGTCCCTTTGTATGTAATAAGCAGAGTGTATATGTGTTGTGCACCCGCCTATAGGCGCATATTACTAACGCGCCCTTTAAATAACACAACAAATACAAAAATATGCGTCATTGACTTTAGACCAAGTTGCCTCAAATAGCAACGTGCCAACAATGCACCTGAACACACCTCCTTTTCAGATCAGCGTTAACTGAGTGCATTTGCTATTTAAACAACGTGGCGCTGGACGTGAAAATGATAACTGCTTTAGGCTGAAACAAGCAAAAAAACACTTGCGTTGCGCCGGGCGTCGCATTGCGCCGGGTGTATGATAGGGCCCTTGGTGTGAATGAGCATTAACAGAAACATAGCAGCTGGCAATATTTTTTGTTCTGCATGTTGTACTTCTTTTAGAGTGATTTAAACATTTATGAGATCAAATTACAGCTGACTATCTTTAATATTTTATTTGGTAACATGATACAGTATGTACTTATGATAGTAATAACAGTAAATTATGAATAATTACAAGTAACTAACCCTAAAGCAAACCCTAACCGTAACTCTAAGTAAGTACATGTAGTTTGTTAATATTACTCAGTACTTGTTTGAGTAATTACAATGTAACTACGACACCTTAAAATAAAGCGTAACCATTTATTTTTTTATGTAGCTCGTAGTGTGACTGAGTTGCTTTATCTTACTTGTCTAGAGTAGTTAGTGGCTTGCATAGCTTTGAGTAGCTTGCCCAACACCGTTAACATCAGATCAATGGTTGGTTGCCCACAATGCCATATTTCTTTACACCCCCTTGGCAGCAATGTAACATGCTTAACTATGCATAGCCATGGATGTTGACTCAAGAATCATGCGCAAATCACCTACTTAAAGAGCACCATAGTGTGTGCCCTCGGGATTATGCAGCTGTCTCATGTCTTTGTGTGAGAGAGAATAATTGTTTTTTCTCTAATTACGAACGTGAGATGTGGCTGCTGGTGTGGTTGTTCGCAGCTGCCATCTTTTCATTCTTGTTGGCACCTATCTGGCTGAAAATGGGATTTACTATACCATCTGGATTTGAGGTTTATGCTGATGAAACAAAGTTGCTCAAGTGGAATTGAACATGGTTTGCTGTAAAAACTTTCTCAGTGTATAACAATGAAAAGATCTGTTAGCTTTTCCGTAAGCAATTTGTATCACTAAACAGATGCAGTATTTCAGCACAAAAAAAGTCAAAAAAAGTCTTTATTCACAAATCAATAGCAGTACACTTTAATCAGCCACTAAATGCAAAATAAGGCTTGTTAAGGTTTACTCCTTGTTTACAAAAAACAGCTTTTTATTTTTGCTTGCCACAATTAGTGTCTCTATATTACCACCGACAAAAAGCAGACTGTAACCAGAATTTTATTAAACAAGGATGTACGTATATGTGTAGCCTACATTTTCTATAAATCATTGCAGCAGATGTCAATTTGAAAGCAACGTTTTAAACCCTGTAAAGCCTAACATGAAATATTATTCAGAAAACCCTTTTTTTAACCCTTTAGACAAAATAAATAATAGGAATAAAAAATGCATATGCGTTTTTGATACATCAAGCTTTTTTGGTTTTTATTTTATTCAGAGGCCCAAACTGAGCATAAATGATGCAATTTGGTGCAGTTGATGATATTTATATAGCCAACAATTACGATGAAATTCTGATAGCTTGTAGTTTAAATCAATGCAATTTTTATGTCAGTTTAGCACTTACATAAATCGTCACTCTATATCGTGCAATGGTATTTCTTTGTATGATTTAGTTTTATGATCAAAGCTCTGTATTGTTTATTGTGGGGGGCAAAATATATAATGCAATGCAATACAATGATGATTGCGAGATATACCAAAAAATAAAATCCTAAATATTTGATACTCAGAATTTTACATGAAAACGTGTGGATAATACGTCCAGTAAGTATTCCACTTGAAATTTTACTAACATTATAAGAGTTATTCTTAAATTTACTTAAGAATTATATGAAAAAAGACGTGCACCATGACCTGAGGTGGACGTTTTTAGAATTATTTGATTTGCTACAAAAGTATAACCTATCAATCAGATGACAGAAGGCCCTTAGTAGATTGTGTACCAAAGGTTTTTCAGCAGTTTTGTTGATAATTTCAAAATTCTTAGAAATCCTAGAAACTCCAGAAATCTATGTCTTAGAAATTTGCATATCAAATATGATACAGTAGTCAATTAAAGTTCCAAGAGGTCCGGTCTCTATATCCTTCCCAGCAGACAATACTCTTTTGGAACAGTTATACATTTTGTTCGTTGCAGCAGTAGTACTTTGTAAAAGAAAAAAAATCCTGAACACTTAAAATAGTCATCAAACATGAGAATCGCCCCAAGAGCCAAAGCAATGATGTATTTTTAACAATATTTACCAAAAAAGTTAATGTTCCTGGATATGAATAAAAAAAGTTATCAGAAGTTTTATCAGACTTTTTTTCTTTTTCTTTCTTTCTTTCTTTCTTGTTTTATTGCACATAGAAGGAATGATAAAACATACTGGTGTTGTAGGGTTTACCTCTTAAAAAAAGTATGGACATTTTTAATATTTTGCATATTTGCAAGTAATAAACTACTAAAAACAAACAACATACATAATCTAATAATCAAAATCATGAGCACAAAACAAAGTGAACTATTAATTAAAAATAAAAAAATAAAACTCTTCACTTGCCATCTCTAAATAATTTGACAAATTCTAGCATTGTTTGTTATTAAATTATCTTAATATGCTGATAAATAATGCTAAATGCATGGGAAAATATCTGACCGTCTAAAGGCGCCACACATTAACTTGTCACAAACCTGGCCAGAGTCATCTGTATGACAGATAAAAATTATTATTTTTGCTGCATTCTCGTCTTCTGAAGTGTTTTAGCAAAATAATCTATTTTTCTGCTCACCGTGTGTCTGCTACTGTTGTTAAAGTAAGCACGTCATCTGCAGCTCTTTGCGTCTTTTGTGGGAGAGAGAAGCAATGTGCATGGAGCAGAAAGGGCTTGAATGAAACGCATTTGGCTCTAGATAAACATTAGTGGATATAGCGCCGAACGATCATTATCATAAATGACCCTGAGCACTTGTGGTGTGTACCGCTCCGTTGTTTTGCCGCTCTACTCACTTTAATCTGTAGAAAAGGTAAAATGGCGCAGTTATGGTCCGCAGTTATCTAACCGCTGTCTGCAATTTGAATAACACTGCATTATAGAGCTCCGGAGGTCACGTGACCCATTCTGTTTACGACGCCATTTTGGCAGGCAAGAACAGCCGGTGCCAGCATGAGTTTCAAGGCAATGGAGTTCACTGCACACTTTAATTCAAAATACATAAACTTGAACATAGCAAAACTTAATATATTAAACATAACAGATCCCTATAAGGCCCGTGGGGTGCTTTTAAAATGTATCAATAAAGGAACTGATAGCTTTCCTGTCAGGACACCTGTAGCACCAGCTGTAAGTTACAACTAGCCTAGTTTTGACGTAAATGGGCACTAAGTTACAACTTATGCACTCCTAAATATTTTTGCGTTGCACCATTAAACTACCATTAAACTTAGTTGAAGCCTAAATCTACGTATAAACTAAATATCTACGGAAGCCTCTGATCAGGAGTAACATTAACAGATAGAATAGCAGGCAGACTGAACTGCATCAATAAGCTCTTGTTTTATATTGTAAACTTTGGGTGCATCTCAATCAGCTCCCTGGTTCAGTAGTTAGGGCACTGATCAGGGATCAGCCCATTGACTTGATCAGTGCCCTGACTACTGAACCAGGGAGCTGATTGAGACGCACCCTTCAATTATTTACACGTATATGATAATGCAGACATATAGGCCTACATGCGCTTACATTTTAAGAGCGAAAACATGTGAATGGATTAACGTTATATGCGGTTATCACGAACCCGTCCAAAACAGTGCCGCTGTGTGCATCTGTTCCATAGGTCTGTGTTGTGCATGTCCAATAAAATCAGTCATAATCAATGCGTAATTTTCTAGTTTTTTGTTTCAGTATTTATTTATTGATCCTTAATTTCACTTCAAATAGCCTTTCTTGATGCTATTTATATATAAAAGCACTTATGTTATTCACGATTAAGCGTTGTATTTAATGGGAACTTATTTTTTATCATTAGTTATGTGAGGCAAAAGTAGTAAAAAGAAAAAGGAATAAACTGAAATTCACGGCATTTCAACAACTTGACAACTGTGATAAAACGATTTCCCATTTGCTTTCCCCCGCCTGTTCTGGCATCCTAGCGCATATCAGCTGTCCATCATGTTGAAATAGTAAGGTTTAAACATATACCAATGCAACAGCCGCTCTAGCGCTGGGTGCCTGCCAAAATGGCGGAGTTTAGGCTGCGTGACGTCAACCTCCGGAGCTCTGTAGGGTTAATCGACAAACCCCTATATGTAAAACTTCTGTATATGAACTTTCTTCTAAAGTGGTTGTATCCGTGACCTTTGACCTTTGACTTTTGTTTGCAAGCAAGGCTGTGAGCCAGCGCCCAGGTCCCAGGAGTTGTTCGTGTGTCACCAACAGTAACCCTCGTCACAGTGATGGTGATGGCCCGAGGGGTCTCTGCCTCAGTGACAGCTGACAGAAGAGTGCAGAAAGAAGCTGGGCCCTGGGAGGCCAGCCGTGCTTTTCAAACAGAAACAGGGACTACAGGTGTCAGAATCCATCTGTCCAATATGATAACAAGATCTATGATTCACTCTAGCCTGTTTAACTGTTGTTTAGTGTGGTTCCACACTCTTATAGGGACAATTAGCTATGTAAACACATAACATTAGGTATCTAGAAATATATTCTAAGGTATAGAAACCTTATTTTGTATATTTTCAGATATTTCATGCTGTTGAAATCAATGTTCTGGTCGCACTCATGTTGTTTACCATAGCTGTCTGAGCGTGTTTGAATTTAGTGGATCATGAACTAAAAGTGCCCAGAGTTGGGAGCTGTGGTGGAGGGCAAGATTTGAATGTAATATAATGTGTCTTTTGATATTGTGATTACAGTGTCTTTTGGGGCAGCTCATGTTTGAACGCCTCCATGCCAAACCTTATTTAGATTGTATGAACATGCAACCAAGCGAAACACTGATTTGTTATTTATGAGGCTCATCTCAAGACCTAGTTATGTTCTGTTTATTTGATTTATTGGTTCAGACAGTAGTCTAATAAAGTCTGAGGATTCTGTGTTAATGTTCCTGTTTGTTTTGTTTGCACTCCCATGTAGTTTTGTTAATGATTGTTTAATTATTTATTTCTGTTTTGTCTGTGTAAAATCTTTTATTTTAAATTACAAACAGCAGCAGCTAAGATTCAGACTCAGCTTTCTGAGGCTTTTTATGTTATATTATATTAATTATATTATATTTATTATATCCTATTATATCATATCATATATCATTCATATCATAATCATATTATATAGAGCCATCCTTCCCATACAGGAAGTTAGGGCAGGACCAGCCAAGTTACTGCCTTCAAGATGAATGGGAACGCTAAAAGATAGCTGTCTCTAGGTATTATAGACCACTTGCTATTGCTAGTCAGAGATTTGTGGTATGTGGTACTATGAGCAGGCATTAGTATATATTGTCCATTTCCCCATTGTCCATATATTTTTGGGGGGGAGTACGCTAGATGACCTCGAAGCTAACAGGCATGGTCTAGAAGCCACAAAACTCCAGTTTTGATGTCATAGGGTCTTGAGTCATTTTTAGTACACTGCAGAAGATGACAAAGGATGAAGGGTGCTATTTTCTGCCTCTGAGTGTCGCTTTGTCTGTCTATCTTTATCTGTCTATTTATATTTACATCCACATTTATTTTCGTCCTCTCTGGCTGTTTTCTGTCATGGATCAATCCTCCAACCTTCTTGTCCATTATTAGAGATCCTATTCACGTGTGTTACGTTACAAATGTGATAGACATATAATTAAATTTTGAACACACAAAACTACATAGTGTCCAACTGTCCACCCACACAAACACCGCAGCAAGGGCAAAAGACGTGCCTGACATTCTGAAACATTTGTAATTTCACAGACTGTACATGATTAAGCTTAGTTTATTTAAATGACTTCATTAACTCAATGAGATTTCATTAGCTTCTGCCACTGTGCTTTCGGCAATGTCGTGCTTGGTTCATTTGGTAAAATGTTCGGTCAACAAAGGGAACATCAGGGTTTAAATACACCCATTTCTTTAGAGACAATTACTCTGTGATGTGCCTTTAAAGCTAATTCTGAAAACTCTTAATGTCTCTCCTAATGAGATGTTACTTTGCTAAAAATTTTTCGGTGGTATTTACCATGTGTGCTGTAAAATATTTTAACTATAATTCTAAAAAACATTTAAAGTAGAAAAAATACAAAACGATCAGCTTATGAAACAAACGCAAATCACAAATGAGTCTTTACATCATTCAGAAGCAAACAAAGCAGCATTGGCATGCAGAAAATGTGCCAAAGGTTTTCTATATACAGAAAGTGGTCAGGGAAAAACATTGAGGGGTTCTGAGGTGCAGGGTGAGGTGTGATGTTTTCGCATTGCAAGTCAAGGCCACAGCGGCCTGGCCTGACAGAGCCGTTTATCACACTGTCCTCTGGTGATGGATCTTAGATTGGTTCACTTGGCTTGTATTAGCTTCGAGGAGGCTAAAGGGGCTGTACTAGACACACATACACAACTGTGTGAGAATATGGACTGGCACACGTGCAAAATTAAACATGTGCTTAGAAAGGCCAAGAATAACAAACTGTTGCTATTTACCCACCCTCATACTTTTTTATCTTTTTTTCGTCTTCTTCTTTTCTTCTTTTATTCACAGATACTCTACATACATTGAACATTCATAAATATCCAAAAATTGATTGGTTGATTGGTTGATTGATTGATTGATTTTTGGAGTTTAAGAATCCAACTGCATAAAGGTGCTTCAAAAATTACATTTTTGTGTTTTGCACATGCACACTTTCAAGCAAATAGAATAAAAAAACATAAAACTAAATTAACATAAACCTGAGCAATGAGGATTGTCTTTCTAATGTCAGCGACTAAATCCTATATAACAGTGAGTGAGCAATCTAAATAGAACCAGTGATTTGTCCAGTAAAATCATTCGATCCAACAGTGTCCAGTTTGATAACTCTTTGTCCATGCTCATTTAGATTAGTGCTGGTCAGTCTAGGATGTGGAAGGCTGGGTCACCAATCATATCAGAACTTCCTGTTCTTGTGTTTGCAGTGGCCTGCTATTTCAGGTTACAGTTGTTCATGTGGAAAATAGCTACAGAAAAAAAGGCCTTTATCTGCTCCTTCTGCTAGACTGTACAGGAAAAAAATGTGTCCCCAGGACCCAGGGCATTCATAAATAATAAAGAACATATGTCCCTCCCTCCAAATCATATGCCTCCATACATTGCAGATTATGCTTTAAATCTAAAGGAATTCAGTAAATAGACTAACATTTTTAAATGTTGGATTTTACAAATAAATATATAAATATATATATAAATGTGAAATAGCCAAATTCAAACGACCTATGTTTGTAATATTTTGCATTAAAAAAAAGAAATATGTAAATATGAAAAGTAAATATGGTTAATTTGTATAATTAAAACCAATGACTAAAAAATAGTTTTTTTATACATTGCATAATTTGTTATTGTCAATGTTAATTAGACAATTCATTAGATGCACGTTTTGCTTCATTTGAAAGTTTGTAATATGATTCGTCATGTAGCTGGTTTGTTTGGTTTCTGGTTTAATCCTTAATGACTACTGAAAATTACTTCCAGAACCAAGGCTGCAAAAAAAACAAACAACAACCTGTCACTGGTTTTGGTCAAGGTTAGTTATAACCACTAACCAAGTAGTGCAACCAAGTAACAGTTGGATAACTGAGAGGTGGTGGTCCAGTGGGTTAAACCACTTAACTGATATGCAGAAGGTTGCTGGTTTGGTCCCAGCGGTCACCACCAGTGTGTTCTTGAGCAAGGCACTTTACTCCACGTTGCTCCAGGGGGATTGTCCCTGTAATAAGTGTGCTGTAAGTCGCTTTGGATAAAAGCGTCTGCCAAATGTGTAAATGTAAATAACAGAATATGGATCCCCATAATAACATTAGTTGATTGCTGCGCACTTGATATTCTAGGTGCCTGGACAATGTTGACCTCCTACCTCTCTCTTTCTTCCTCTCCATCCTTTCTTTTTCTCCCTTTCCAGAAGATGTGCAAAGTAAAGAACTACTGGTATGTCTGGATTCTCAATTACTCCACATGAGCTTGGAACAAAATAGCCTCGTAACTGAGAATTGCAATCATTGCTCTTTAATTGGGTTTGAGTTGTGCCGTTTTCTCTGTGCTATTCACTGGAGAGGCTCCATCACTTTTCATCAGCTTGCCCATGTCAGGGTCTGAATGAATGGAATTCCAGTGTCACGGGTCCCTTTCACTGAGGCTTAATGAATGCGTAGAATTCAACTACAGACCTGCAAATAGAACACACACACAATGGCCTTCCCCTGTAGTTGCCTTTGAAAAAAACCCGGGAGGCCTTCAATCTACCTCCTCCCTGGAGAAATTGGTATTCAGTTGAGTGTTACTCACTTAGGGAAGGCATTTAGGACTTCCTGCTACCATCTGGCTGAGCTTTTCAGCCACACACACACACACATACACACACAGTCTGATATCACACATACTATTGCAAGTTTCATAAACATTTGTATCTATAGCAAACTGAATTAAATATGGCACTGATATCACAGGAGTGATAACCACCAGGTTTAAAAAATAAATTTTGCCCTTGAAAGTTTGATTATATAACTTTGTGACTTCCCAGTTTAACTTTTTTGTTGTTGTTGTTTCCTCTGCTGAGATTTGAAGATTTTTTTTTACTTTCATTTCTGGCTGTTATCCTTTCCCCCTAATATTTGTCATTTGTATTACTGACCTACATCATACTAGTGTGATATGTTTGTGCACATACAGTACATGCACATATATATATATATATATATATATCGTTTTCCTCCATGGTATAGGTTTCAAAATTGTGACCAGTGAAAATGTTGAGTAGCTAGTAACTTTTGCAAACCACTAACCACAGTGGCTGCTGGCTTTATTTATACCTTCTTATATATTATTTTTATCTTAATTTTCTTTTTGCTGTTTCTAATATTTTTAAATGTATATTTAAAAAAAAAAAACTGTTCCAAAATTGTTGGTGCTAGTTTGGTGCTGGTCTGCATTGCCAGGATGAGTCTGGATGAAGTCTTGCTGGTTAAATTAGCTTAAAAAGCTAACACTAGCTTATGGAACACTAGCACACCAGCATCCCATCCCACCCTACACAAAGCATATGCTTTTCAGCAGAGTTGGTTATTAACCTCCAGGATTTTGCCATAAAGAATGCTCAGATGAGAAATTTTTGGCAACTCAACTTTTTTCCCCCTTTACTTGTCGAACAGGTGTTGCCTGTTGTTAGAATGATGACACAGAGCATATGTTTCCTTCAGACTTCCACCCGCTCCTGAGTACAGTACTTCTTCACAGTACCACAGGATCTGTTCCCAGTGGGACCCATTACTAATTTTAGCAAAAAGCTGACAGTTTGGTAATCACTGGGGACATTATTAACTCAATGAACTGAATTTTAATGCAGACCCACATAAAATACAGCTCACAGCAAAAGTGGCGTCTGTCTGGGTGTGAGCTGTTTTCTCAACGCTGCCCTTGAGTGTAAACGGCACACTTATCCGAAGGTTGCCAACGGTTTAGCTTCTCGAGATTCAGACATAAAGCTGTTCTCGCATTGTCAACAGCGACACAAAGATAGTATCTGTGCTAAGCCCCTCTTGAATGTGTCTCTCATTCTCTCCATGAACTTGGCAAGTCTGGATTAGCCAGTGGGTCTAATTTAGCCTTTTTTCGAAATCCTATTCAACAAGACAGGGGCATAATGTGTGAACAAAAAAACGGCAAACACTTATACAGGGGAATTGGTCCCAAATCAATTATGAGAATCTCAGTCCCCTTCCTTTCTAAGAGTCCCAGTGCTGTCAGCAAGGCCCAAGCCTTGAGCTAACAGAGAGCGTGATGGAGGAACCTGAAAAGTGGGTGAAAATGGAGGAATGTAGACCCTAGAGAGGGGATCTGGTTCTAGATACATATGAAAAAGCTTAAAAATGACAGTGAGAGAGCAGAGCGAACCGCACTTAGAAAAAAGTGCTCTATGAGGATAGGTAAGCTGGGTTAACTATCCATCAAAGCAGTGCTCATGTAAATCCACTACCTTAAGCATTATTCAGTATTAAAGAATAATTATATTCTAAATATTACAAGTTTTTTTTTATTTTATTATTATTTAAACTTCGGAATTGAAGAATTGGCTCCCTTTCAGTTCATGAGTGTGAATTGAATTTACCACATCCCACAGGAAGTTGAAGTTCAGTTTGAATTTGAATGGCATGGAGAGGAATTGAAAACTGAATTGTAATTACAAACAAATTCAACAAATGTATCAATTTATATTGGTAGTATTTTAAGTATTATTGTAATTCTACTTCTGCTTTACATAAAATTAAAATTACAGTTCTACATAGTATTCATATGTAATTCAAATTTAGGAACTGCACTGCAATTTAATAGGTATTATGATTAATTGTCAAAATTATACAGGACTTGACATTGTCATTTAGACAGCCCACCAGCTAGATGATTATGAAAATATGTTGTTGTTGTTGTTTTTTTTACATGTTTTTAACATCTCTCAACACCATGATTACCATATTAATTTACCATTCAATATGGACTTACCATAGTTTTACAACTTGATACCATCACTGTACCACTATTCCACTATTGTGCTTTGTTGTTAGGCCTATGTACAGTAGTTTATTGTTACTGCAAATTAAGCATTAAAACCAGCAGCCATAAATCATTTGATTTGTTATATAGTAAATGTAGTCAGGAGATTGTGAACTAGAAGTGTCACTGCTGTCATAAATATCTTTGTGTCCTCCATTACCAAAGTGCCCCTCTGAAATGCGTTTCACTTAATAATTGCTCACTGTTGGTGTGTAATTATGGTATATTTGTTTGTCACCGGCCAAGTATCATGCTCATTTATTTAATATTTCACACTTCTTCACCCAAAGCAAAGCCTGTGTGGACTTAGATCGACTTCTCGCTCTCTTCTTAGGTCGCCCTTCACAGAGCTCTGGTCATCTGATGAAGTGTGGCGGTGTGTGTTTGTGTGTGCGCGTCTGCCTCTCAAAGTGGTCTGTGATGCATGGCGATGCCTTAATTCGATATTTTGGTGTGGGTGTGTGTGGCGGTAAACTGGGCCAAGAGAAGTGTAGAGAGAAGGAACAGGCAGCGAGTGAATTCAGTTGACTCAGCAGCATGTTTCGAATGGAGTAAATTAGATCTAAACTGAGAGGGAGAGTAAATGAGAGAGGGGAAATATTTTATTAGCAGCGACCTTATGGTGGCTACTATTACTATCTGCTTTGACCTGTCTGTGTCCCTGGACTTCAAAGAACTTGATATGGAAATATGGCGAAGGGCGATCTGAAGTTGAAGGAAGTAATGGTCGAGAATGGCTGCAGCTGAAAGTTAATTTTTGACCCAAATGGCTTTACATCACTTGTCTCCAATAGACATTTTAAGGTCAAAGGTTACAAGAGTAATGGCCACATGGTGCAATTAATGTTGGTATAATGGTGGCCACATCCCCATCTCTCTCTGGTAATGGATTTTAAATGGCAGTGGTTTCCACAGCGCTGTGGAGAACGTTTCATTAAACTGGGAGAACATGATGAGGATAATTTATCTCATTCTGCTTTTACATTTGTCTGGGATTTTTCTGCTTATCTTCAGATGTTTCTTGGTCATTCATTTGACTCTGGAGGAAAGACTATAGCTGAAAACCAATCTTATGAAAGCAGTCTATGAAAAATGCTAAATGATGGCACTCTCACGTGGTGTAGTTGATATTCAGCGACAAATTTGCCATATTTCACAAGTATGTGTTTGACATTGAGGAAAGAATAGGAATGAAAACAGAACTAAGTAGGTCTCTATTGTGGAAAGATGAATGGAAAGAGTTAAAAACAGAATAGCGGAGGACTAAGGTCTGTCTTGTGAGATGGAGCTCTGTGTGTGTGTTTGATATGGTGTCATGGACGCTGGTGGAGGCAGGGATTTTTCACACGTGTGGTTGGGCATGGGCCAGCAATCACTCTGTTGGGATGGCATTGAGATTTTTGTTATAAAAACATAAACATGCATTTAAGTATAAGATAATGGGCTAATAATCTCTCACTTACAGGCATTTTAATAGGTATGAAGTTTGCATTACAGCTACTGAACATTGCAAGTTCAGGTCAGCTTACGCTGTATCAGTTTTCCATCTCTGCAACTTCAAAGACAGGCAGGTAACTACATCGCTCAAAAGAGTTTTTAATCAAAAAGTCATCTTTCATTTCATATATATTTGATCACATATAGCTGCCTCCGTAGACTTTATGGTATAATAAACATACTCCTGAAGCAAAAGGTAGGTAACCTAATTTTGTTTGCTACCTAGTGTTGGCCAAATTCTAAGGCAGCATTACATATATCATGGAGTGACAATCCCAGAATGCATTGTGCTAAACTCAGTGAAAAAAATCTGTCTAAGATGGCAGATGAAACAAGAAAAGGGGTTTGATTACATTGATACAGACTTAAAGGGTTAGTTCACCCAAATATGAAAATTAGCCCATGAATTACTCACCCTCAATTTAGGTGTATATAGATTCTTCTTTCAATAAAATTATATTGAGTTCGAGTTATATTAAAAAAACTGCTCCACATGGCTCTGGGTGGTTAATAAAGGCCTTCCGAAAGGAAGCAATGTGTTTGTGTAAGAAAAATATCCACATTTAAAACTTTATAAAGTAAAATATCTAGCTTCCACCACACCGCCTTCCGTATTTCAAAATGCTTATGCTACGTCTGACGACATTGCACACCAGTTAATTTTTTTCTGATCTGGCAGAAGCTATAGTGTACTTTTTTTTTATATATATTACTCCGATTTATTTGTCTGAAAGAAGAATGTCATATACATGACTTAAGGTTGAGAAAATCATGGGCTGATTGTCATTTTTGGATGAACTAACCCTATCCCTAACCCTAACCCTACTAACAGTAGTGTATACTGTATGCATTTGTTGAGTTTTTATGAGCTCACAAAAGTGTATACATGTGTATATTTGTGAATGCAAACATGATGTGATCTGACACATTAATTTGTTGAATGTTTTGACGCTGCTTGAATTCTTACCGTACTGATTAGTTTTAATCATCGTGTATATCCAACTGTTTCACTATCTCTCACAGCCACAACATGCCAATCTACTATTCATCCCTACTTTCATGGCTGTGTTTGACTTTCATCAGGCAGCACAGCTGGAATCCTCTACTTTTTGCGCCTCCCTAGTCAATGCTAAAAGTGAATTTAGTTAACATTTAAGAGTATACTAGCATATATCCTATCATTCTAAAGTTTGGGGTCAGTAAGACCTCTTTTACCTTTTTTACCTTTTTCTCGCTACTTTTTTTTTTCTTGGGAAAGAGTTAGTTTACTCAAAAATGTTATGCCATTAATTACTCACCCTCATGTCGTTCTAAACCCATAAGACCTTTGTTTATCTCCGGAACACAAATTAAGATATTTTTGATGAAATAGGAGAGCTTTCTGACCCCTCCATAGACTGCAACGACATTACCACTGTTTAAGGCCCAGAGAGGTAGTAAAGACACATTAATATTAGGGGTGGTTAATCTGTCTGATTTCCCGATTCGATTCGATTACGATTATTGAAGTCCCGATTCGATTACAGTCGATTTTCGATTATTAACGATTCTCGATTAGCGATTATTGATTTTCCATTTCACAACAGTAAACGAAAATACACTACAAAGTGATTGCAGTATAAAAAAAAAGTCAGCTACTGAATTACTTAACTCTTTTATTGAGTAACAACAACTCAAAGCACTTGTCGTGTAGTGTCGTGTAGTTACACAGAAATGAATACATCACATTGTGTTGTGACTCATCAAGTTGAACTAAACAATAACAAATAAATGAAAGGCTTATTTCCTTTAGGAAGTAGATCAGAACCAATATACTGTAGAAATTGGACAATTTTCTTCTAGAAAGACAACGTGTTCAGGTGGAGGAAGACTGCAGGTTGCAGTCGAAACATGTCAAGGTAAAGAAGAAGTTTTTTCTCCAAACACCTTGTCTTTCTAGAAGAAAATTGTCCAATTTAATCATTAAGAAGACAAAATGAACATTTTTGAACAACTTACTGTAGCTTCAGCTTATATACTGTACTGTAGAACACAGTGACAAAATGTCAAGAGTGATGGATGCGTGCGTGCGCGCGTGAGGGGGGCGGGAACGCGACGCGTGGAACGATCGAGCTCCTCTCGTTCGTTTCCTGACGTGAGAAAGACAAAAGGGGAAAAAACGACAGAAGAAAAACCGGTTCGTGTCGGAGGAGTGTCGAGGCCCGTTCGGTTCCGTGAGCGGGAGCCGCGGGTCGGAGCGGCGGTGTTTCCAGCATCAGTCCGGCTGTGTGTGTGTGTGTGTGTGTGTGTGTGTGTGTGAGATCCGCTCATCGCGTCCTCAGGATCGCCTTAATTCCCGCGAATGTGCGCGTCGATGTGTGTCGCGCTCGCTCATCTGAAGCGCTCATAAATCTGCGGATTGAAGGCGTTTTATTCGGTGTTTGTGCGCGAATCTGAGCCGTGCTAACGCGCTAATGCTAATGTGCCTGAGCTCCAGAGGAGGCGAGGCAGGAGGATTTCTAGAGTGTTCCCTCAGAATCATCTCAGCATTAACGACAGATTTACATTCATCTAATGAACACACACACACACACATGGTGGTAGAGTCAGGTTTAGATAAATAAAAAAATCGATTTTTGAAAATTTAATGATCGATTCATGCTCGTCCATAACATACTCGCGATTAATCGATAATCGATTTTTTCCACCACCCCTAATTAATATAGTCGATGTGACTCCAGTGGTTCAACCTTAATTTTATGAAACGACAAAATAAACAAAAATAACGACTTTATTCAACAGTTTCTTCTCTTCTGTGTCAGTCTCTGACACTTTTCAATGTTGTAAATACAGTGCAGCACTTCCGGGTTCTATGTCAGAATGCCAGCTCTTGTGTCAGTATCACATGCATGCGCGCTCCGGCACTCTGGCTCAGCGCACCCTGCTTTCGCAGACATCACACGTCATCAGCGCATTCCATAATTCCATAAGGCTATGCAGAGTTGTAGACAGTCACGAGCGCCGCCAACAAATAACAGCCACATTTTCAGTTCCTCCTGAACCAAAACAACAAACGTATGCTGCGTTCACACCATTGTAACTACCGTAATTATGAGGCAGCAACCTGTGACATTCTACTCTGAGCCACGTCCCTGGACTCTGAATAATGCGGCAACAGTAATTAACACCAAAATTTATCTGCAGCAGTCAGGTGGTACAAGTCAGATCTCGCTAAACTGTTCACGTTCATCATTATTTATAAAGTTATGTGCTTTGAGACGAGGTGATTTAACAGCGTCTCTCGTGTCGCTTTGCAGAATCTGTTCTGGCCGTGCACATTCATGTGATTTGGAGGATGTGTGGCTTTGGAGACGCTCTAAAGGGAGGGTGGGATCTCATGCTTTCAAAGCGAGTTTGCGATTGCTAGCCACTCCAAAATTGGCCACCTTACCTTTAAAACAGAACAGTCATTTTAAACCGTAAAAATGTTTCTCAATATTACTGTTTTACTATAGTTTGAACAGCTTTGGCGTGCATAAGACAATAAAAATTGATTAAAAGTCACAAAACTCCCATTTGAATTATTCTTAAGAAAAAAATCAAACAAATAGACTGACCAATAGTATGCACAGGCCTCAGTTTATTGTGGCTACAGTCCCCTTGTCCCCCACTAGCGCCGATCCTGGTCATGGGAGATAAGTGAGAGTGTTTTCTTACTGGCAAGTCCTGAATACGAAGTGGCTGAAGAGCTCTGTTGTTTTTGGAAGTCCTGAGAAGAAAATGTTCTGAGAGCTACAAGTGCAACCTCTCTTTGAACTTGAGGATGGGATTGTCTTGTGGGTTTTAAGGCTATAGGTGGTGAGAGGGTGCCTGGGAAACAGGGAGGGGTGGTGTATATGTGTGTGCGTGGGCACACAATTTGCCCAACCTGACAAAGCTCTCTTTGTTTAAAGTCAGTGCCTATGGGGAGATGCGGTTGAAAGAGACTCTCTAGGAACAGAATTCAGCAAATCTTTGTAGCTATTCTTTCATTTGTATGTGATAAATGGCAGACTGAGTGCCGTTTACAACGGGAGCTGTTTGTATTAGGGGTCAGACTGTTTGTAATACTGGCCAAGCTGGTTATGTTAAACTAAACCTAAACGTTAAACCTAAATGTTAAAATTATGTGTATATGTTCTCACCCCCACACAACTTATTGTATTATGTTTGCAGTATGCAGTATCAGCTTTGTTCCCCTTCGAGGGAACTCGCACTGCGTCATCGTGTGATGACACTTTGGGAACGCCCTCAGCGTTATGCATCTGAAGTATGAATGAAATCAAGCCAATCTGATTGGTGGTGCGTCATGACGTAGTAGATGACGGCATACCCGGAAGATACAAAGGGACGCTGATGCAAACACACGGCAGCTTTTCGCTCTTCAGCTGAAGCGCTCTGTGTTTTGTCTTCTGTCTATTTGGTGTTGTTTGTCTACCAACGTTATAAATAAAAAGATGGCTCAGTTTAGGAGATGTGTGCATCCGTGTCCGCGTTTCCTTTCGGGCACGGACACACATCTAATGTGTGTGCAATGCCTGGGCGTGCAGCACGCTAGCGAGTGTGATTTGCTGCCGCTCAGTGTGTTGCGCTCACAGCTGGCCGTGTTCGATGAAACCGGCCAAGCCCGCGAGCCCCACGGATCTGGCCACAGATCATGGGGTTCGCAACGGGACCTCGCGACGGGATATGGGACTGCTGAGGCACTTTCCCTATCCTCGTCCGAGGATTCTGATGTTCTCCCGCCCCGTGCGGAAGCCCGCGATGCGGCTTCTTCCTGAAACCCGATGCTTCAGCTGTCCGGCTCCGAGGAGTCGGATGGGCGGAGCATCGAGGCGGGTGACGTGGAAGCACAGCCATCGCTTCACGCACCCACTCAGGAGGAGCTAGTGGAGGTTTTGACCGCGCTGTGGCCAAATTAAACATTGAATGGCCACAGGAAGAGCCTGAAATTCAGCCGCCCAGTAAGCTGGATGAAAGGTTCTTCAAGCGTGGGTCTCAACCTCCACACCGGGGCCTGCACAATGAGTTGTGTAGATCCTGGGAAAAACCCTACTCGGCCAGACTTTCCTCCCCTCAAGCACTTGAATTTGGGAATGTGCTGGGGGCGGCCGAGCGGGGTTATGGGACGCTGCCTTGGGTGGAGGATGCTCTCGTGAGCTACCTCTCTCCCGAGGCCGCTTCGTCCCTCAAGGCCCCGGTGCTACCCACCAAGCCATGCCGGGACACTTCGGCGCTGGTGGGTAGGGCTTACATGGCGGCTGGGCGGGCTGGTAGTTGTCTGCACACTATGGCGGTGTTGCAGCCCTATCAGGCCGACCTCCTCAAGAAGCTGGACGAGGGGGAGGGTCTGTCTCCGGACGACATCCTGGAGCTGCGGAAGGCCACCGATTTGTCTCTCCGGATCACCAAGGAGACGGCCCGCAACATCGGCCGCTCCATGGCTGGTCTGGTGGTCGTGGAGAGACATCTCTGGTTAAACCTGTCGGGATGAGAGAGAGAGAAACATTTTCTCCTCGATTCCCCGATTTCGCCTCCTGGCCTCTTTGGCGGCGCGGTTAACACCATGGTCGAGAGGTTCCAGGAGGTGAAAAAGCAGGCGGCGGCCTTCCAGCAGTACCTCCCTCGCCGTTCTGGCTCCTCTGGGAAGGCTGTCCAGCAAAGGCAGCCTCAGCCGTCAGGTAGCTCCTCCTCACACTGACAGGTGCAAAAAGAGAGCGTCGCTTCTCGCGCCCCTCCTGAGGGAGCTTGGCAAAAGAGGCGGCGCTCTCGTGGTAAGCCTTCAGAGCCTAGGATCGATCTGAGGACCGTCCTTCAGGCGAAGAAGGCTACCACAAAGAGAGCTGTCCCCCCCGGGGTGGAGCGACCGAGGTCGTTTCCCCCCCGGAGCTCTCGGGAAATCAGTGCTGGGATCCTGCCGTCCATGACGCTTCAGGAAGGACTTGCGACCAGCCAGCAAGCGTGTGCGCCCATAGAGCTCCGTTCTCGGCTTCTCCCTGCCGGTCAGCCGCTTCAGGGGGTCGAGAATGAGTCTCATTTAACACCCGAGACCAGCCTCGAGAGTAGATTATCTCGGCGCGTGGTCTTGCCTTCCGAGTGTGTCTACTTGGGTCCTGCGGACTGTAGAACGGGGTTACAGGCTTCAGTTCGGTTCCCCTCCCCCGAAGTTTCAGGGAGTGGTCCAGACTGTGGTCGGCCCCGAGCAGGTTCGGGTTATGGAACAGGAAGTACAAGCCCTGTTAGCCAAGGAAGCCATAGAGCGGGTTCCTCTGGCAGACAGGGAGTCTGGGTTCTACAGCCGGTACTTCATTGTTCCCAAGAAGGATGGGGGGGTTGCGTCCAATAATAGATCTCAGGCTCTTGAATCGGTCTCTGAGGAGATACAGGTTCAAGATGCTCACAATTCCAGCCATCGTGGGTCAGATCCAGTCCAAGGACTGGTTCGTCACGATAGATCTAAAGGACGCATACTTCCATATTTCCATCCTTCAATGTCACAGAAAGTTCCTGAGGTTCGCTTTCGGGGGCGAAGCGTACCAATATCGGGTTCTTCCATTCGGCCTGGCTCTCTCCCCTCGCACCTTTACGAAGTGTATGGATGCAGCACTGGCTCCTCTGAGACTCCAGGGCATCCGTATACTCAATTACATCGATGACTGGCTCATTTTGGCCAGGTCGCGCAAGATTGCAGTTCGGCATTGAGATGTCGTTCTGGCTCATATAAGGTGCTTGGGGCTGAGACTAAACACGAAGAAGAGTGTGTTGACGCCCTCCCAGCAGACTACGTTCCTGGGAGTCATATGGGACTCCACGTCGATGCGGGCTCAGTTATCCCCTGCGCGCGTGGAGTCCATACTGGTGATGGTCTCAAGAGTGAAGCCAGGCCGCAGCCTCACTGTGAAGCAGTTTCAGAGACTGCTGGGACTCATGGCAGCAGCAGCCAATGTGATACCTTTTGGCCTGCTGCACATGAGACCCCTACAGTGGTGGCTGAGGGCCAAGGGGTTCAAATCCATTTTGTATGATCAGGGTAATGCGCAAGTGCCTTCGTTCCCTCGTCATATGGCGGAAACCTTGGTTCCTGTCCCAGGGGCCAGTGTTGGGAGCGTCATGTTGCCGGAGAGCCGTTTCAACAGACGCTTCCCTCACTGGCTGGGGTGCGGTCATGGACGGCCGCTTTGTGAGAGGTCTGTGGGAGACTCGGCATTCTTCATGGCACATCAACTGCCTGGAGATGCTGGCAGTCTACAAAGCTCTCAGGAGCTTTTACCCGGACCTCTGTGGCCACATGTCCTGATATGCTTGGACAACACCTCAGTTGTCACGTATCTCAACCACCAGGGGGGTTTGAGGTCGCGCCCTCTATGCAGACTGGCGCATCAAATCCTCCTGTGGTCCCAGGGGAAATTATCGTCTCTCAGAGCGATGTGTATCCCCGGGGACCAGAACCAGGGAGCAGACGTCCTGTCGAGGCAGGGGCTGAGGCCCGGGGAATGGCGGCTCCACCCAGAGGTGGTGGAGACCATGTGCGAGAGATTCGGTCCAGTGGAAGTGGACCTGTTCGCGTCTCGAGAGACGTCCCACTGTCCACTGTGGTTCTCTCTCAGGGATACAGCCCCGTTAGGGCTGGATGCCATGGTGCAGACGTGGCCGAGGCTCCGTCTGTACGCTTTTCCCCCGATCGCTCTGCTCCCGGGAGTTCTGGAGCGGGTCCGCCGGGAGGGCATCAGCCTGCTCTTAGTAGCACCCCGGTGGCCCACTCGAGCATGGTTCTCTGACATTATAGCTCTGCTAGACGGCTCTCCATGGCAGATCCCTCTGCTCTCGCAGGCAGGGGGCACAATATTTCACCCCCGGCCGGAGTTGTGGAGCCTCTGGGTCTGGCCCCTGAAGGGGCTCAGTACCTAGAGGCGGGCCTGTCAGCAGAGGTAGTCGAGACCTTGCTCAGCTCTAGAGCTCCCTCGACCAGGAGACTGTACAGCCTCAAGTGGAATGTCTTTTCCACTTGGTGTAGAGAGCGTGAGGTAGACCCAGTTAACTGCCCAGTGGCTTCAGTGCTGGAGTTCCTACAAGATCGATTCTCTTATGGTCTTACCCCGTCCACCCTGAAGGTGTACGTGGCTGCCCTTGGGGCTTTCCACGCACCTCTAGGTGATGGACCCTTGGGGACCCTCTGGTTGTACAGTTCCTCCGTGGGGCCCGGAGGATGAGGCCGGCGGCTCATTCCAGAGTCCCAACCTGGGACCTGGTGGTGGTACTTGAAGGGCTGGCCGAGGCCCCCTTCAAGCCACTGGAGCAGGCTGAGCCGAAGAACCTGACCCTCAAGGTGGCCTTTCTCCTTGCCATTACCTCTCTCAAGAGGGTGGGAGATCTCCAGGCCTTGGCAGTTACGCCAACTTGCCTGGATTTTGCCCCTGGCAGAGTTAAGGCCATCTTGCACCCTAGACCGGGTTATATACCCAGGGTGCCATCTCAGGTGGCTCGGTCTTTGGTTCTTCAGGCTTTCCATCCTCCTCCTCACCTGACGGCGGAAGAGGGGAGACTTCACCTGCTCTGTCCTGTCAGAGCACTTAAAATCTATTTGGAGAAGTCTTCCCAATGGAGAAGGTCAGACCAATTGTTGGTGTGCTTTGGCTCACCCAAGAGAGGGCTGCCTGCGTCTACTCAGACGATCAGCAACTGGATCGTCCAGGCTATAGCCACAGCTTATAGGGTGCGCAATCTGCCTTCACCCATGGCTGTGAGGGCTCATTCCACCAGGAGCATGGCCTCCTCGGGGGCCCTCCTCTCTGGTGCCTCGCTTCAAGAGGTTTGCGAGGTGGCCGGGTGGGCCACCCCGCACACCTTCATTCATTTTTATAGTCTGCACCTCCCAGTGACGCCTGGTGCTAGAGTGCTTGCGTCCTAAGTGTGCCTGGTCTCCAGCTTCACACTTGGACGTGGGTGATGTCGGTGTGGCATAGTGGGTATTAACGTTCCCAAAGTGTCATCACACGATGACGCAGTGCGAGTTCCCTCGAAGGGGAACGTCTCGGGTTATGTATATAACCCTTGTTCCCCGAGAAGGGAACGAGACACTGCGTCTCGTCGCCACACCCATCACGGTCAGAGCGCTCGCTTCATCGCGGGAAAGCTGCCGTGTGTTTGCATCAGCGTCCCTTTGTATCTTCCGGGTATGCCGTCATCTACTACGTCATGACGCACCACCAATCAGATTGGCTTGATTTCATTCATACTTCAGATGCGTAACGCTGAGGGCGTTCCCAAAGTGTCATCACACGATGACGCAGTGTCTCGTTCCCTTCTCAGGGAACAAGGGTTATATACATAACCCGAGACGTATTTCCACTCACATATTGTTGATGAGTCATTATTTGTGCATTGGATGGTCACTTAAAGGGACAGCTCATCCAATAATTAAAAATCTGTTTCAAACATGTTTCAAACAAACATTTTCTTTCTTCTGTGGAACATAAAAGAATATACACCGATCAGGCATAACATTATGATTAACTAATATTGTTTTGGTCCCCGTTTTGCTGCCAAAACAGCCCAGACCCGTCGAGGCATGGACTCCACTAGACCCCTGAAGGTGTGCTGTGGTATCTGGCACCAAGATGTTAGTTGCAAAATGGGGCCTCCATGGATCGGACTTGTTTGTTTAGCACATCCCACAGATGCTCGATTTGTTTGAGATCTGGGGAATTTGGAGGCCAAGTCAACACCTCAAACTTGTTGTTGTGCTCCTCATACCATTCCTGAACCATTCTTGCTTTGTGGCAGGGCGCATTATCCTGCTGAAAGAGACCACAGCCACCAGGGAATACTGTTTCCATGAAAGGGTGTACATGGTCTGCAACAATGCTTAGGTAGGTGGTACGTGTCAAAGTAGAACATTTCCCACAGGTTCACACTGCCTCCTCCAGCTTGCCTTCTTCCCATAGTGCATCCTGGTGCCATGTGTTCCCCAGGTAATCAACGCACATGCACCCGGCCATCCTTGCAAAGTAAAAGAAAACGTGATTCATCAGACCAGGCCACCTTCTTCCATTGCTCTGTAGTCCAGTTCTGATGCTCAGGTGCCCACTGTTGGCGCTTTCGGCGGTGGACAGGGGTCAGCATGGGCACCCTGACTGGTCTGCGGCTATGCAGCCCCATACGCAACAAACTGTGATGCACTGCATATTCTTACACATTTCTATCAGAACCAGCATTAACTTCTTGAGCAATCTGAGCTACAGTAGCTCGCCTGTTGGATCAGACCACACGCGCCAGCCTTCGGTCCCCACGTTCATCAATGAGCCTTGGCTGCCCATGACCCTGTCGCCGGTTCATCACTGTTCCTTCCTTGGACCACTTTTGATACTGACCACTGCAGCCCGGGAACACCCCACAAGAGCTGCAGTTTTGGAGATGCTCTGACCCAGTCGTCTATCCATCACAATTTGGCCCTTGTCAAACTTGCTCAAATCCTTACCCTTGCCCATTTTCCTGCTTCTAACACATCAACTATGAGGACAAAATGTTCACTTGCTGCCTAATATATCCCACCCACTAACAGGTGCCGTGATGAAGAGATAATCAGTCACTTCACCTCTTGGTCATAATGTTATGCCTCAGCAGAGCAGCACAAGCTAGAATAGGGACAAAATAGAGGATTTTCTTTTTTTAAGATGAGGTTAAGTGCTCGCAGAAGAGATGAGTTTTCAGCTGTTTTTTGAATGAGAAAAGCTGTCTTTCATTGTATGAGAACATTTTTTAAATATCTTATTTTGCATTCCACAGAAGAAAGCCTTAGTCACCTGTTGTTTACTGCTTTAAAGTTAAAGTCACGATGAAATGGATTTAGCTACAGATATTTTCTTCCATATTATGATCTACACACAAGCGTAACAGATAATCAAAAAATAAAAATGTAGTGCAGGGACTTGGTTCTATGCATTGGTTGTTAATTCAGTGGTGTTACCCTGGTTACCGTTCGGTTATATGTACACTTGTTTGTACAATATACTTCAATCAATCAATCAATCAATCAATTTCATATAGGTGAGTAAATGATGACAGAATTTAAATTATTTTCCTTTTGGGGTAAAATATAACTTTAAAGGGATAGTTCGCCCAAAAATGAAAATTAGCCCATGATTTACTCACCCTGAATGACATTACATGACATTCTTCTTTCAGACAAATACAATCAGTTATGTTAAAAATGTCCAGGCTAATCCAAGCATTATTATAGCAGTAATAGTTGCTTTTTTTGAAGTCCATATAAAATGCATCTGTCCATCGAATAACGTGCTCCACGCGGCTCCGGGGTGTTAATAAAGGCCTTCTGAAGCGAATCGATGCGTTTGTGTAAGAAAAATATCCATATTTAAAACTTTATCAAGTAACGTTCCAGCCGATGGCCTTCCGGGGAAAAGTGTTGAAATTTCCTTCTCGCAATTCAAGATGCGTACGTGACGTCTGACGAGCATACCTGGTCACGTTAGTCTTTCGATCGGCAGAGGCACTTTCAACACTTTTTCCATGAATTGAATACGGAAGCTTTACTTTATACATTTTTAAATATGGCTATTTTTCTTACACAAACTCATCGATTTGCTTCAGAAGGCCTTTATTAACACCCCGGAGCCGCGTGGAGAACGTTATTTGACGGACAGATTATTTTTTTTTGGACTTCAAAAACAGAGCAACTATTACTGCTATTATAATGCTAGGATTAGCCAGGATTTTTGTAATATAACTCAGATTTTATTGGTCTGAAAGAAGAATGTCATATACACCTAGGATGACTTGAGGGTGAGTAAATCATGGGCTAATTTTAATTTTTGGGTGAACTATCCCTTTAAGTTTAAAATATAATTATTTTTAAACTGTTTAATCGCCCTTCTGTGCAAATGTGAGGACGATTACAAACCGTCCTAAACCAAACAGCTGTTTTATTTGATCCAATGAGCGTAACTAAGATTCGATCACCTTAAACTTTTGGCAACCTGTCTGAAAACAAATTATCCACATTCACACGCTCGTTTCAAATGACAATGTTTATCCTTAGAAAGTTAGCTTGTGTGCAAAATATAAATTATTCCTTCAATACTAAGTATGCATCAAAGAACACATTCCCAATTATTTTTTCTATATCCTCAGGCCATTTTTCTCTTTTCTTTCTTTTAATCTTCTTTTTTTTTCACACAAAACTCCAAGGGTAATTTAATCTATCTTTGAAAATAATAGTGTTTTTTTGCATTAGGACATTCAATTACTTTTTCCTCAAGAAAAGGCTCCAGCTGTCTAGCGAGCTCTGTCTAGCCTTGCCACGCTTAACGGTTTTCACAGGTACAATTTCAAACCTGGCCCAAGCATACCTGCAAACAGGTGACTTTGCTTGCAGATGGAGGTTTTGTTTCCCTTGAGATGTTGTGCTGTGTCGTTTGCATCTTAGCCTCATAAATCTTTCATAAAGGATGTCAGTTTTGCTTACACGAAGCGAAAGCAACTGCCCCACAGGATGGAAGAGAATACATGTGCAAAATGCGTGATTCCCACAAACTGTTGTGTACACCGCTGTCGTTTGAGTTCGCTTGGTTTGTGTCCGGCTGAAGTGGCATTCTGTGCACAAAGCAAGTGCACAAGACCCTTTGCCATCTCGGCTGGCGGTCCAAACGAGGTGTTCAAAAGAACTTATTAAGTCTATTTCTTTCCTGCATTTATTCATAAGTCTTTTTGAACCATCGCCTCTTCTTCTTCTGCCTGCCTGCCTCTCTCTCTCTCTCTCTCTCTCTCTCTCTCTCTCTCTCTCTCTCTCTCTCTCTCTCTCTCTCTCTCTCTCTATCTCTGTAAAGTGTTGGATAAATGTACACTTTGTTCTTGCTGATGTTTTGGTGCCAGCATTCATGGGGGTGTGCTGCTATAGTGGCGACTGAGTGTCTGATCCATTGCTCATATTTCTTTGATCATTCCATCCGCACAAAACAGATTTCTAGCAAAGTGCTTTGCTAAAAGAGTGCACTTGTACCTGATTCACATTAAGCTGCTCTTATTGTGTGTAAACTTCACTCCAAAAAACATTTTTCGTCATTCATTCATCCGTTCATTGATTGATTCACTCTCTCACTCGCGCACTGAGAAGCTCAAAGTGTTGCGCTCATTATCAACATGATGTCGTTATTGATTTCTGCCACCAGCCTTGTGGTATACAAATTTAGGTATAAAGTGCAATTAACCTGGTTTACTGCATAGATGCACAGTCTGCCAGGCGCTGGTCAGCCAAGCGAACAGTTTAATCAATATTCTTTACCCTCATTCCTGTTGCTTATTTAGGTGGTGGATGTGGATATCTTGCATCTTGCAGTGGCTTGGTCTTGTATTTGTCTCAGGGTCTGGCAGTACAAATGAACACAACACATTGTACTTATTTTTTGATGCATGTACATAGTAGTTAAAGCCTCCAAATAGAAAGTGGGACGCATACACTTTTTATGGACAATCATATTTTATGAACAGTCATGCTTTTTTTAAGTCATGCTTTTTTTAATCTTTACTTTATATTTTAGCATCAACATTTTCAAGATTTAATTGAAACTATTTTGATCAGAAATTGATAATTGATCATTTAACAGGTGACTTGATAATTTTACCGGTGGGGCAAAAAGTTTATGATTTCCGTGCTTTGTGTAGAAGTAATTTATCTAGCAAATGTTTCCATTAATTTTCCTTAATATATCAATATATTTCATGATGCATCATTATTCTCTACATGCTAAAGTCATTTCAAAATGAACCCTTTTCATAGACTGTGATGACACATTTCCACAGTTATTAACATTGTAAATTTAGCAAGGTTTTTTTTAATACTGAAAAAGAAAATATTTATAACACTATACTTTGTGTTATATTAACTTGACATTAAATTACAGAAAACTAGGTAGCGCTGCTGTGTCAGTGTTTCTAATACAACGGTTGAGGGTGTGATGGCAATTTAACATTTTGCTCTCTCCTGACCTACATAATCTATCCCTCATTGTTGTTGTTTTTTCATCTTTTGTGAAGTCATAGAAAAGTTATCATGGATTTTTTATTTTTCTATTGGAGCAAATATGAACGCAAAAATTATATTTGTTGTACAGTCAGACCAAAAATTATTCAGACACCAGATATATTTTTTTACTAGTGGGTGCATTCATCACTCTAGAAGTTTACCCAAACATGACTACTTCCGCTACTGAGAACCACGGAAATATAAATGCATGTTGCACTTTTCAAAATTCTCCTGCAAACTTCAAATCCCATACTTCAGGGTGGACCTTCACCAGTTGAGCAAGTGGCATGGAACTGAACGGAAACACTAACGTACAGTATAGCTCTCTCCGAATACATAGACCTTCTTGGTTAGAACGCTCCATTGCGGATAAGAAAGCCTGAAAACATTCACTAATGCTGCTTGGCCTGAGCCATGTCCCCAGACTCTGAGTGACAGTAAATTACTATTGATTGTGAAGTTGGAGTGCTGGGGTCACTGCCCTGCTAAATACTAACCCTGTTCTAGGGCTATTATTAGTCAGTCTCTCTCGATCTCTCGCGCTCCTTCTATCTCCTCTTAGGAGATAGGTTAGGTGGTTCACTCTACAATGCACAGTTTGCCATACTGTTATCTCAGGAGACTGAGACGGCCCTGTGGCTGGACACTAATTTACGAGGAGATGCTTATCAGCTTAAATTAGAAGGAGAATGAAAGTCGGGACGAGATAATTGTTTTTGACAATCCATGCCTTACCACAATGAACTCTCCCAAGAGGGTTTAGATAGTATACTTGGCCCCTGGAGAGTTTCTGTGTGTGTGTGTGTGTGTGTGCGTCTGTCTGTGTGTGGAGTTTATCTAAGCAAACACACAAAAAGAGTTGATTGATATAGCACTTGTCTTTTTCAAAGATGTTTATGATACAATTTTTACTTCAGTCTAAAATTTCTCTACTGAGCGTCTAAATGATGTGTCACATGATGCTGAAGCGCTTTCATGGTCAAATCAGCAAGACAAAGAATAGAAAAGCTTGCCAATTCACTGCCCTCCCTTATCATGACATTTTAGTATTCATTATCACATATTTCACGCCTTTATTCAATCTGAGCACTTAGCAAAACAGGACGTTAGACAGCATAAGTGTTATTATTATAATGCTGAGACAATGCTGCATTGAACTCAATACACAGACAGCTTTGTGATTAATTTGTTTTATTAGTTTCATATACATGCTTGCGGGCTACAGACCTTATATGTGCTCTAATTGAAGTAGTCTGCCTTCAATCACACATCCAAAATAAACAAAATTCACAAATCACGCAAATGGAGACCAAAACCGGGTATGATTTAATTAGAGTCAGCTCATGTGCCCAGCTGAGTAAATCTGCTCTTCCCACCTGTGCTATCTACATAATGATCTCAAAAAGCTCTGGAATCTGTGCCAATCATTTATATAAGAGATCAGTTAACTGAGCTTAAAAATCTCAGAAACTGTTAAGGGATAGTTTACCTTAAAATTCATGTGAAGAACAGACTGAAATTCATGGGGGGGGGGGGGGGGGGGGTGGTGATAAACAAGTGAGAGATCAACAACCTAATCACATGATCAACAAGTGAGAGATGGCTCTGCTTCCTTCTCTTCTTTGCCCTTGTCCTCTTTTTCCTCTTCCTTCTCCTCTTCCATCGCTTCCTCTTTGAATTTGTCCTCGTTGTTGTCCCCTGGCTCTCCCTCCTACTCCTCTTGCTCTCTGTCCATTGTTAGCATCCATTGTTCAAAACAGGTAATCTGACCGTTGACCTATTTATAGGCCTGTACTACAGTAAATGAGTGATTGGTTAGTGATCAGTTAAGCAATTAGTGTTTGCACATGTGTACGACCTGGTGAATAAGTGCAGCATTTTGATTGGTTGGGCAATCCTGTTATATTTTTGTGTTTTAGGTAAATAATTGTTTGTAGCATTTTGAATAAAGTGTTTTATGCAATTGAAAACTGAGTCAAAGGCTGAGAAATAGCTTATGGTTTTGGAGATTTGGTGTGTAGTTTTGCACTTAAAGAGAGGGGTTTCAAAAATCGTGTGACATGAACAGATTTTGTGTGTAAGCAGTTGGAAAAACTATAAGCCTTTTCTTGTCGACTAACATTTATTCGGCTATTAGAGGGCAGCCCAAATGATAAGCTTTTACCATTTGAAATCTCGTAATTACAGTATTTGCAACATGGCATGAACGCGCCTTAACCCCTAGAGGTTGAAGATCACGCCGGCGCCACGGACTCGATTTTTTTCTTATCATTCACAAAGAGACTCAAATAACTGTCGATATTTATCATTCTGGCAAGTGTTATACATCATTATAATCTGTTAAGTATCCACTTTTATTTGTGGACATTCACAATAAAAAACAACATGTTGTTCTTTTTGCCAAATAAAGAAAGCAAACATGATGCGCAATCTGCAGCCTCTCTCTCAATGACGTTCATTTAGACATTTAGACGTTCATTTAGAACATATGCGTTGAATTATGTTATTTTAAATCCAAAATATTTTACTTATAGCATTCATCATTAACAATTATTCAGTTATTTGTATTTACTGAATACTGAATTGTGTTCAATGTCACAATATTTCTGTTTTTTTAGCCTGAGACTTCTTTCTAAAACATTAAAAATTGTAGTCAAATATTTTGATAATTTAAAATATAATAGGCCTTTGTAGTGTGCCTTTGACAACTATATTCTAAATAAACTACAAAAAAAATAAAAAAAAATAATAATAATAATATATATATATATATATATATATATATATATATATATATATAATTATTTTTTTATTTTTTTTCAAAAACCACACAAAAATGTTATTCTATCAAAAATACAAGCATGTACGCACATGTTGCTCACATATTATGGTTGCCCAGTTTGTGCTGAATACAGTGTAACACTTTTGCCATTACAGGGAGTGCAGAATTATTAGGCAAGTTGTATTTTTGAGGATTAATTTTACAACATTAATAATTAAACAACAACCATGTTGTCAATGAACACAAAAAACTCATTAATATCAAAGCTGAATATTTTTGGAAGTAGTTTTTAGTTTTAGCTATTTTAGGGGGATATCTGTGTGTGCAGGTGACTATTACTGTGCATAATTATTAGGCAACTTAACAAAAAACAAATTTATACCCATTTCAATTATTTATTTTTACCAGTGAAACCAATATAACATCTCAACATTCACAAATATACATTTCTGACATTCAAAAACCAAACAAAAACAAATCAGTGACCAATATAGCCACCTTTCTTTGCAAGGACACTCAAAAGCCTGCCATCCATGGATTCTGTCAGTGTTTTGATCTGTTCACCATCAACATTGCGTGCAGCAGCAACCACAGCCTCCCAGACACTGTTCAGAGAGGTGTACTGTTTTCCCTCCTTGTAAATCGCACATTTGATGATGGACCACAGGTTCTCAATGGGGTTCAGATCAGGTGAACAAGGAGGCCATATCATTCGATTTTCTTCTTTTATACCCATTCTTGCCAGCCACGCTGTGGAGTACTTGGACGCGTGTGATGGAGCATTGTCCTGCATGAAAATCATGTTTTTCTTGAAGGATGCAGACTACTTCCTGTACCACTGCTTGAAGAAGGTGTCTTCCAGAAACTGGCAGTAGGACTGGGAGTTGAGCTTGACTCCATCCTCAACCCGAAAAGGCCCCACAAGCTCATCTCTGATGATACCAGCCCAAACCAGTACTCCACCTCCACCTTGCTGGCGTCTGAGTCGGACTGGAGCTCTCTGCCCTTTACCAATCCAGCCACGGGCCCATCCATCTGGCCCATCAAGACTCACTCTCATTTCATCAGTCCATAAAACCTTAGAAAAATCAGTCTTGAGATATTTCTTGGTCCAGTCTTGACGTTTCAGCTTGTGTGTCTTGTTCAGTGGTGGTCGACTTTCTGCCTTTCTTACCTTGGCCATGTCTCTGAGTATTGCACACCTTGTGCTTTTGGGCACTCCAGTGATGTTGCAGCTCTGAAATATGGCCAAACTGGTGGCAAGTGGCATCTTGGCAGCTGCACGCTTGACTTTTCTCAGTTCACGGGCAGTTATTTTGCGCCTTGGTTTTTCCACACGCTTCTTGCGACCCTGTTGACTATTTTGAATGAAACGCTTGATTGTTCGATGATCACGCTTCAGAAGCTTGGCTATTTTAAGACTGCTGCATCCCTCTGCAATATATCTCACTATTTTTGACTTTTCTGAGCCTGTCAAGTCCTTCTTTTGACCCATTTTGCCAAAGGAAAGGAAGTTGCCTAATAATTATGCACACCTGATATAGGGTGTTGATGTCATTAGACCACACCCCTTCTCATTACAGAGATGCACATCACCTAATATGCTTAATTGGTAGTAGGCTTTCCAGCCTATACAGCTTGGAGTAAGACAACATGCATAACGAGGATGATGTGGTCAAAATACTCATTTGCCTAATAATTCTGCACTCCCTGTAATGTGTTTATAAGCAACTGAAAAAAGCACAAATGTCAGAGCATATCAAAACTTCTAAAGGGCCTCAAAACAGCTCCTCAGACTTCAGAGGGTTAAATACATGATTCAGGGGAACACATGACTATGAAAACCAATGAACAATTAACAGAACTCATAACCACATAAGACAATAAACCAATGAGAACATGACACACAAAACAAGCGGGAAAAAAGAGATTGTGTGACTGGATCACCTAAGGGGAAGAGGGAGTCACATGACACTATAAACATGCACTATGACAGTATACAAAATAAAAGTCATGAAAACTTGAACATGAACAAAACTAGATGTGACAGAACCACTATTATGACCCTTTTGCCTCTGTTTTTTAGAACAAGACTTGATTGTTGATTGAAAAGTGAACATACCACAGTTTGCCGTCAGTTGTGGAAATCTACCTGTTGGATGAAACTTAAACGGCCTTGTTGAAAGTAAAATTAAATCAATTTAGATTTAATGCTGACCATTTCCCAGATCATTGACAGCTGTTTTATACAATGTAAAATATATTTTTTTGTTGTCATTGTTGCTCTTTAAGCAATATGTTGTGTTTCATTGTTGTAATAAGTCTTTGTTTTTGTGTAAGCAGCTGGGTTGAGCTGTTGCTCACATCATGTCTCCTCTCATTATGAATCTGTGGTGTGATATGAACCCACATACCCTCGGGACTAGATATAGATCTGCCTATCCATATGTTACACACACAACGCACTCACAACACATACATGAGCACGCAAATAAATGTGCACAGGCATTAGCGAAGCTAAAGCACCGACTAGCACTAGCTTGATGAAATACACAAAGGCTTGTTAATTCTTTTCATTCAGTATTTTTCACTCTGTCAAACTGAGAAGGCAAAAACTAAATGGAAACATGAACGCTTAGACAAAGGGATTGATAGCGAGAGAGAAGTGAAGGGGAGATAAATGAGGACAAACAGAGATCATTATGCTTACAGAAAATCTGTTTTAATGTTAGCCGGTGCCTCGTGATTAAAGAACTGAGAGCACAAACCAAAATTAAAGGAATATTCTGCATTCAGTGTAAGTTAAGTTCAACCGTCAAGTTAATAATACGGCACCAATAATGGGAAGTAAACAGGGCTAGGCAATGAAAGGTAAATAACCTACTGTATATTGCCACAAGACTCAAATATAGTACATTTTAACATGATATAGTGCAATGGAAATGCTTACTAATATATGGCCACGAACTGTAGTTTCACCATCTAGATGATGATTAAAACTTTACAGCTAAAATAAATACTTTTAAAATACACTATTGTTCAATACTTTGGGGGCGGTAAATTTTAATTTATAATTTTTTTTTTTAAGTAGTCTATTATGCTCACCAAGGCTGCATTTATTTGAGCAAAAATACAATAAAATGGTGACAATTTGTGAAGTATTATTACAATTTTAAATAATTGTTTTTATTTCAATATATTTAAAATGTCGGAAATGTTCAGTAGCCATTACTCCAGTCTTCAGTGTCACGTGATCTTTCAGAAATCATAATATGCTGGTTTGGTGCTCAAGAAACATTTCTTATATCAATGTTGAAAACATTTATGCTGCTTTATATTTGTGTAGTTTAAAAACAGCATGTATTTAAAATATAAATCTTTTGTGACATTAGGTCTTTACTGTCACTATTAATCCATATATCTTTCCTGAACAAAAGAAAAAGCTTCTGAAAAAACATCTTCCTCCTTCCCACAAGCTTGTGAATGGTATAGTGTATGACATGCTTTTTAAACCATTGCAAGTGCTTTACTGTAACCACAAATTTAGATTTAGATTTTTAAAATAAATACATAAATTAATAAGGATGGAATCAAAAAAAAATGTGGTAATCAAAACTATGGGGAAAAAATGCTGTTGTTTGAGCTTAACTTTTACCCGGAGCATTCCTTTAAAGTTAAATAGACCCTCTGAATTTAGCGGTCAGATGATTCCAATGTGGAATGAAGTCAACGGGAGCTCTAGGTCATTCTGGTGCATGCACCAGTTGAAAAGTGTATTTGTGAGGAAAGTGAATATAATATCAAAGTGACACTACTGTGAACTATAAAAAAATAAATAAACTAGATTGACTGATGCCCATCTCCAGGCAATTGTTAGGGTGTCCACTGCCAACTCCCTCAAAGCAAATGTGGTTCATCTATCTCAGCAGAAACACTGCATGCTGTCAGGCAGCAACACCAAATAAATGTTGATTTTGGCCACTGGCTCCCCTGTAATCTGAGTTTAAGACCCTTGGCCCATATGCTGCTGCAGATCCAAAGCATTTACACAAGCTTGGCAGATCCGATGCATGATACTCTCGTATCATGTCGGACATGTTGTATCATACTAGACACTAATAAAAAAAAAAAATTCTTTGGGATGGGGAGTATTCATGAGAATGGAATTAATCTTAGTGTCTAGACGTTTAAGACCACAGGCTATTCATTTGTCTTCAAATATCCAAAACCTATATGTCCTAAAGGTTTGTCTCTATTTTTGTCTTTGGAACTTTTTCCATTATTTAAATTTAGATTATTTCTGTTTTATCAGCTCATATTTCAGTGAACAGTATATTCTTTGCATCATACGAGTCATGCTCCCAATAACTCATATCAATATACAATTTTGTCTGTATTGTTTCTTATTGCATTATGGTTGTTTTATATATATATGTATAGTTGTAGCGAAACTAGTTTTAACATGAGTAGCCCCAGGTACCAATTTTTAAATAAACCATGCAAAATGTCTACTGCATATATCTCACCAAAATCATTTTACACACAAGCTCATGATCTGGTGTTTTCAGTGTCATAATAAATTATGCTCCATATGAATTAATCTCTGCAAGCCTGTGAGTTTGGGTTGCTTATAATGTGCATTTGGGAACACAACATGCGCCAATAAGGAAATTATGACAGCATACATATTAGTATTGTCATTTGACAGTTAAACTTTGAAATAAAAATTGTAGTATTACTATATTATTTAAAATATTAAAATACTTGTTTTTTTATTTTACAGTGAAATAATACATTAATAATGTTTATTTTGTTTAATATTTTGGTTACACTTTAAAATAAGGTCTCATTTGTTAACATTAGTCAATGTATTAACTGACATGAACTAACAATGAGCTAAACATTTGTTACTTTTTTAATGTTAGTTAAGAAAAATTCAGCCGTTCATTGTTTGTTCATGTTGGAGTAGTGTATTAATTAATGTTAACAAATACAACTTTTGATTTGATTAATGTATTAGCAATGGTATTTTTTGAAATTATATATATATATATATATATATATATATATATATATATATATATATTTGTTACAAACAGACAGACACGGGAACCAAGTGCTGGTGAGAGATGACTGAGTTTATTGACAACCAGAATGAGCGTGGCAGGTAAGTGCAAAGCAGGTGATACTTGGTAATCAGGAAGTGCTCAGGGTGATGTCAGTCTGTGTTCGTTGCAGGAGGTCGAGGAAACACTGGAGACAGGACGAGGAGACGCTGGAGACTGGACGAGGAGACGTTGGAGACTGGACGAGGAGACGAAGGAGACAGGTAAGTATACAGGTGAGTCCAAGAGTGTGCAGGAGCCGTAGCATGTGCAAACGAGACCAGACAGTGACTGGGAGAGTGCGTAGGGCTTAAGTGCAGGCAGTGATGAGGTGATGATGAGCAGCAGGTGTGTGTGATCAGAACTCGGGTGATAGCGTACGCTGGTACTGTGAGGGGGTGGAGCCTGAGGGCCGAAAGCCCCGACATCATGGTGGGCGTCCTCTTCCTCATGGTGCCGGCCTGTTAGGATGGGAGGTGTGGAAAGCATCAAGCAGGTTAGGATCAAGGATATCCTCTCTGTTTACCCAAGACCGTTCCTCAGGGCCATATCCTTCCCAGTCGACCAGATACTCTAGTCTACCACCACGACGCCAGGAGTCTAGGATCTCGTGAACCAGGATGAACGGAAGCTTCGCCAGGCTCCAGAGCTTCGCCAGGCTCTGTGGAGAGAGGAACAGAAGGGTGGTGAGGTTTGAGCAGGGAAACATGGAAAGTGGGATGAATGTGATACTGAGGAGGGAGCTGGAGCTTATACATGACCAGGTTGACTTGTTGCAGGATGGTGAATGGGCCAATGAACCTGGGACTCAATTTCCTGCATGGCAGATGCAGTCTGATGTCCCTTGTTGACAGCCAAACCTTCTGCCCTGGCTGGTAAGATGGGGCTTCTGAGCGGCGAAGGTTGGCTGTCATCCTGCGCCTGTGAAGGGCACATTGGAGTTGGATGTGTGCCGAGTCCCAGAGCCTCTCGCTCTCCCGGAACCAGTAATCAACAGCGGGGACGTCCGACAGTTCCCCCGACCAGGGGAATAGTGGAGGCTGGTAGCCGAGTATGCATTGAAAGGGTGTCAGACCGGTGGTAGGTTGGCGGAGGGAGTTCTGGGCGTACTCGGCCCATCCTAGGAACTGGTTCCAGGAGTCCTGGTGGCCGTGACAGAAGGTACAGAGGAACCGGCCTATCTCCTGGATCTTCTGTTCCGTCTGTCCGTTCGTTTGAGGATGATACCCAGATGACAGGCTGACAGTCAGACCTAGGAGACTGAAGAAGCTCCTCCATACTCGGGAGATAAACTTCTATCAGAAACTATATCTTCAGGAATGCCAAAATACCGACGCACATGGTTAAATAGGAGCTCAGCTGTTTCCATGGCAGTAGGCAAACCTCTCAGGGGAAGAAGACGGCTGGCTTTAGAGAATCTGTCGACCACCACTAGGATACAGGTGCAACCTTCTGACTCTGGGAGGTCAGTGATGAAGTCCACTCCCAGGTGTGACCACGGGCGGTTGGGAATGGACAGCGGAAGGAGTTTGCCGGCGGGGAGGTGACGTGGGCTCTTTGACATAGCGCAATCCTTGCATCCTCTCACGTACCTTCTGACATCCGCAGCCATGTTCGGCCACCAGAAGCGTTCTCGTAGCAATGAGAGGGTTTAAATGACCCCTGGGTGGCCAGTGCCCAGAGATCTGTGTGAGGAGTGAATGAGGGGAGTGCGCCGAGTGCGAGTGACATACTGACGATCTGGAGGGCAGATACTCAAGGTTCTTATGATCGGTCAATACCAGGAAGGGTTGTTTGGCGCCCTCTAGCCAATGTCTCCACTCCTCGAGAGCTAGCTTGATGGCGAGGAGCTCTCGGTTGCCGATGTCATAATTTACCTCCGCCGGGCTGAGTTTCCGGGAGAAGAAGGCACATGGGTGAAGACGGCTGGGGCTCCCCTGCAGCTAGGACAAGACCGCCCCCATCCCGGTGGCCGAGGCATCCACCTCCACGACAAAGGGCAGCTCGGGATCGGGATGAACAAGGAGTGGGGCGGTCGTGAAGGCGGTCTTGAGGGCTTCAAAAGCTTCTGTGGCTGCTGGAGTCCAGGACAGAGACTTGGGCTTGTTCTTCAAAAGGCTGGTGAGCAGACAGGCAAGGATACTGTAACCCTGGATGAACCTTCGGTAAAAGTTTGCAAACCCGAGGAAGCGCTGTAGTTCCTTGATGGTGGTGGGAGAGGGCCATGACTGGATAGCCTCCACCTTCCTCTCGTCCATCCGGATGCCACTGCGATCGATATTATAACCAAGTAACTGCACTGATGACTGATGGAAGGAGCACTTTTCGGCTTTGAGGAACAGGTGGAATCTTCTCAGGTGTTTCAGGACCTCCGCAACGTGTCGGCAATGTTCGGCCAGGCTCCGGGAGTAAATCAGGATTTAATCGATGTAAACTAGGACAGACTTGTGAAGAAACTCCCGGAGTACCTCGTGGATGAAGTCCTGGAATACGGAGGGGCCGTTGGCCAGACCATAGTGCATGACTAGGTATTCATAGTGGCCGGTGGGTGTGACAAAGGCAGTTTTCCACTCGTCCCCCTCACGTATCCGGATGAGGTTATACGCGCTGCGGAGGTCCAACTTGGTGAACACAGTGGCACCACAGAGATGTTCTAGGGCCGCTGGGACGAGAGGAAGGGGCTAACGGAATTTTACAGTGATCTTGTTGAGTGCTCTGTAGTCGATACAGGGCCGCAAGCCTCCGTCCTTCTTCGCCACGAAGAAGAAGCTTGAAGCAGCTGGGCTGGTAGATGGACGAATATAACCTTGTTCCAGGGCTTCTTTGATGTATCCCTCCATGGCCTTCTCCTCCAGAAGGGAGAGTGGGTAGATCTTCCCACGGGGCACTGGCTCACCCGGAAGAAGGTCGATGGCACAGTCCCATGGCCGGTGGAGAGGCAGCTTGGAGGCACATTTAGGAGAGAAGACGTCTCTCAAAGGGGCGTAACAGGATGGGATGTCTTCCGAGCGGTTCTCTACCGGACTCTCGATGGAAGTGGCATTGATGGATAACTCTTGGGAGCGCAGAGGAACTAGGAGATGAGAGAAGCAGCTCGGGAAACAGTGGTCGCCCCACTTCAGGACTTCGCCGGTTTTCCAGGAGATTACAGGATTGTGCTGCTCCAACCACGGGTGCCCCAGGATGACATCAGCGATGGATTCCTCCAGAACCAGCAGGTGGATGTATTCGATGTGAAGAATACCGATCTGTATCTGGATGGGACCCACGGAAAAGCACACTTTGCGACGACTGAGGGGCTTTCCGGTTATCGAATGGATCTGGTAGCTGGTTGGGGTGGGAGACGTGCGCAGCTTGAGCTGGCGGCAGAGGGTGCCCGAGATGAAATTGCCGGCTGACCCTGAGTCGAGGAGAGCATTAACTGCAAGGGAAACATCAGCAGCAGTAAGGGTTACAACAGTGGTGAGAGGCTTCATCTTACGTAGTGACGGAATGACAGCACTCACCAATGGACATGGTGGACGTGAAGGGCATTCTCCGATGTAATGCCTTGAGGTTCCACAGTATAGACACAGATTCAGGGTCAGCCACCTCTGCCACTCAGCTGGAGTCAATCTCTGGTTTTCAACTTGCATGGGTTCGTTGGCTGGTTCTGGAGGGCTGACGTCCTCTGGGCGACGGAGGGAAGACGAGAGCATCGACTGGCCCTGGTGCTCTTCGAGACACGACTGCATACGAGTGGCGAAACGAATGGACAGCTGGATGAAGCATTTGAGGCCGATGGTATCCTCGTATGCAGCGAGATGCAATCGCAGACCCTGATCCAGACCCTGTCGATAGGTTGTTAACAAGGAGTTGTTCTCCGATGGTGGAATCCCAGCTGGGTTTCCCAAACACTTCTTTAAAGTGGGAAACAAAACTAGAGAGAGACTGGATGACTGGATTATTTTGGGGGGGATCCATTGCAGTCCTCTGATGTGCCAGAGAAGGGCGCCGGTTTGGCCATGGGACTGGCGTAGACAGGCGGTGAAAAAGCGGTGGTGTTGGCGGAAGTGCTCGCTGGTGCAGGAGTTTACAGGGGAGTGAGAGCTCGCCAAAGTGCATCGACAAGCTCTTGAAACGTATCCGGAGTGCTCATCTGGTGATGGTGTTGGTCCGGTCTTCTGTTACAAACAGACAGAAGTGCTGGTGAGAGATGACAGAGTTTTTTGACAACCAGAATGAGCGTGGCAGGTAAGTGCAAAGCAGGTGATACTTGGTAATCAGGAAGTGCTCAGGGTGATGTCAGTCTGTGTTTGTTGCAGGAGGTCGAGGAAACACTGGAGACAGGACGAGGAGACGCTGGAGACTGGACGAGGAGACGAAGGAGACAGGTAAGTATACAGGAAGCCCAAGCTTGTGCAAACGAGACCGGACAGTGACTGTGAGAGTGCGTGGGGCTTAAGTGCAGGCAGTGATGAGGTGATGATGAGCAGCAGGTGTGTGTGATCAGAACTTGTGTGATAGCGTGCGCTGGTACTGCGAGGGGGTGGAGCCTGGCGTGCTTGTGACAATATTACTGTATAGTTGTATTTTATTTTGTGATCTATGGACTGGAACATACTGGAAATGGATTTGACTGACAAACGTACAGCCATTATTTTGTTTCTTAAAAAAAAAAAAAAAAAAAAAATGTTTGTGCCGGAATGTGGCCCATGAAAAGATTTATAAGATTTATGACCCTTGAATGCTGAAAGCAAATCTGCTCAGTCTACTCTTAACATTTCTCAGATAAACTAGCCTGGATGCCAGCCGAATTTAGCCCCGCCCACAACATTAGAGTTCAGGAAATTCGGTCTGGAATTGATCCGTAGTGGAGCAACTATGCCCGAACAGGAGCAGTTCAGACCAATTAAATGTTCGGGCGGGCTTTATATGATGATGGACATAAGATAAACAGTAACGTAAGCATTCACGTCACCAAAGAGCACTTGGGTTGAATTCGTTCTAATCCTAAACAGAAAACTTGTTTGTATATGCATTCACCTTTACTATTTCTCTCAAAAAGGATAATCGTGTTGGTAAGTACTCTGTGTGTGAATGCCTGTTATTTACATGGCTTCTTCCGATCTCTTATATTGGGCACTTTTTGCACTTAATTGGCTTATTCTTACTGTTGACATTGAAAATGATGCATGCGTTTTTCTGAGAGATTGGCAGTTTCCACCTGGAAATATAGTCATATTTGCTAATTATCTTTAATGTATTTGCCCTGTTTTGATCTGATTCTTTTTTACAACACCGGCAAAGATCGTTTACACTCCTCTTCTTATTCTACTTCTTCCAGCGTGTGTGCAGTTGAGTTCTGTTGACAACTAACATTATGCGTCGCTCCATTGCTCTGATTGGTTGTAGGTCTATCCAATCGAGGTCTTTTCTGGTTCGGTTGAAACACGCCTCATAATCACAGCCCAATGGAGCAGTATCAGACTCATATTCTGACTAGAATTGAGTATGATGACATCAGGCTATAGATAAACAGTCCTGTGGTCGCATTTCGTGGTGAATAGTAAAGCTCCACAGTTAATGTGTGGCAGCTGCATAAAAACAATAAAACTATGCATTGTTAACAGTTCTTCTCCGCATGCTATGCTTATCTGATTTATGTGTCCTGACATTTCAGAGGTGGAAACGAGCTCTCACGCGGATGGAGAGCCTGACTGCAGGTTGTGGCAATGGCAGGCTTTGACAAATTTAAGGTCTGTCATGTTTTGATTATGATCAGAGTTAATTAAGGCCTTTAAAAAGCCTGTCGTTTTTAATTAGCATTGTGCTACACAGCACTGCTTGGCTAGAAAAGGAGATACAGATAAAGCTTTACTGGACAAGTGCCGATTCCTGATACACCATGTACTTTGACCTTTCGTTCGTGTTCAACACAATGAGGAAAATGAGCGATACAGTCAGCCTGTCAGACTGGGAATCTAAGCTAATTTAAGCACTTCAAAAAAATATATTTTCCAGGTATAGCGGACTAGTTTTCAGGAAGAAATCAGAATAATTGAGCCATGGCGACCTGCTTTCGCAAATAACCTTCTGTCCAGTCACTGAACCACACAGCGGCGTCTTTGCTTTCACCAATCAAAGCGCTAATGCCTCCGAACATCAGTGTCATAAGCCATTAGATGCCACTTGTAAGGAAAAGAGGGGGGAAATAGTTTCAGGCAGAGGAGGGTGTCGACTAAAAAGGGGAAGAAGGGTTGGGAGGGATATGAACGAGAGGGAGCGAGGGAAAAGAAGAGATAACAGGCCAATTTCCTCCGGTGTTAATAGGAAGATAGCACTGCAGCATTGCAGCTCGTTAGCATCTTGCTATATTTAGCCACCTCCTCCCTTTTAACTGCGAGCTAACACATCCACAGGCCAGAGAATGAGGGATTAAGGGATGGAGATACGGCCACCTTTCCTCAGCATCAGCATTATAAATCTCGAACGCATGCACATTGAAACTCACAGCTCTTCTCTGAGAGCGCTAGCTGCTTCTCAAAACCGCTAAAGATGAGTGCAGTACTTAAGCAAAGCTGCCATATTTCCCTTTTATCATTTTTTTCCTCCCAGGCTTAAAGCTGATATTCTTATCCTCCATATTTCTGAATTATTCTGGATTTATAGAACTCGCCTACTGACTGACCTAAACCTTTCTTAGGGTTGAGAGTGAGTTTGCGTGCCTGACTGAGGCAGGTCGGGTCGTACCTATGCCATCCACCATCTTTACTCCCTCAGGAAACAATTTTAGAAGGTCACTTGGTGTTTTGAGTGTGCAGGAAGAGAAATGGAGCAATCAGGAGGTGGAGCAGAAGGACATATCTCCTGTCTGTGCCCCTCAACCCACCCATCCACTCAAGGCCGCCGCCTGAAACCTGTGAGGCTAAGGACAGGTTAAGAGAAGCTGTCGTCTTTCTCAACCTGACAAACAATGATGAGCGGTGCATCATTCAAAATAGAGAAGTAGAAAACTCAATATATAATGTTATCTGAATGTTGTGATAATAAAATATCTATCTATCTATCTATCTATCTATCTATCTATCTATCTATCTATCTATCTATCTATCTATCTATCTATCTATCTATCTATCTATCTATCTATCTATCTATCTATCTATCTATCTATCTATCTATCTATTAGGGGTGTAACAGTACACAAAACGGATGGTTCGGTACGTACCTCGGTTTTGAAGTCACGGTTCGGTACGGGTTCGTGACAGCAGTTTTACAAAATTGCTTTTTATTTATTTTTATTAAACAGTGGTTTACTGGGAAAAAAAAATGTCTGTCCTTATATGAATTCAATTATAACTAAAAGTGTATTGCATTAATTAAGTACATTAATATAATTTTAAAGGTTAACAACAGAACCCAAACTATTAGCCTAAATTAAGTTGCTATTTATTTTTAGATATAATTAACACTCAAATAACACATTGTATGCTAACATGTAAACTTCACATAAGGCAGTTTTTTCATAACTTCTAAATCTAATTATAAAATAGTTTTTTCTCCAATCCGTTGTTGAAATATAATCATTTATACACAGTGGCTGTAATTTTCATGACAAGTTTATTTAGACATACAGGAAATAATCAAGACATCACTTAACAGGTTAAATGAATATATAGGCTAATATACAGTGCATATATTTAGTGAAAGAGTTGATTTCTCTAGTGAATAAAATTCTGTGGACACTGAATGACTGCCTGAGGTAAATGTGATGCTACACGACATTGTTTAGTTTACAAGCAGTTATATTGAGGTCTTTCCGCCATTGAAACACTGAGTGAGCGATTACACCACATATGATATGTGACAGTAAGTTGTAATGTATCCTCAACATACTTTCAGATGTTCATTCATGTTTATTCTTTAGGAAGAGATGATCGATAGCGTTCACAGATGATGGCCGCTTTGCACGGCCGCTTGAACTGTGATCAGTGATCAGTCACGCCATATTAAAGAGCGTCTAAATATGTGTGTGTATATATATATATATATATATATATATATATATATATATATATATATTTTTAAATGCTGTTTTGTAGGTGGCTGTCAAGCTGCTCAAAGGTCCAAAAAAACAATAAAAGCCTCTCTCCTTGTCCTTTAATTTATACAGCCCCCCTCTGCGTGCACTAAAATATTGTACTCCAACAGGTGTGCAAGCAACTTCTCTTTATCTCTTTCATTTCTACATGTGCCTCCACACACACACACACACACACACACACACACACACACACACACACACACACACACACACACACACACACACACACACACTGTATATGTACTGGGGTGAGGAGTCGGGTTCTCTCACAGACACTGGGGACCAGAGATAGCACTTGAGCTCCATTATCTGAGAGCACTGGCTGCTGAAGCAGAGAGCAGGGAGGAGAAAAATCAATCCAGCCCTAGAGCTCCACTCTCAGCTTCCACCCCCACCCCCCCCCACCCCGCCCCCATACAGGTGCAATCCCTCTCTTCCTCTTCCTCATTTCCGTACTTCCTAACAAAGCACACTCCCCGCCCCAACAGACGCACAGAAACACACTCCAATCCCACAACTTGCTGCTTCAGTGCAGCTGTCAGTTTCAAGTTCTTGTTGTCCTAAAAACTTGATTACGCAGAGGGCACAATTCCACATCTTCGTGTCTCCCGAGGTCCCTCCCAACACACACACGCTCACACATATAATCATCCACCCAGCCTGCCTCCAAAGGATCGTTCCCGCAATCATATCATATCTCCAGCATCATCCGCTGCAATGCAATTTTGTTTTATCTGTTGAACAGCCAGTGGGAATTTGTCTTAAATATCACCACGTTCTGTTTGGTATTATATCAACACAAAGGACACTGTTTACTGAGCTCATAATGTTTTGCTCTGTTAATTTAACAAGATATATGTAATTAGAAACTATAACAATGCATGGTTAATTTACAAGCAAAACATTTGACTTCTAATTTATATTTCTATATTCATTTACTTTAAAATGTTGTTTCTATTTATACTGTATGTAACAAGTGGCTGTCAATTAAAATATTTCACTAAGTGATAATAAAAATAATTTATATATATATATATATATATATATATATATATATATATAATTATATGATGAATATAAAGTTCAAAAGAACAGTATTTATTTGAAATATAAATCTTTTATAACTTATTACTGCCATTTATAAAATATGTGTACTGTCTATACAAATATTTGCAGAGACCAGTATATTTACCATGCTGATTGATTATTGTGGTATCATCTATTTCATATTTAATAAGACAAACTGTTGTTTGTTGCTTTGCATGTCTTTTAGATGACCTTTATGTGGAAGTCTTTAGCTGATTACCTTAAAAGTCCAAAGGGTAGCACTTCATTTTAGAGTCCTGTTTCACATGTACATACTAAATACTTATTATAGTTATTACAATAACTGGGTAATAACTAGGTACCAGCCCTAAACCGAACCTTAACCAATGTAGTAACCATATATAAACCAGTACTTTCTTATATAAATACACAGTAAGTACACGCACTATAAAATAAAGGGTAACATTTTATTTTACAGTGTCCTTGTAACATGTTACATGTACTTACCATAGTAATAACAGTAGATTATGCATAATTACACAAAACTAACCCTCAACCAAACCCTAATCCTACCCTAACCCTATAGTCAGTACATGTAGTTAATTACTATTACTCAGTACTTAAATATATAATTACACTGAAACAATGACACTGTAAAATAAAGTGTAACCAAATAAAGTGCAACTGTCCATAGATATTGCGGTTGCACTTTATTTTAAAGTGTCATTGTTACAGTGTAATTCTATATTTAAGTACTTAGTAATATTAATTAACATCATGTACTTGCAATAGCGTTAGGGTAGGATATGGGTTTGGTTGAGGGTTAGTTGCATGTAATTATGCATAATTTATTGTTATTACTATGGTAAGTACATGTAACATATGTAAAAAGGACACTGTAAAATAGTGTTATTGATATCGCCATCAGTTCATACAACTGTTAACACTTTCTCCAACAAGCATATGTGAAGAGACCTGTTTTCCTGTTTGTTCATGTGACTTTCGACATAAAACCTATTCTTGGCCGAAATAAGTGATAAGCCAAAAGCTACAAGTGACAAGCTATAGGCATATAGTGTAATAGCATACTACGCTACTATTTCTGTGAAGATATGGCAATGTGACATGTGAACAGATTGTTGGTCACTTGCTTTCTGTTTTTGTAGAAATCTCATTGGTTCAAAGTCCCACTCCACATAATCCTGTATACTAATTATTGCTTTTATTAACTGTGAATGAGCACAGCATTTTTGTGTGTGTTGAGGACAAAAGCTAACCAATACGCATATGTGCTTATCGCCTGAATAGCATTTGTAAAACAAGTTTTATGGTTTCAAGTTTTTCTTAGCTTGTTTCTTTTCTTTAATATTTGTGTCACAACATGCTCTGGCGAGTTTCGACAAAGCCGTCGACGCTGGAAGTGCGACAATAGTTAGGAACGGACAAACCATTACTAGCCATTAATGCTGAATGTCATGCTAAGTACCACCCCCGGCATGATCGGGTCATCGGGGTTATAAGACAGTCCTGTCAAATCGCACTAAATGATAATAATAATGTGAGAGCACTCTCATGACTCCTGACATTAACACTGGCGGACCGGACCAACCACTGTGAGAACTTCACCCTCATGCTGCCATTAGCGTACATATCTTAACTGCAAATTTATGTAGGATCTCTTTTAAAGCCATGTGATGCTCCGTAGGCATGGGAACACACAGAGGGAATGAGAACGAGACAGAAAGTCAGAATGGCAGAGCCGTACCCTCTCCGTCTCTTATCTGATCATGTTCTATGTCAGTTGGCATTATCGCTGTGGCAGAAGTGCCCTTGTGGGATCGGGGCAAATACTAAAATTAAACAGCAGGTTCCCCTACAGAAGAGAGCCATAATAACTTCAGTTTAATAACTAATTTAAATGGAGCTCAGCGAAAAACTAGCTTCTTTTAAATGCTCTTTGCTACTTTCTCTTTGTCAACTGCCTAATGAGCATGGATGAAAAGCGCTTTGTTAAAACACTAGCATAGCGGGAATACAACACCACCACATTTCTGTGAGGCTATTTTAATGCCCTGCCAAGCTTTAGCACAAGGCCTGTAGACTGCGCTGGAGATGTATGAATTCTTTCTAAAATGAGCATTGAGCTCTAATAGCCCCTGCTTGTTTAAGAAGAAGAGAGATAGAGCTAGCTCTGGTTCACGGCTAGCACTCTGCTTCTGAGCAGCTCACTGCTGCTTTGACACACAATGGCTCAACCCTCTTTCTTTCACTGGTAGTAAAATGGAAAGTTTTTTTCTATGGAAGCCTACTTGAAAATCACACACTTGAATGACTTAAGTGTTCAAAAAAATATTTTGTTGGACCAGAGTGTGGCTCCTAGTATCTGGACTCTTTAGTAGTCTGTGGAGGTTCTGAAGAAGCTGCCAGGTAGCTAACAAATAAGCTAGTTGCTCTTTGCTCTGAGTTATTGAATGCTACTTTGATTATGTTTTATTTTGCTTTCAAATGTCGTGTTTAAAAATGCATTAGATTTTCTTGTTACCATACAGCAAATAGCTGGACAGGGCTATCGATTGACATTCCCGCTGACCTCAGTAGCAGCTGCTTGGCTAGCGTATGAAAAAAATCCAGATTTGCATGTTTGCTCAGTTCTGCATCCAGGTTCACCGTACAAGAAAATTATGTCATGACAAAAAACATGCACAGTAATTTTTAAAGGCTAGTCTGAGCCAAAGACATGAGCCATGAGCCATTGTAAGGCCATTACATGTTTCTAAAAAGCTACTTTTGATGGATAATGCTGATTTTGGATCCAGACAGTGTTATGTCTAGTTAGGGCTGCATGATTCAGTGGGGTCGGCAGGATCAAGCTTGTTTTTTTTTCCTGATCTCTCTCTCTCTAGGTTTGCTCTGCTTGTGTGTAGCGCGGCAAAATTTGGCCCAAAATGTTGTCATTTATATCTCAATATGACCATACAGTATAGTAATAATAATAATAATAATAGTTCTTTCTTTGCATTTTTGCCAACTTACATTTCATAGGGCATTATTCTAAATATGATTTTATTCACCTGTGTTTCTGTAGCAACTATGAATGTTCTGAATATCACTGTGAAAGAACAAACTGAAAATGCCACATAATGGTCGTAATGAACAACCCTGAGTGTCCAGCCTATCTGGTGAGATGTACTGTTATAGATTGTTATATACAGTGCTAATCTTTCAGCGAGAGAGAGAGCGAGGATACGTTTAAGAATTCATGTCCTTGTACAATTTGTTCCTGCCTCGGGCCTTTCATGTCTCCATTTCAAAAATCAAGTCCAAAATTGAAACCAAAGGCACATTGACAGGCCCCTTACACAGACCCACCAACCTCTCATGATAGAGGGGGAGAACAGGAGTGTGAAAGGAAACTAATGGAGCTGCCCATCCTTTCCATTTGCGTCTCCTACCTGTCTTTCTTTCTCATCCCTCTCTCTCTTTCTCTCTCTGCCTGCTTCTGTTTCTTTCCCCCTCTCTCTCTTGAGTTTACTCATGGGTGAAATGAGCTGGTGCTAGTAGAGTAGACTGATATCTGCTCCAGTCTAACCGAGACTGAAAGTGTCTCAGGCTGTGTGTGAGTGATGACGCAGGCTAAGGTACTCGTTCTCCCCAAGTGTGGCTTATTTCCCTTGGCTTATTAAATACTAGCCTCCAGGTTGAAAGGCAGAAGTATAGAACAGTGGTACAGGACCTTAAACACTCAGGGCTATGCATTGGCCCAAAAGTTTGAAACAAATACTGAGCATTTACCAAATTCATGGGTGTCATACATGTCATTTTTAAGGGGCACTAGTGGCAGTCTTGGCTCCCTTTGTGGCTGGGTTGAGATAATGTACAATATACACCGATCAGGCAGGCATCACATTATGACCCTGGTTCCTGGATATTGTGTTGATCCCACTTTTGCTGCCAATACAGCCCTGACCCGTCAAGGTATGGACTCCACTAGACCCCTGAAAGTGTGCTGTGGTATCTGGCACCAAGATGTTAGCAGCAGATCCTTTAAGTCCTGTAAGTTGCGAGGTGGGGCCTCCATGGATCAGACTTGTTTGTTCAGCGCATCCCACAGATGCTTGATTGGATTGAGATCTGGGGAATTTGGAGGCCAAGTCAACACCTCAAACTCATTGTTGTGCTCCTCAAACCATTCCTGAACCATTTTTGCCTTGTAACAGGGCACATTATCCTGCTGAAAGACACACAGCCACCAGGCAATACTGTTTCCATGTGTACATGGTCTGCAACAATGCTTAGGTAGGTGGTACGTGTCAAAAAAAGTAACATCCACATGATGGACCCAAGGTTTCCCAGCAAAACATTGCCCAAATCATCACACTGCCTCCGCCGGCTTGCCTTCTTCCCATAGTGCATCCTGGTGCCATGTGTTCCCCAGGTAAGCGACGCACACGGCCATCCACATGATGTAAAAAAAATTGTGATTCATCAAACATGACCGCATTCTTCCATTATTCCGTGGTCCAGATCTGATGCTCACGTGCCCACTGTTGACGCTTTCGGTGGTGGACAGGGGTCAGCATGGGCACTCTTACCCCTTTTCCACCAAAGCAGAGCCAGAGCTAGATTGGAGCCAGAGCCTAGTTCCAAATCGGTTCTTTGTGTTTCCACACCCAAAGCTCCAGCTCCGAGCCAGGAAAAGTGGTTCTTAAGTAGCACCAAAACATTGCTGGGCTAAAACAGGGCTAGAAGTAAGAACCGATTACGTCAGGCACTGGGGGCGGGGTCAACAAGACGAACACAGACTTGAGATCCGCCATTATTGAAATAGCAGCTAATGGAGCTAACAGCTGCTGCTCGTTTGTAATCTCCGTCTATACAAATTACGGCGAACTGCACGAATGCGTTGGATTCGCTGTGTTTTGATGCCGATGTAGGATCGTAAAGCCATGTGAATCAATAGTAACGCAACGTTTGCATTGTTGATGGAAGGCTTGTTCGCAGCGGTGCTGTGCAGAGACCGATCGCCGTATGATAACGAGTCCAGCGAGAGCACATGACTCCTTATGCTTTTGATTCACTCATGCGTTTTTTAAATATTATACGTGGATCGGTCTGCGCAGCGCCGATGCATCTCAAACAAGCCTGGTGTGTGTGTTTCCCGCTAGCGTTGCTGAGAAAGATGAGACGTATACAGTGACGTAAGACCTGGCTCTGTTGTGGCTCTCTAGCCTGTGGAAACGCAAACGGTTCTTAGCAGGCTCCTCAGTTGAACCAACTATGAACTGGGACTAGCTCTGGCTCCGATCTAGCTCTAGCACTGCCTTGGTGGAAAAGGGGTATCTGACTGGTCTGCTGCAATGCAGCCCCACAACAAACTGTGATGCACTGTGTATTCTGACACCTTTCTACCAGAACCAGCATTAACTTCTTGAGCAATTTGAGCTACAGTAGCTCACCTGTTTGATCGAACCACAAGGGGCAAGCCTTCACTGCCCACGTGCATAAATGAGCCTTGGCCGCCGATGACCCGGCGGTTCACCACTGTTCCTTCCTTGGACCACTTTGGATAGATACTGACCACAGCAGACCAGGAACACCCCACAAAAGTTTTGCAGTTTTGGGGATGCTCTGACCCAGCCATCACAATTTGGCCCTTGTCAAACTCGCTCAAATCCTTACGCTTGCCCATTTTTCCTGTTTCTAACACATCAACTTTGAGGACAAAATGTTCACTTGCTGCCTAATATATCCCACCCACTAACAGGTGCCATGATGAAGAGATAATCAGTGTTATTCACTTCACCTGTCAGTGTTCATAATGTTATGCCTGGTCGGTGTATAGTTATTGTGGTACAGTTTTCTTTGAAAAAGGAATCGTAAAAGGGATGTGTTTTTAAGTTTTTTAATGTATTTGTAAAAATATATTTTATAATATAACATACACAAATCCTGTAGCAGATCTAGGCAGATCTAGGCAGGTGGAGCCGGGGAAGGAGGAGGGTTTCAGAGGAATTCTCTGAAACCCTCTGCAAGGTCTGAACCAGACTATTTAAAATGTTGAACAAGCAGTTTCATTGGCTGCAGATCAGCAGAGGCCAATCAGCTTGTGCTATGCGGTAATGATGTGCTTGCTTGCAGATTGCATGTAAAGAGCCTGCGCCATCTTGAGTATCATGACTTTACTGTATATACTGTATGTCAGTACTGGTCAAAAGTTTGGTCTCATACTCATCAGACCTGAATTTATTTGATGAAAAATACAGAAAAAACTATAATTCTCAAAAGAAATTAGTTAAATAACGTCTTAAATTAAGTTTAAGAGAGTGATAAAGATACGCATGACAACACATCAAATCTTAAAGCAGCCTAATAAAACAGTTGCTGTGATGTCTGTCATTAAAGTTAATCAAAGAACAAAGGTAACAGAGAAAATTGTAGCTTTAATAAGGATTAATCTATATTTAATTTATAATGTATGCAGTTAAGACTGTAAAGTGTTCGATAACGTTATTCAATTTCTGTAGCCTATATTAATTACATATGAAGGCCACAGGTAAATTACATTTACTATGATGGGTTTATGTAAAGATTGTTTTAAATTCACTTAGATTAAAAGTACATTTTTTAAAGCCTAATAAATGTTGAAATTGATAGCTGTCAATTACACTGCAATTTTTAATGTCTATCATTAATGTTTAAAAAAATAATTTCATCAGAGACATCAGTGTAGTAGGGGAGCGCGGGGCACAACCATGAGCCCCTATTAGAAACATGCTATTATATTCTATACTTTTATGAATTCTTTTGAGAAACCATGAGAAAACGGTGAATAATAACTGAGAGTCAATGTTCAGAAATTATTCATTATTGTTATGTTTTTAACTCTGCTGTATAGCTGTATTTAGCGATGTGTTTGTTGTCAAACTCAAAAATATTTTTAATTATTAAAAAAATGCCATTATTTTATTTTAAAACGTTAATAGTTGTATTTTATTGACAAAATATTTTAGTTTGTCTTGGATATTTTTTCAATTATATTAGATAACATTTTAAGCTGTCATTTGGTCATGTTACATCATGCCCCTCACATGATACAATGTACCCCACCTATGGGGCATGTTGTCACATTTCACTTCCATTCTTTTGGGGTAAATCAATGATCAATAACAATCAATTAATGAAACAAAACCACATAATTGTCCTGACATATGTGCAATTAATGTGGGAAAAAATAAATACTCTGAACCCCAAGTGGATTTACACAAACTGAGACAGTCAAAAAGCATTAGGTTGTGCCCCGCTCTCACCTATTAGTATCACTGATACTGGCCTTAATTCATAAAAAGATGCCATTACAGCAAATATTTAAAATATACAATTATTACAATATAAAAATATAAAAAAATGTTTTACAGGAAAATATTTGGGATTTTTTTTAATCGACTGACAGCACTAGAACTGTTATTTGCTTAAAAAAGTCTGCCTTGTAACACACAGTGTGACATATTATGACTATGGAGGAGGACAATGAGAGATGTGAGATGTATGTATGATGTTCGGATAGGATTGTGGGATATGCAAAGAGCAAAAATAGCTGCACTTGAAATTAGCACTCTGTAAATTACAACCAGTGTGACAACCACATCAGACCACAGTGGTGCAGCGGTATGTCGCGGTACTCTTCACTGTGGTCTGCAGCTTTTTTTCTTTGTCACATTCCCCCTTTTCCTTCCCTTTCCAGGACTGTGATATTCCCTGGATAATATGTGTTAGCAAGCTAGTGCTGTCATTATGAACAATGGTGTCGTTCTCTATTCAAAGGAGGGAGGGACTCAAACATTTCTCTATGATTGTTCCCAAATTGCGCATTTGGGAGAATCACGCGTTCTCGTGCTTCGGATCCTCCTGGGAGGACTTCGATCTGGAAGATTTTCCCCCCCTATCCATTTCAGATTTAGAATATATGCCGTTCATCTGAAGGAAAAACTGAAAAGCTATTTTTGCAATCCCTAGAGGTAGCACAGAGTGAACCACACCAACCGTGAAGTCTGGTAATATTAGTCCAATGCTGCTGTGGCCACTGGATTGAGTGAATATGCTGACTCTCACTTTTGAAAATTGCATTTTTGTGTATTGGACATTAGGTCGGCTGGATGAAAAATCAGCTTCTACTTGAAGAAGTGATCGGTCAACAGCAAAATGAGGTTTCCCAAGCTGGAAAAGGGTTGATATGCAAGCGTAAAGAGTTCCATAGGCGGAAAAATTTGATATAATTTAAATCCATTAAGGAGCAATATCTGTTATCCACTTCAATGTTAGAACTCTAGTTTTACAGCAGGGCTGAGCCAATTGTGTTGTATTAAAGGCTGTAGGGGCTTATGTTATTTACAAGCTCAGACTACCAGAGATTTGCAGCTGCAATGGAAATCATGCTAAGAATGACAATATTGAAATGCTCGTCTTTCAAATTAGTTTTGCAACTTAACCGTGCAGGACATTCGCGGGCACGGTGTCACTCTGACAGTAGGAATCTTTTATATCCTATTTGTTTGTTTTGTAATAATGACAGGAGTAGATGCTACAAAACCTGACAAGGGTAATAGAATCTGACATGATGCTTATTACCTGCAGTGATACTACATTATAGACTGAGCACCTGTAATTAAAAATGTCACATAGATGCACTGATGTTGTAACACATCATTGTACTGATAATACAGGACTCACCCACACTAACATGTCTTTTTTAAAATCATTTTTGGCCTTTTATATATTTATTTCTCCATTTTCCATTATCTAGAACATTATTAATAATAAGTACACTACACATCCACTTCATCATACAGAAGTGGCAATGCTTCGTTTTTTTCAAGTAGTGTTGGAGTGTAGGAGAAATTTAATGTCACTGCTAGGACTATACATTAGATGTGTTTAGTAGTTAATTATATAAAAAAGATTTTTTTTTTTAATCTAAATAGTAAAAATAGAATAGAATAATGCAAGTAATTATGTCAAAGAAATGGCACAGAACAAAAGCTTTCTTTTATTTTGTGACTTGTAGTTTGTTTATACACTGATTATATATGGATGTTATTGATACAATATATACATTTTGAAGCCACTTTTTTATAATGTCATTTTGGGGCTCTACTTAGCAATAATTTAAGGGTACATACACACACAGTTTCTGCAAATATCATGTTAATCTTGAGTACCTATAGAGTAGTACTGCATCTTTCATATCTCTGAAGAGTCTTTAGTTATATCATATTTATAAAAGACAAATACGCTGTGCTGATTCTTTCCAAAAACAGCCAAACTCGTGGAGGCGTGCAGTGGGTGGAGCTAAAGAGTCACGAGCACACACACACAATACATCACGGCATTGTCCCTGGATAACTTTCGATTCACTATATGTTCGTGTTGTTTACATTAAATGCACTTAAATGCCGATTGCCAATAAATGACGCGTGACCAGGAACAAACACACTTGCAGAACTCTGTTGCTGCTCCAGAAAAATAAACTGCATCCACTGTTTCCTTAATGCTGGGTTATTTGGGAAGCTAAACAAGGTTATCTTTCCCTCACAACCAAAAACACACTTCTTTAGTTGCATCGTTGATTTAGTGGTCTAAACACAAAATGACAGCGTTGAAGACAGCTTCCGTAACATGAACAAAGCATGTTGACAGGCCTGCTCTTGCTCTCGCTCTGGTTGATGTGTGCAGACGCTCATCCGGGAGAAGTGCCCATACAAGGAATTATACACTTTATGACATCATAGAGGGACACACTCGAGAAAAAAAAAGTGTATTTGGCACAGAAATACTCCATCATACACCCAACTCATTTTTGGAAATTTTCGCCATGTTTAAAATGAGAACTCTTTAACAGTGTAAATAAGTCCGAACGCCCCCCCCCCCCCCCCCCCCACCCCCACCCCCCAATAAACAGCCATATTGTGTAATTAATTTTAATACAAATTGTAATTGATTGAAACCCCAAAGCATTGTCAACCCTAATGATTGCATCATATTTGACTGGTTTAATAGATGCATATAATGCCTAGACAATCTAAATCTATCCATTCTGTGTGTATGTGCTGAGAGTGTGTATGTTATTTGTGAACTGGTATGCTTCTGGCATGTGAGTGGACAGAAACCACACTTATGCTTCAGTTTGTGAGCCTTGCTGAATGTTTAGTCCAAATGAACATGGTTTTCATTTGACCTTTCCTGCAACTTCGAGCCCATTATCTTGTAGTCGCAGGAAAAGTTTTTCACCTCTGCTTACTAAGCTTATCACCCATGTCTCATCACTTGTCGTTTTCCACCATGATGGACTGACTGACCTCTGTCCACTTTGACCTTTTTTATCTCTCTCTCTCTCTCTCTCTCTCTCTCTCTCTCTCTCTCTCTCTCTCTCTCTCTCTCTCTCTCTCTCTCTCTCTCTCTCTCTCTGTCTACATTGTCTACATTGATGTGTTTATCTGGCAATGCAGGTCTGGTGAGGCTATGAAAAATAACACACACGATTATAATGCATTGAATCAATGATGTATAATTGTGTGTGTGTGTGTGTGTGTGTGTGTGTGTGTGTGTGTGTGTGTGTGTGTGTGTGTGTGTGTGTGTGTGTGTGTGTGTGTGTGTGTGTGTGTGTGTCACGTTTAACATGCTTATATCATATATAGGCCTAGTCATGTAATGTAATGTAAACGATCTGTAGCGATAAAAGCTACAAAAAGTTTTCCAAGAAATGCACATCATCATAATAGACTAGTATTGCATTTGTAATTTAAAGAATTTTATTTTCCTTTTATGACCAAAATACAAAATGGCATCTTTGAATAGTGCTATATGCCAGAGGTAATATTGATGAAAGTCCCTTTAAGCCAAGTCAGTCCATTTGGCGGCCATTTTGGCAACACCTTCAGGCATCTGTTTTCTATGTGAGCAGTTTGTTTGAATATGTTTCAATAACGTACTGTATGTCAAATCACCCAATCAAACAAATTGCCTTAAAATCAGGCTACAACTTTACACACACACACACACACACACACACACACACACACACACACACACACACACACACACACACACATATATTGTATGTATTTATTTATTTGTTCAAGGCATTGCTTTTACTAATGTGATTGGCTCTTTTATCTGAAAGGCCGAACTTCCTTTCTTCCAGCCACCATATTGAATGCAGTGATTTCTCCTATTCATTTTTCTACATATAGTCTTTCTACTGTCTCTGGTATTGATCTTGGTCCATTTCCTCATTACTGCAGCTGTAAGTTTCATTTCCTTTCTGCGTCCAACTCTTCAAAGTTAATTAAAATAGTACCATGCCATCACATTTTGTGAAGAAAAAAAAAATCAGTTCATTTGGAATCACCACATATTAGTTCTGCCCTGTTTTGTTGCTGAAAAAGACAATGCCAAGAAAATTAGTTCCTAAACAAACTCCCTGCTCTTTAAACACTTGCTGTGCTTTGCTTTGTAATTAGTTGGCCCCATTTTGGTTTTTCAATTATGCATGCTGGATTCACTAATTTTAAGAACACTGTGGCAGCTTTCGAAAAAAATTTGAAAAAAAAAAAAAAAACAGATTACACACATTTATGTTTACAGTTGGGCATAAGCACCTGGTAATATGATGCATTCAGTTTTTTCATAGGATTTGAGAGTAAAAGGACATTGTATTTAAGAGTATTTTCATGTAGCAAACACCATACTGGAAGAGGCATCTTTGGTATACTTCATACATGTATGCATGAAGTACAAACACACCTTTGTCCTTCAACATCTATTTCTAGTCCAGGTGTCTCTGAGGTAAAATGCATGCACACAGGGGGGGGGGGGGGGGGACATGAGATACACTAACAGATATTTAAATATTATTTGGCATCTGATGCAATGGCAATTCAGTCTATATTGGGTCAAATAAGGCTAAAGACAATTTCTTGACCATTATTCTGGCAATGTAACAATTTTATGTGAGTGTATGTGGGATTTAAATGGATGTTTTCGCCTCATTAGTGTTACCTTGTCATCAGTACAGAAATACTGTTGCCATTGTTTGACAGTTTTACTGCACATGGGTGGTTTTCAGAAATGTACATATGATTTAAATATTGATGGACATACACTAATAATGAGGAACTTAGATAGGAACTAATAACGAAAAAGAAATGTCACACTTCCATAGTCTTCTCACTCGATTATTTAATAAACCAAAGATACAGAATATGGCCATGTGAGAGGGCTTATATATAACTGGCTAAAACATAACAGGGGATATATAGGTGTATTCCCTTTCTAGAACAAGCTCAAGACTTCATCTGTCCTCCAGTTTCCCTGGGGTGTGTCTATTGCTCTGGTTAGAGTTACATTTTCACAGGGTCAGATTAATGGGCTGTTTTTGTTTCGTTTTGTTTTGTTTGCTTTGCTCTGCTTTGCGAAAAAGGGAGTGGAAATAAATGATGAAGTAACATGTTTTTTCATAACAGAACACAAATTGATTGGGATAACCAAATAAAACAAACAAAAATATCCCAGTTAGAAATCAGATGCACCAAATTCCTTCATTCAATTATTTGAATAAAGTTCCAATAAGACATAAATGCCAATGTTATTAACAGTAACACCATCCCCCAACATGACTAGTAGCAGCAACAATGGCCTGGTAAGTGACAGTCCTCTAGGAGATGTATCTCCAACACCGATCGGTAACAGAACAAGGACAGCAGAGAAGCTCCTTACATTACCGTTGATAAAAACAATGCCATCTACTGTCGAGTCATTGGAGAGGAAGGAAGATAATGTCCATTGGTGCGAGAAATCTACCGACCCATCGCTGCGGGATGGGTCAATATAGAGGCAGTGAGAAATATTCTGAGTAAAAGAGCGACATATGCATTTCTTAACACAGGAGATAAATATTGAGCCACAGTCTGTGGTCTATGTTGAAAGAGCTAGTCATTAATGATTTACTCCAGGGTTGTTTGAAGCATGAACAGTTAATGCTTTTTTTTTTTTCGTTTATGATTTGTATGTTTATATATTTTAAATGAGTACTTTTATTGTAATATTATTATTATTATTATTTTATTCTATATTTAATTGTTCCCCGCTAAATAATATAATTGTTGGTGTGGTGCCCCTCTGTGGTGATGTCGCATGAAAGTGTCTGTGTGTGTGTGATGATCAAAATATTAGATTTTATGTTATACGTTTTTATCATCCAGGCCATTGTGGAATATCTGGTAAAATGTAGTCAAAAGAAAATAGGGCACACATTTGATGGGCACCGGAGACCAAAGTAAAAGCCCCTCCAATGATCTCTCAGTATGCCTCTCATCTCTTCACTCAGGTGGTCTGTAACAGTAGGGATGGCTCTTATACTTGAAAGGGCCAATATTAAAATGCTCTTTTAGTGAATGAATTTCTGCTTCCTTAAGCCGATTGAGCAAAACAAACCTCTCCTAAAGTAAAATCTGGTGGCAACAATAGCAAGCTGAGAGACCAAGAGAGAGAGAGGGGGGAGGGGGGGGGGGGGGGACTGGAAAGATATGAGTGGCTTAGAATGGCAAAATTGCATATTGAGAATTGAAACTAAAGTTGAAAAATAATGCACTTAGAGTCAATAATGAAAGCCCACTTTGTGGCCTTTAAGTACAGACAAGCTGTTTTTCAACTGTCGCATCTTTAAGTTGATTAGAGCAAAGTTATTGGCCTAATGTCTGAAGGCTAATTTAGCATGTGGGTATATTCTATGATAATGTCTGTTTTCTTTGTTCTCATAACAAGGTAAAAAGGTCTGTTTCTTGAGGGACAGCAATATGGAGAATGTCCTCATTTGATTTAATCTATAAGTCAAAGGCTGCATCTTTCTTATGTTTATGTGTGTGAGTTTGCATGCACATATGTGCAATTGGCACTACATGAGCTATGAAGGCTGCTAGGCTCATAAAGATTTTAAGGGATGAAGACTCTTTTAATGAGGAACACAATACGCCGGGAGTGAATGACCTCAACACATCCACATTACATGCTGCTTTCTTAACTTCACTCTGTTGTTAAGTAGCTTTATTTTACAACATTCTTGGCTCATCGATTGTTTGCATATATTTTGCACATAATCCTTGATGACAATCAACTCTCATTATCTTTTTAGACTCATTAAAATCCCATGAAATTGCTTGACAAGCTCAGTTTTCTTTCGTGTGTTGATTTCCTGGTTTGTGCAGAATATATTAGCTATGTCTCAGCCATGGACTGTCGTTGCACCCTATCTCATACTTGAATTCAATGCAGTCTTGACTGCTGATGAGGTACATACTTTAGGTATGCATAGTATAAATAGGCCTACATTCACAGACAAACTACAACGGCCGAAAAAAAATGTATAATTGATATAATTTAATCAACTTTAAGGAACAACATTTATGTGATGTAAAATAAAATAAAATAATATTAAAATAATACTAAAATAAATAAATAAAATACAATACAATTTTAAAATAAAAAACACTAGGCTCAAAGTTTTCTTGTCGAACTTGTGGAAATCTGATGTTCCCTCAGCTCCTTCACCGTTTTTCAGCTTTTTGCATGCTCTGTATTGGCTGGTTGCAGTGGGAGGGGCATTTTCATTTCAGAGAGCATTTGATTGGACGGAAATCTGTGTGGTGCAGGATGAGTCATCAATTTTTAATATGTCTGCTAAAAGTGATCTGTCGCCATTTAGCCTGCGCTGTATGATGTCAAAGCTAACACGCATTGACAAAAACTCTCATTTTTATTTCTTTGATATAGAAATGGTTTTGTGTGAATTGCAAGATTGATACGCAGAGGATGTCCATGAATGAACAGAATGTCTTCGACCATTTTGAATACAATCACAATTCCCATGTTGTGTTTCTTTACACCAACTGTCTCGTTTCCTTCTCCTCTCTCCCCGCTGTGAATAATAGCTTCCAACCGCAACAGATAAGATGCGATTTAGAGGGATGGCTGATGCCTTTGTTCTTCAAAACATTGTCAATGTTGTTTGGCTAAAGCTTAAAGCTGGACACATGTTTTAGACCTCTTCCTTTCCTGTCATCCGTTAATCCCCCTGCACCTCCCTCCCGCCTCTGTCCGCCTTCAATCAAGGTTATTTTTCCTGTTCTTGAATATCCTACTCAATATCCTGATCCCTCTCTTTTCTTTGTCTCGTTCTGTCCATAATCAGCTTCCACTGTCATGCATCCATCTCAGATTTGTCTCTTCCTTATAGAGTCTGTCTTTGTGTCTCTCTTTCCGTCTTTGAGGTTGCAGCTGGTCAGCTGGGCAAGGGAAAATGTGCCTGCGGCTATTACAAGCAGCTGGCGTCCAGAGAGATGGACAGGAAGAGAATGGGCGAGAGAGGGTGGCGTGGTGAGACTTCAGGGCGCACAGTTCTGCCTTCAGCACATGCTGAGGGAAACAAATTCAATTTCATCCGCCTCGCTACTTTTAAATTCATGATTTAAGACAAGGCAGAACATGATGTCGTTCATGTAAACACTCTTATGGTAATTCTATATTCCAATTTATGCAGCGCTGAAAGCTTTGTCCATATATCGTGTTTTTCAATGCTTTAATTACCATCTAAATATAGTTATTTTACTGACATCCCTCTGGATGCATTTTAATACAAGCTGAACGTAATCGTTTACATTGATTAAACAATAACAATTCTGTGCTAACCACTTTAACTCTCTGTAACCAACAGTAATATTAGTGATACAATTAGTTTCAACCTTTTATTGCCCATTCCAGGTAAAGTAATACAGTTTTTTTTTTGCAATTTCACGAACAATTACTAAGAAACAGGGTAACACTTTAGAATACTGTTCCATCATTTATGAATAATTACACAGGAACAAGTGAGTAATGCAGTATTGTCATGATTCATGGATTCACTGGCTCATTTCTCTCTAGATGTGTGTTTGGTTGTCATGGAGTCCTTGTTATATGTCACGTCACTTTCAAGGTCTGTTCTCTGTTTCCCTGTGTTTGTTTTCGTGTTTTGGATTGTCTATTTGGAGTTTGACCCTTGCCTGGACTGGTTGTGAGTACGGATTATCCTAATAACGATACTGCAATTGGACCTTACTGTTTCCTGTGTGTCATCGTGACAAGTATTAACACTCTAGTAACTACTATTAACTAACAAGAAACTCTGATTAATAAATTAGTAAGTAATAGTGCTTAGTCGACTGTGATAAGTCACTATTATCTAATCAGTAACTGCTATTTTTTCATACCTCCCAGAGAACTATATACAGGTTCATAATTATTGTGAATAATGCATAATTTATAATTAATTCTAAAGTGAAGGTAATGGTAACCCACTAGTAATGACTCCTTTGTTACTACATCCTTCAGAAGGAACTACTAATTATTTGGATCAGTATTCTAAATCGAATAGCATGATAACTCTCTAGTAATTACTGAAGTCATTGTAAACTTAGTAATGACTCAAGTGTTACTACATACTTCTATAGGAATTACTAGTTATTTCAGACTGTCTCTCCAAAAAAACTGACTCTATAGGTCCTTTTTCAAGCACCTTATTACGACCTTTATTTACGTTTACGTAACAACACCCATTAGTCAAAAGTCTTGTGGACACATATCTATTGTGTTTTGAGACCTTAATTTAAAAAAAAAAAAAAATGTTTTTCCAAAAACCATGCATAAACATTATTCTCTCAAAAATAATTATTAAATAATAAAATAATTATTAATAATATAAATAATTATTCTCTCGGCCTAAAGTGTGCCAAGAAAACATCCCCCACACAATTACACCACCACCACCAGCCTGCACGGTGATAACAAGGCATGATGGATCCATGTTCTCATTCTGTTTACGCCAAATTCTGACTCTACCATCAGAATGTCTCAACAGAAATCGAGACTCATCAGACCAGGCAACGTTTTTTCAGTCTTCAACTGTCCAATTTTGGTGAGCTTGTGCAAATTGTAGCCGCTTTTTCCTATTTGTAGTGGAGATGAGTGGTACCCGGTGGGGTCTTCTGCTGTTGTAGCCCATCCACCTCAAGGTTGTGTGTGTTGTGGCTTCACAAATGTTTTGCTGCATACCTCGGTTGTAACGAGTGCTTATTTCAGTCAAAGTTGCTCTTCTATCAGCTTGAATCAGTCGGCCCATTCTCCTCTGACCTCTAGCATCAACAAGGCATTTTCGCCCACAGGACTGCCGCATACTGGATGTTTTTCCCTTTTCACACCATTCTTTGTAAACCCTAGAAATGGTTGTGCGTGAAAATCCCAGTAACTGAGCAGATTGTGAAATACTCAGACCGGCCCGTCTGGCACCAACAACAATGCCACGCTCAAAATAGCTTAAATCACCTTTTTTTTCCCATTCTGACATTCAGTTTGGAGTTCAGGAGATTGACCAGGACCACACCCCTAAATGCATTGAAGCAACTGCCATGTGATTGGTTGATTAGATAATTGCATTAATGGGAAATTGAGCAGGTGTTCCTAATAATCCTTTAGGTGAGTGTACATGTTGCTCAGATATTATGGTAGCCCAATTTGTGCTGAATACAGTGTAATTACACTTTTGCCATTAATGTGTTTATAAGCAACTGAAAAAAGCACAAATGTCAGAACATGTCAAATCTTCTAAAGGGCCCCAAAACAGCTCAGACTTCTAGGGGTTAAGTCATGTGCCCTCTAGCTGGCGTAAAAATAATGACAGTGTCGTGTTACGTCTGTCGTCATGAAATGACGTATGACTGTCATTACCAATCAAAATGCGTGTTCATTTAAATGCGATGTGTGGACTTTTTATCACCATTTGTCATATTTCCATTTAACAAAAATATTTTTTTTTATTAACATCTACATCCACTCCACTCCTAAACCTACCCAATGATTTATAGTGCATATACACTTTATGTGTTCCCTGGGATCAAACCCACAATTGCATGATCACATGATGACAAGATGTTGTATTTTGCAATGCTCTATCAATTGAGATATGCAAAACCCGAAATATGACGCAAATAAAAGGAAACAAAGCATTCAAATGAAAGTGTCCTGTTGTCGATAGGGGCACAACTTTAGTAAATGCTCCTATGGGTAGTATTTCATGAATTAAAATGAAAGTGTCCTGTCGTCGATAGGGGCGCAACTTTAGTAAACGCTCCTATGGGTCGTATTTCAGGGAAGTGACAAACGACCTATATAGGCGTATTGGTTGGAGGACATGTTGAGTTATTTGGATCAGTATTCTAAAGTGAAGATCATGATAACCCACTTGTAATTACTTAAGTGTTACTATCCAAAACCTTACAAAAACGTCAAAAGCTTAGTGATTTCAGTAATTACTATTTTGTTGTGTATATGTCAGATCCAAATATTAGTAATTCCTTTAGAAGGATGTAGTAACACTTGAGTCATTACTAGTGGGTTTCCATATACCATATATTTTAGAATTAATTATATATTATGCATTATTCATGTTAATTATGAACCTGTATATAGTAGTTCTTAGTAGTCCTCTGGGAGTTATGAAAAACAAACGTAATTATTGATTAGCTAATAGTGAATTACCACATTCAACTGAGTGCTATTACTTATTAATTCCTTAATCAGAGTTTCTTGTTAGTTAATAGTAGTTACTAGAATGTTAATACTGTGTTACTCATCTGTTCCTGTGTAGTTATTCATTAATGACGGAACAGTATTCTAAAGTGTTAACAGAAATGGCAGGTAACACATTGAATTAAACTTGACATTTTTAAATGGAAAAACTACATTTACATTTACATTTAGTCATTTAGCAGACACTTTTGTCCAAAGCGACTTACAAATGAGAGCAATAGAAGCAGCTAGAACAGTCAAGGGCAACAGTATGTAACAGTACGTAAGTGCTGTAACAAGTCTCAGTTAATCTAGCACAGAACACACAGGACAGAAGGGTTTTTTTTTTTTTTTTTTTTTTAGACAAACAGACAGAAAATGAATAGAATGTTAAGTGCTATTCTTGATTGATCAGGTGCTGTACATTTGTAGTAGTAAACTAAAGTAGTATTTACTCTTAACAAGGTCTCCAATCATCTTTGTTGAAGTTACAACTCAAAGTTATTTATTTTTTTAAATACAGCGTAGAATAGATAGAATAATACTATCTTTGAGTAATTGATGCTACATATTTGCAAGCACTTTTCACTTTGACTGAAAAGTGGCTAAATGAATGAATGCAAAATGTAAATGCAAATGAAACAATGGTTGTGTTGTTGATAGGCGTTTTGACACTCGTGACAACTGCAACAAACACAGTAAGAGTGAGTTTTTTGATGAGGAATTTTGCCCTCCACACTGTTTTAAATATACAACACAGTACAACGAATGTTGTTTCAATCTGTGTTGCGCATATTTATATGTTCATGCGTTTATTTATCAAGGCAAAGACCACAAAATGTAATCTATAATTCATGTGTAATTTTCTAATTTGCAAAGATTTGTTTTGCAAAAAACACAGCAATTTATAGTTTTGTTTTGGATGATTATTTTTGCACATTGCTGCTTAGAAAAAACATGCAGTTTATTTTAGGAAGACAGGAACTGTCTGTACTGTTAATTTATAGTTTCTCTACAAGACCAATTTAAATGCAAGTTAGCAGTAACAGCTTCCTGTTGAGGGCTCTGTTCCTCATTAGCATTCGGTTAAATCATGCAATTCGCCCCAACCAAACCGAGACAGTCATTAAATATGTTCTATAGTGTGAATCTCTTGCTCGATAACATCTGTTCATCTTCTATCTCCCCTGTGTTTTATCAGAATAAAGCCACTGTGGGTGTACGTAGGTGTTTGTGTGTCTGAAATCGCAAGTCTGCGTGTGACGCCCCCATCGGACCTCGATGTGTGCATGCATATACTTGTAAGCATGCCGCCGCTCTATTCCACTATCTTTCTCTCAGCTGGATTTCCTTTCGTTCCTCACAAGAATGAAACGGCATTGATTGTTGGCTCAGATGTCGGGAACGAGGGGGAAAAAACTATAAGAAAAGACTGGGGAACGGTAGGAAGAGAGAAGGATGGAGTGACAAATAGAGGAAAGTGCTTGCCTGTGCTGTGGCAGCCAGTTGTAGATCAATAGAGGACTTTAAGAATGGAAAAATGAAGGGGAAAAAACAGAGAGCTCGGGATGGCAGAGACGAGCCACTGATGGGTACGTTTTAAAGGGAAATGACACTCTGTCATTTCTGATATGTAGCGCAGTTCTGCCAGACAGAGCTGTTATAAATAATTAAACAATGTCAACATAATGACCCTCAAGTTACGCTGATTAATGGAGGTGAATTTCAATTATTCACATTTTCAGAGCCCCAGTGTTTTTTCTTTTCGTTTTTTTTTTTATGCCTCGGTCCTCTTGCAATGTCAGCCCTTACGAAAAATAACCATGGTTTTATTATAGTAAAAGTGTAGTAACCATGTTTTTTTGGCTAATTGATTACATTTATATAACCACAGTTTTACCACAAATACCATGGTTAAACTATGGTTAGAGTAGCAAAGCCATGGTTAATTTGTGGTCACTAAACCATGGTTCATTAGTAAAAAATCTTGCAAAATATTTAACAATGAATTTCGGTCAATGATACTCCAGGAGTCTTGATCTAATATGAGCCGCTTTATCAGTTTTGGTCTCTTGCAACTTCTTCTACAGTCGTACTTGAGATATTGTTTAATGTTCACATTGTCAATGGCAGGCCCATACAGTGAGGAACTGCCTCTTGGCAAATAACGGGTCTTCACAAGGACTGCCTGCCATTAATGGTAATGGAATACCATTAGCAGACTCGACTCCAATAGCAAAGAGGCTCTATCGCTATTTCTCTCCTCCTTGTTTCTTTGTCTTCCTCCTGTTCCATATCTAAACAGACAGTAAAGAGTGGGTGGAGATGTGTTGTTAATTTGCTGCTGTTGTGTGGAGAGTAGGCTGCCTCCAGTGCTTTGTTTCACTACAGTTTGGGAATCTAATTGATATGTTTCTCAGACAGCGTTGCGGTGCTGCACAGCTCCACCACAGGGGTGGTCTTCAGGTGGTATTTATGTCAAGTGGAAAACAATGTAGTTTTTATGAGCCTGAAAACCCAGAGCTAAGGCTCTGTTCTTCACCTTAAGGAATTGAGCTGGGAAACATTTAAAGGGGCATATAATGAAATCCAGAACTTTCTTACTTCTCTTAAAATAAACATGTTTTATAGCACAGCCTACTGCATCTTTCACATCTCAAACTTCCTGTTAAGCAGACCATTTACGGGATCAAAACTGTTTAGAAAGTCACAACGAAAAATATGTTAACACATGGCCACATTAGCACATGCATTAGCACATTAGAAACATGCAACATCTTCATTACCAGCATTAACATATACAATTATATTAGTCATGTGTTGACAAACGTCCCATTCCTGGTAAAGTAATATAGAGGAAGTCGAATAGATACTATTGTTATTATAACACCAGAAGATGAAGATTATATTGTTCCAGTTGATATATAAATGAAACCATTGTTCTGTGGCAGTAGGATAGCATCTGCGTGATGTTAAAGTTAAGAATGGCTGAAATTTACTTTAAAGGGGTGGTAAAGCACACTCTTTCGAAGGCTTGATTGTGTTTGTGGGGTGCACTGTAACATGTGTTCATGCTTCGTTTTTAAAAAAAATGCAGTATTTTTCATATATTTGACCTTTATTCTACACTGCTCTGTCCTTGCTCTGCTCTGTTTCCGGATTCTGTGAAGCCAGTCCCTCAAAAATACGCAATGGGCTCTGATTGGTTAGCTGGCCCAGTGTGTTGTGATTCGCTAACCGCCTAGTGAACATTTCTCGAAAGCGTCACGCCCCTTACCTCTACAGGTAGCCTCAGGCTAGTAGCCTGAGCTTTGTGTACAATAGCGTCAATGAAACCATACCAAGAGCCCGAATCAGACCCAGACAATTTTAGTGAAGATGATCGAGCAGAACCTGTTCAGTCCTCAAGAGTAAAGACTGCGGATCTATAGTGATCGTTCCTGAATGGCACTGTTACTTTTGTATTTTTAGAACGATTATAGCCAAATATCTGTCGCAAGAACGGACACTAAACATAGTAGCCAAATCAAACACAGAACCATGTTTAGCATGCCTGTAGAATAGATAAACAATACATAAAAGCTCTAATCAAAGAATCATTTACACTAATGCCAAGTTCGCTGTTGAGATTTTAAACCGTTTGTAACGTTAGGGGTTTGTCGGATAACGTTAAGTATGAATGAGCATTTAACAAACTGGTTTGCAGAGCCAAACAGCGCTGTCATGTTTACTTCCTTGCTACAAGGTAGGCTACAATTAACAACACGAACTATTGCAGGAAAACACATCGACGAAAAATAAATCACACTTACAGGTTGTAGCCCGTACTCGCGAAGATTGTGGAAGCTTTCCTCTGCGAGATGTGCCGCGGTAGCCGCGCGTGCCCGCCTATCTCGTGCAGCTGAAGGCTCATGTATTGCAAATACAGATGAATATTGTCCATTATGTCACATTTTCCGATCTTCTCCTCCGACCCCTGTCTGTCTCGTGCTTTGATTTATGATGGGCAGCATATATCCGATGCAAATGCGATCGTGTTCCCCTCATGTCTCTTACACACATGAATATGACGTTGTATGTTAAACGCACTGCAACGCTCCCCCATCCCTAGGAAGGCTGAAGAAAGTGGACCTGCAATCCGGATGAAAATAACAGTTTTTCGTCGGCATTGTCAACAGCACTCCAGCCTACTAACTATACCACAACAACTATTCCCCGCGGCGATACAAAATGGCCCCCCTTATTTCATATTCTCGGAGGAGGGGTTTATGTAAATATTGGGCCTGGTGATGTCAGCAAACCCTTGGTGGATGTGTAGTAGTCCCTACCGGCCGTTTGCTGTAGTCCTTAGAAATCGATTTCTTTAAAAGCAAATATCTCCCTTTGCTTTAAACTTTGAACGTTGTAACTTTGAAGATGTTGTTTATGCTCAAACAGCAACATTACACACTAGCTAAAGTTAGAAAAGTGAAATTGTGGTTTACCACCCCTTTAAACAAAGTCACTGATAACATCGGTCCGACCTTCAAATGTAAATAAAATAAAAATTGACCTATTTACATGTGGCTGCACAGTTCACCAGTCCATTTTATTTTTTTTTTATTTTTTTTTTAGTCCATTTTATTTTTTTAAAAACCAGGAGGTTTTTTTTTTACCTTTTGGGTCAAATGAGTTCAATTTACTGTTTCATTTAAATTCCCTCTACTCAACAGATAATTAATTCAAAACTGTATTAGTTTGAATGAGTGTGTACTAGTTTGTCATTGTATTATGGGTCTGAAATTAATTTAAATGTAACATATCCTGCAATAACTATGCCAACAACTGCTTAATGATGCATGAGTGGATCTAATTTGAAGGACACATACACATGACACTAATGCACATATGTACACACAGAGACACACACTTTAATCTGAGCAGCTCAGTCTCATGCTGAGAGCAGCAGGAGACAAGATCTGAAGAGAGTAACGCCACATAACTAATTAAAGCGGAGTGATTTCCTGATAACATTCTCCTCTCAGATTAGCAGCCAGGTCTGCTGGGGAGATGAGAGGAGAGGGAGAAGGAACCAAAGTGTGTTTTGAGTTTGTCCGCCAACGTTTTTGCTGACTCAGGAGGTGTAGATTGCAGCCAATGGCCGTGGATCAACCTGTCATTGCTGTGGAAGAAAAAATATAGAGGAAGAGCGAGCGAGATAGTCCTTTCAGAGCCGACATATTTCAGGCCTGTCTGATTGACACCAATAGTTTTCAGTCTGGTGCGCCGGGTGTTTAAATTCATTAATATTAATTTGTTTGATTTCCAATGTGCTATATTTATGTGACATATTTGATGTGTTTGTGATTAAAAATGGTCAGAGCATACTTCAAACAAATTATTTTTAGTGCTTCCTGTGCCCTCTTCACTAGGTGTACCACATTCATTGGTTCATGTTCAACAGTCACTGTCCTCGATGACCGAAAGCACGTCAGGAAGCGGGCCAGCTCAGTCTCACGATGAATGTCACATTCTTACATATTAGCAGATGGCTTTGGATAATGTGATCACTCTGTTTACTAACAGGCACTTGGAATCAACGGATGATGCTTGCCAGCACATACTTGGACAAATGCACTAAAGAAATATGGAATTTAGAAAAATGATTGGTATTAATACAAGAAGAAGACCAAATGTTCCACTTTAGAATTTAGCGCACGCTGGAACCCAGTTAAGCACAGTTTATTATTTCTGTTTAAAAGATGTAATGACAAATGTAATGGCAGAAATTTGCACAGTATGTTTCCCATTACCTTGGCATATGTTCATATTAGGCGTGGGCAGTATCGCAATATTTTCAAACGTTTGGTTGATAGATTTTTGATTTGTTTTAGGGTGATGTGTATATATAGATATATATTCTTTTATTTTATAATTTTTTTCAATGTTAAAATGCTTTATCCTGTGATTTTAATATGCAGAGAAAACACCCTGTAAGCAATCTGTGGCACTATTGAAACATTGCAAGATTGGCACACCAATACTAGTTCAATGTAAGTTTTGTGGTCAGACTATCTGCTTGTTTATTTTATTTTATATTAACTTCTTTAGATTATTTTATTTTATTTACAATGGCCAACGTAAATGTAAATAGTACTGTCAAATCGATGAATCGTGATTAATCACATCCAAAATAAAAGTTTACATAAAATATGTGTATGTATATATATATATATATATATATATATATATATATATATATATATATATATATATATATATATATATATATATATATATACACACACACATATTTTATGTAAACTTTTATTTTGGATGTGATTAATCACGATTCATCGATTTGACAGTACTCTCTCTCTCTCTCTCTCTCTCTCTATATATATATATTGGTGCACATTTTGGTGGATGTATGATTATTATGTATATATACTAGGGCTGCGCAATATAGCGAAATATCGCAATATGCATTCGCAACGGCACGCAATATCTGAATGATTTTAATAGGCTACTTCAACATTGTGAAAAGTGTATGTTTTAGATCGACGCATATAACAGAGAACAGACTGGGCACACGACTTACTTATGTGACTTGCTTGACATTAGAAAGAGTTATTAAACACAATAACTTGCGAAAAACAACTCCTTGCAGTCACGTGCTGTCTGTTGTCTGACACACACACACCGAAACCTGCGCACAAGCCGTTCTTTTTTCGTGTCTTGTTACACACTCGAACTGTCAATGCTTTCTTTTCCCAGAAAGAATGTGAAACAACACACAAATTATATCATTCTGTTTTTAAATCATTTTTAAAATATAATTTAAATAGATTTTACTCACTTAAAGCAATATCGTTTCGCATATCGAATATCGCATTATTTTACAAGGATATTGCATATCGCATTTTTCTTCAATATCGCACAGCCCTAATATATACACATACACACACAAAAGACGTTCTTGTCATAGCACGCACCCTGCGCCCACATGCCATGAACACACACGTTCACACACTTGATGGATGTAGTACTGTGCATTCACCACTATTTCTTTGCCCGAGTAGAGCACTGCAAGCAAATCAGCCAACTCTTGGGAAATAACCTGCTCTCCTATGGCCAATTAGTCAATTAATTGCTTATCAGATCCAATTTATAATCCCTTTAAATGAAAAGACATGTCTTTTATGTTCTCTCCCGCATCTCCCCCTCTGTTTTTCTTCCTCAGTTTTTCCCTGTTCTCACCTGTCATTTTCAATCTGCAAGACTGAGGCATTTAATTGTTGACTGAACTCATTTTGTTCTCAACGCTTCCTTTTGTCTTTCACCTCCTCATCATCATCAGCATCTGAGGAGGGGTGAAACGGGTTGTACTGAACCTCACAATAGGAGCCCGCCCTGAACTCCTGTCACCCTCCCCGATTTGGGGTAGCCATGCCAGGTAACCTTTTCTGTGACCCAGTAGGAGGTAATTGATGCGGAACATTGCGTTTTTCACATCCTGTCAGGACTGAGCATTACTGACGTCTCCTTATTGGATCAGACTAAAATAGATTCACACATAAAACCGCGCACGCGGATATCTGTTGTTCAGTGGTGTAATAAAACAGAGCAACATTAGTCTAATTCTGCATGAATAGAAGAGCGTGCGTGTGTTTGCTACAAATGCACAATGCCTTTATTGTTTTGCATACTAATAGAAAAAGTCTCCATTGTAAAAATAAAAAGTTGTTTTCCTATAGGTCTCTCTGAATGCACTGATTGCTATTTTTTTTTATTTTTTTTTTAAGAAATTGAATATTGATTTTTTTTTTTTCTTTAGCTGATTAGTGAAAAGCCAATATTCCCCACAAAGAGAATAGACCTTTGCACACGATTACTCCACTACTGTTGAATACAGCAGCAGTGCATAATTAAACATGTTGGGTAAAATTAAATACATGTACAAATACATGTGTTGTCTAAAGATGGCAGCAGCCGTGGATTTTCAAAAAAAAGGAAAATCAAAAGAGGCGGATACCGTGTATCATTTATGTATGTATGTATGTATTTATTTATTTTAATATTATTTTTAATTCAATGCCTAAAGTAAATGTAAATCAATGGCACGTTTGAATTTTGGTTTTTAGAATTAAAATGTAAATTGTAGTTATGCATATAATATATATATGTGTGTGTGTGTGTGTGTGTGTGTGTGTGTGTGTGTGTGTGTGTGTGTGTGTGTGTGTGTGTGTGTGTGTGTGTGTGTGTGTGTGTGTGTGTGTGTGTGTGTGTGTGTGTGTGTGTGTGTGTGTGTGTGTGTGTGTGTGTGTGTGTGTGTGTCATGCTTTGCTCATCTGTCAGCTATACTTACTATTAAGAATTAAATTGGCTACAAATTACTCTCAATTGCTCTCAAAATCAGTGTGAAATTATTAAAGTGATTTTTTTTAAATTCACCATGAAAAATAGAAATGTTGAGTGCTTACAAGGGGCAAAACTCCTTTTTTCATAGGTTATATTTATCAAAACTAATAAAAAGAGATGTAATGCCTGGAAAACGGGGAATTCACAAGCTGGTGGTGAGACATAGTGGTCATTTCTCTATCTGGATGTGTCCATGTGATTGTATATTTTACTCAGGAGAGGACACAAACTGTCAGACTGTGCGTGGGTATGTGTGTATTTATTGTCCTCCTGAGAGCAGTCCGCTCCACAGATGAAGGTTTAGCTCTGCTGGGGTCTATGGGATGGGATTACTTGTTCATCCGAGAGAGAGAGAGAGAGAGAGAGAGAGAGAGAGAGAGAGAGAGAGAGAGAGAGAGAGAGAGAGAGAGAGAGAGAGAGAGAGAGAGAGAGAGAGAGAGAGAGAGAGAGAGAGAGAGAGAGAGAGAGAGAGAGAGAGAGAGAGAAAGAAGTGAAAGAAGTGAAAAGAAAGAAGTGAAAAGACTTCTTTGAAAGAAGTGAAAAGAGATACAGAGATGTAATTGGGGACTTTTTGGTTTTTGCTCATGTATTCAAAAACATTTTAACCTAAAGTTTTGAAAGTTGTCTTCAAATACCTTAAATATATCAACAGTCATTACCAGTATCAATACAATTTATAACTTAAGTCAAATACAATTCAACTAGAAATAAACTAAGAGTAATTTTATATTCTTAATACCTGTGCTGTATTTTTGGTGCGCATTTTAAATATACTACAGTTTAAACTACCATTCAAACGTTTGCGGGGTCGATAAGATATGTTAATGTTTTTGAAAGAAATCTCTTATGCTCATTAAAACTGCACTTATTTGATACAGTAATACCAGTAAATCTAATACTGTGAATGTTATTGCAATTTAAAATAACTGTCTTCTATTTTAATGTTTTGAAGTGTAAATTATTCCTGTTATGGCAAAGCTGAATTTTCACCTATTCCAGCCTTCAGTGTCACATGACATTACTCCACCAAATCATAATAACAGTCCAAAAGAACAGCATTTAATTTAAATAGTAAAGATATTTATAATGCTGTCACTTTGGATCAATTTAAAGGGTCCTTCATAAATAAAAGTATTAATTTCTTCAATTAATTTTCTTCAGTCTTACTGACCCCAAACTTTTGAACACTGGCGTATTTCATTTTGCGTCGAATGCTCTTTTCCACAGGTCTAGGTCAGCTTTTGCATTCACGCAGACAGGAATACCACAAGATATTTGTAACCCTTTATTTTAAGGTGTCGTTGTTACAGTGTAATTATATATCTAAGTACTGAGTAATAATAATTAACAACATGTACTTACTATAGGGTTAGGGTAGGATTGGGATTTGGTTGAGGGTTAGTAATTATGCATAATTTACTGTTCTTACTATAGTAATTAAATGTAACATATGTAACTAGGACACTGTAAAATAAAGTGTTACCCAATATGCTTGTAACAAAATAGTAATAACTACGATGAATTATGTATAATTTCATCTATTGTAAATAAATTACAAACTAAAACCAAAAATTACATAAGCAAAGACATTTTAACTCAGTCAAAACATCTGTCGACAATTACTGAAAATGTATGATGTTTAGGATGAATGTATCAGAAGAGGTAGAACGAGTGACATTTTTTATGTTACATTTATCTATTGTTGATTTTAATCCACCAAGACTTGACAGCAGAAGTCAGAAAGAAGGAGAAACAGAACAGCAAGAAAGCGAGAGCACGTTCATTTTGTCCTTTTGATAATTGTCTTGTGCGTTGATAACCGGCCCCACCACAGACAGGTGTAATTGCTTTACTCTTTCAATAACAGTGCATATAATGAACCCTTGTACCTTCATAGAATGACAGTATGTGTCATTTTCCATTCTCTTAATGTACCACATTTACACTCTCTCTCTCACACACACACACACACACACACACACACACACACACACACACACACACACATATTCACACATATTCACACACTTATACAGAAGAACCTACAAACACACCCATTTATTCTTACCTCTGTGCTAGTGTTTAGGTTTCCGCCTCAAGGGCTTTATTGAGATGAAATGTCAGTTTTAATGGAAAATGTGATAGAAACAATATAACAGAACAGAATATTGCCTGGGTTGTGTGTGTGTGTGTGTGTGTGTGTGTGTGTGTGTGTGTGTGTGTGTGTGTGTGTGTGTGTGTGTGTGCCTGTGTAATAGAATACTGGCCCTGCATGTCTTTTTGAGTATAGTTTCCAGGCATAGATAAGCCATTGGTCTCACTATAAGAGTGAACATAAATTTTGGCAGAAGTCGACCCGTGTGAGAGTGTGTGTGTGTGTGTGGGTGGGGGGTGGCATCATCAAACAGGAGGGTCCACACACTGTAGACTCAGGGGACGGGTGGGAACACAGTTAAGATGAAGAAGTCATTTTAAGGGAAAAATGTCAGCGGGCTTACTTCAAAGGCTTTCGGGGGGAAACACACATCACTGCGGAGTGTGTGTGTCTGAAGGTCATAAGTGTACCTTTAGGCACAGGGAACATGCAGCTCATTATATAGTTGTACATTTGCAGCGAGTTCATTTGCCAGTTGGTCTTGCTGCCGCTTTGGCAAAATGAGTTTGAGGTGGCAGAAATGGCTGACGGGGTCCTTCCTTTTACAATTTACATACTGCTGCTTGGTATAAAAGGTACATAGTTTGCTTGTTAGAGAAAAGTACATATGTTCATGTAGTAAGACAGTAGGGCTAAATTGGATGTCATAAGATCACATCTTGATATTATTTCATGGATTACTTTGTCTTCTCTTTTACCGTGGCGGAATTCAGCATACCAGCAAACCATATGGCAGAACCAGCCCAGGCTGATTGGAAAAATATACCTGTGGCAACATTTTAGCAAAAAGCTAAATATATATGTTGCGTCGTGCACGTTTCACGACAGTTTCAAAGCGAAATGTCCAGTGAGTGGCACTAAACGCTTAATGCGCCATCATGTTTAATAACGTACACCTACACTAAACCTACCCGACAGTGTTAACAAAAGCAAATGTGCCTAAAATGCAATCGTAACCACCCCATTTTAGCTTGTGTTTTGAACTCTTGTCTTTGAGCTCTTTTATCGTGACTCGTCTTTCACAGAATTCATACCCAAGCTCTCAACATTGCAAGTACAATTCTGCATCAGCTGAGCTACCAAGCAAGCTTGGTATGTCAGAAAAGCCAAACGTATGGAGCTGGTTAAGTAATGCAAACTCCAAAATGTATTTGTTTACAAATCATGCACTATGGTAAAAAAATAATAATTTTGAAGTCATAACAATATTCTGCAAGGAGCCTTGTGAAAACACGTAATTGATCCATAATCTGCCATTGTAATCATAAGTGTGTATGAAAATGATAAATAGTGCTTACTGTTTTACTGCCTCGTGTTCATTTCTGTCGGAAACTGCAGTACATATTGGTACGTATTTTGCGTTTTGCAAAAATGTTGCCACAGGTACGTTTTTCCAATGAGACCAGGTTGAGTAAAAGTAGTGCGCTAGCAAGGTACTCTAAAGTAGCTTTTCAACTATGTGGTACGACTCGACTTGGCCTGGCTCGCTTTACTTTGCTTTCCCACTGCCGTTTAGTAACGCTTCAATGTGGGTGGTATTATAGACTCAGTACCGTCGCAAGGGCTGTGCCAAGTGTGCGACCGCACAGGGCCTCGCGCCTCTAGAGGGCCTCGCGCCTGGCCTGCATTTTATGAAGTTTGTCTATTTTTTATTACAGTTTTTCCACCCAACATCGATAATAAATACAATTCCTACTGTCTCTCAATAATGCATAATCAAGGCCATGTGAAAAAAAAATCAGCAAATTATTATTGTTATTTTTCAAATTTCGATATGACGTTCTGCGTGGTCGCGCCACTTTGAGCCGCTCACTCTGAGGAAAAAATGTCGGGTGCTGCACGAGAGCGCGACCAATTTCGTAAACAGGAGTCGGGTGGTGAGAAAAGGAAAAGAATTAAAAAGAAAGAAGAATTTCAGAAGTCACTGAGAGGATCGCTGGATAAATTTGTCAATGCCAATATTGCGACTACAAGCAGCACAACCAACACAATCACGGAGAATAATCAGGCTGCCGGGTTGCAACAACAAGATGAAGTTCAAGGTGAGGCATAAATATAACAAGTGGTCGTGGACTAAATATATAATATATATATATATATATATATATATATATATATATATATATATATATATATATAATCCGGCGTATGGGGTGAGCGATATGACTGTAGACACGACGTAGGTAACAATTTTGGACTAACGTTAATATGTCTCTATTGCAGTTACGCTCATGTGACGTGTCGGGCTGTGCTGCGCGGTCACGAAAGCTTTTGTCGTTTTCATGCGTTTTTTAGCATTGTAGTTTAAACACAGGTGATGTTAAAGCGTTAAAGCACAGTAAGCAGAGACAGCCAACTCTGCGCGCTGTCAGAGAGACTGTTTCTGAGAGCTGAGAGACGAGCTCCCGTTTTAGTGCTGAATGAGTAAATCTGTTTGTTAGAATGATTAAAAAGTTTTAGTTTAGTCCGCTTCACCGTTCGAACAGCGCTCGTCAGTGACAGAATGAGTGAGGTGGCCAATCAAATCAAAGAAGGCGGGTCTTGCTTTCAGTCATAACCACAACGCAACGAGAGTTCGTGGAGAAGAGATGCTTGTACTGTACAGCTGAGCTGACAACTGTTTTACGATAGAAATGTTCAGCGACCAACAGTAATAGACTATCTAGTGATGCAAACTACTCAACTTTCTATGAAATTTAGCCGTCTTGAAATGAAATTATGCGTTATAAGTCATGTAAATCATAAATTAATGTGACAAGAAACGTTTGCGTTTTCACTATTAGACGAATTAGAGTGAATGTTTGCACGTTTCTTCATACCGTTCATATTTAGGCTAGTTATTCCCTTAGATCGCTTTTAATCCTTTAATTGCTTTATTATTATTGTTGTTGTTGTTCTTAGGTTATCATTATGCAGTAGATCTTACAATTGTTATGAGCGTGTGAGTGACCATGCATGTCAGTGAGCACAATAGCCTATCACACACGTCAAGATTGTATAGAGTTTTACTCAGTCCGTTTTAAATTCTAATTGCAGCATCTGAAATAGGTCAAACCACTTTTGATCAGATATGCGAAAGTTCGGTTCGTTACTATAGCAATACCCGGCCGCATACACGCGCGCAAATCAATTGTATAGAGGGCCTCGCATGTCAACTTCGCACAGGGCCTCGCACCCCCCTTGCGACGGCCCTGTATAGACTGATCGCTATTGTTGCGCCGTCACCTCGTCTACTGACCACAGCAATGTATTTTTTCAAGTTGTGTGCGACTGTTAAAGCAAGTCGTTTAAAAAAAGTTGTGCGAACAAATGATACAGTGAGATGGTGGTCCAGTGGGTTAAACCATGGAGCTGATACACAGAAGGTTGCTGGTTCGATCCCAGCGGTCACCACCAGTGTGTCCTTGAGCAAGGCACTTTACTCCATGTAGCTCCAGGGGGTTTGTCCCTGTAATAAGGGCACTGTAAGTCGCTTTGGATAAAAGCCTCTGCCAAATTCATAAATGTAAATGTACTGCAGTGGCTGTTGCTTACTGTTTAAATCTAGCGGGATTGTTGTCTCGTGTCGCAAATCCAATGACGCTGGTAGTGGCGATTTTCTCTCTGACCAATCAGTGATCTGCAGTGTTTACGCATCACATTTTCAGTATGGCTCGCTTGGAACCTTAACTAGGTTGTCCTAAAAAAAAAGTACCAGGTACTAAGGGGGTTGTGGAAAAAACCCCAAAAGTGAGTCGTACTGAGCCGTACCATGCAGTGGAAAATCGCCATAATTTCAACCCATGGCTATGTTCAATAACACACCAGCATACTACACTGTATATTGTGCACATACCTGTATGCATGGAATGCCCAGATGATCACATTGCAAAAATGTGCAGTAGACAAGAGAGCACACTTTACCCACAATGCAATGCACTGAACTTGACCTTCCATTTACACGTGATTTCAGTGAAGTAGTAATGCGTGATTTTGGGGCATCTGTTTCAGGCTGTTTGATCAGACTGCGAAGATTATTTTTACTAAATTGTATTTAAAATGTAAAATAGCTTTTGATAAGTGATAAAATGTTTTGATGAATGTGATAAAGATGATTAAATTGCAGCACTAATTAAACACTGTAATGAGGTTATTACGATTTAGCACATTACCGTTGGAATAGTTCATTATTCAATGCATAAATCCTACATATATTATACAGTATAGTATACTGTACAGTTAGCAGTACACTTTCTTTGCTCTCCCCCCTCCCCTCACTTAGCACAGGGTTTTTAGTAGCAATTAATTCCTTCTTCTAGCTGATCTATTTTTTTTAATCTGTTGTATGAATAACAGGGTTATTGCAACTAGCATATTATTGCCTACAGGCTCATCTTTATTCATGTCCAGTCGCATATCAGCAAGACCTCAGCAGACAGTTTGTGTCCTTGGTTTTAAGTAGTATTTTTAAGTATTAATGCACTACAATGTAACTTTAAACACATCTTTGCTGGTTTAACCCTGGCAAGAAAAACAACAACAACAAAAAAACTTCCTCAATGCCTTCAGTGGTAAAACCGCTACTCAATACCAGACTCAAGGTTTGAAACGAAGTCATTTTGTCATCTCCTACACTCTAAAAAAAAAGGTTCTATATGGCACCAAAAATGGTTCTTCGTCGTAGGAACCACTTTTGGTGCTTTAAAGCACCGTATCTTAACATGTTCTGTATATAGTAGCGGTGCTATATAGCACCATAGTTAGCAGTGCTATATAGCACCTTAGTCAAAGAACCGGGGAAGAACCTCTGAAGAACCGCTGAAGAACCACTGAAGCACCAAAATTGGTGCTATATAGCACTTAAAAAGGTTCCCATATGATTACGAGCCAAGAACCATTTTTGGTGCCATATAGAACCTTACTTTTTTAGAGTGTAATTCCGAAAATCAGTTTTGTCCCTCTCATCGCCTTCAGTCACGGGAGGCTTTCATCCCCTTTCCTTTTTTTCATCACCCTCACTTTGTGTGTCAGGTGCGTGTGGTTTTATGTTCTGGGAAGTGTCTGCGCTTGAACACTGCACGAAATGTTTAAAAGCTTTGCCATTTTTAAGATGAAAGAAAAAAAAAAAACTACAGCACTTAAATACGGCCTCCACTTATACAGTTTATCTCTTCCATGACCAACCCAGGTGCTCGGGTTGCACTCGTTCCTCTCCCAGGGAACGATGGCGTCTAAGATCAAAAAGAAATATATTCATGTATTTTTCAGAAAGATAATAGGATGCTTTGCAGTCCACTGTGGCTTTGTTGGAAGTTTGCATAATCCTCACAGCAATATATTCATTACTAGGTTAATAATTTATTAGCAGCCTTGTTGATGAAATACCTCCGAGACGCTTCAGCAAATGTTTGCTGTGATGTTGCCGTTCCCCTTTATTAGTTGTATTTGTCTTAGCTTAACTTTCTACTTTTTGCATTCATGTGGAAAAACATAATAGTTGTGTTTATTTAACTTACGATAGGAGGATGTTTGAAAAAACGAGAACGCATCCACATGCAAAATGATAGCTATCATTATTTTCAGAAAAAAAAATTGTCGCACAGATATTTGAAATGTGGGCCACAACATGGTTCATTTGTAAAAATGGAAAATGCAGGGGAAAATTACCTGTTTGGCTTTCAAAAGAAGTCATTAAGCTGTGTGTTGGGGTCTTTTTAGTGGGCTCAAGGGACATGAGGGAACACGGATAAAGATGAAGAAGTTATTTTAGGGGAAAATGCCAGGAGTTGTACTTCAAAGGCCTTCAGAACTGCAACATAGACCATTGCAGAACAGGGTTGTTTTCCCACTCTGAGGGCTTTTAATAAATGCATTCAATCTTATGCGTTTATCTCCGGCTTTATTACTTTGAACTGTTTCTCCCACAGGAGCGAAGACAACGCAACAGCAGTCTACTGTTATAAATTATTTATACCATCCACATGGTTGAAAATGAGGAAAAGGCCTCTTGTTTTTGAGGCAAAATACAGGAATGTGTTGCGCAAACTACACGGCTCTCCGCCGACCGCCCTCGTCAACTGTACACTACTGTATGTGTGAGTTGCAGCATAACTGAGCAATTAACCTTCTTATTGTCTCGGAAAACAGGTAACAACCCATGAGACCTGTGAAAAAACAATAAAAACATGCAGAGCTCGAGATGAACAAACTGTTTCTTATGCCTTGGTTCTCTTTCCCAGCATTACTGTTAATTAATGCCATGCCATCTCTCTCTTACTTGGCTTCTGCTTCCCTTTCTCAGGATAAAATGTAATCATAACCTGTCATGTCCTTACTACATCAAAACGTTAATGTTTTTGGTCGCTTGTGTTTTAATGGTCCTGTCAAGGCTGAGGAAAAACTAAGGCATGCAGAGTCACAGATAACACAAAATGCGATAATTAGATTTCAGCTTATAAAATCATGATTTCCATTTCCTCCTTTGCTGCACATTTATTTATTACCCATAAAAGATTTTCATGGGAGAACCAAGTACTCTATTTCATAAAAACAGTTTTCAGTGCATATATGGGTGATTCTTCAATTAGACGGAAACAAATCTGCCCCCTTTTATGATTTTAAAGACAAAATTATTTAAAAAAATTCAACAAAATACTTTTATTCAGTATACTTCTCTTCAGCAATGATGCGTTCAGTTTATCAAAAGTGATAGTAAAGACTTTTATATCGTTAAAAAAAATCTATTTCAAATAGGTGCTGTACTTTTGAGCATACTATTCTTCCAAGAATGGGAAAATATGTTGTCAATATTGATAATAACACTAAGGAATGTTTCTTGAGCACTGAATCAGCATATATAAATGATTTCTGAAGGGTAATGTTACACTGAAGGCTGAATCACAGGAATTACATTTAAATAGATACAAGTTGTACAATATTACTGCACTGTAACATGATTTGTTATCACAACTTTTTATCTTTTGTCAAATCAACTTAAATAATGTGGTTCAGATAACAATATTTTGAGTTTCTATTTATTAAACCAATTTATTTCATTGTATTAACTCAATTTTTTAAATTTCAATTAACTCAATATTTAACGGTAACCTGGTAACTTACTTTTTTAAGTTAAACCAACAATATTTTTTACAGTGTGGTTTTTCTGTATTTTGAAAACATTAAAACATTAAACATAAAAAACAAAATATAAAAAAAAACATTAAAACAAATCTTTTTATCCCCAAACGTTTAATTGTTTAGTATAGAACAGCTTTAAACGTTGTATTGTATGTTTTTAAGAAGGTTATTGTGTAAAATTTGCCTAAAGATTTCTATATTTGGGCTTCAACTATATAATAATAATAATAATAATAATAATAATAATAATAATAATAAAAACAATTCAAAAGCTGGAATAGTCTAATTTTCTTACCTAAATCATATTAATTTCATTTGCGAACTGTGAATATTTTTGTAACAAAAACATTGCACTTTTTTCTTCAATATTTTGTCAATAAACCCTCATTGTAATAAAAATCCTAGCCAACTCCTTGCTAACTTTAAAGTGATTACCATCACACATCATTACCATCATGCACAATATCAAATATTCAGACTATCACATATTATACCAAAATCCACTTGAAGATTGATCAAGGCCATGATCAGATCCTCAGACTTGATAAATGTTTTAACAGATGAAGTTGGAAAAAAAGTTGTATTTTTCAAGATCAAAAGTGCCACTGATTGAAGAATGACCCACATATACACGGAAAGATCACCTTGTGTCAAATGTTCTGTCTTGCTTTATCATTGGATATGAAAGCTGTTTGTCAGGTGTGAGGGTGAATCAGCAAATGGAGGGTTTCTGAGCTCTTGCTTTATGACCATTTACTTTAGAATAAGGTCATTAAGTCTTCTCTGCTTCAGGGATTCTTCTCAACCCTTTTTTAGAAACCCTTTTTTTAAAGTTTTTAGAAAGTTAAGTAAATGTCAATTTTTCAAACTCTGTGTTCACACTTTCCTGTTTTTCTCTGCTCCATTGACCGGCTGTGTGCAATGTGCAGAGGATTAGAAAATCTGGCTTTGGTCAAAGGCTTGTGTGCTTTACCAGAAGGCACAGTGGTCCCATCTCACACATGGAGACATCAGAGAAAGTTCAGGCTTAACTTGCAGACAAAGCCATTCTTAGAGCAAGCCTTTCTTTACATTTTATCCAGATCAGCATATATTGACTTTGAGCCGAGCGTAAGGAGGTACTGTAGCCTCTATATTCTCCACTATAATCTTCACTGCAAAGGTTATATCTGTTTGGAAAATGTTAATGATGGGCAAAATGCCATAGACATTCTGCATCATGAAAGATTGCTGAGTGTACAGTAGTATGATAAAAAGTATGAACAATTTGCTTTGAGTCTTTATTTACTGCTGCATGACCAGTGCTGGTGGACTTCCACGTGATGTTCCTATGAACTTATTATAGGATCAGTCCTCCTGGAGCCTTGCTGAAGGGCACAACACTAATGGATCCTTATAGGGAATGAATCAGCAATCTTCCGGTCACCAGCACTGATCCATAACTACCCTTGTTGGAAAGAGCAGAGATACTGACAGTCATTATCAGTGTCAAATATATTTATAACATATCAGATACACTTGCATCCACACCTATAATTACAACAATTGTAATATAATATAATAATGTAATGTAATATAATAAATGTATATTGTTGGGGATTTTTTCTAGTGACTCTTTTTGAAGGTTACATCATTACGCTAGTAGGTGGCGGCAAGTATTGTTTTTTGAATCATTTGAATCATTTGTTGAACCGTCCTCCGGAGGTCGCATTTGAAGGCTGCATACGTCATCAATGATGTCTTATTTAAGAAAAGTAACTGTAATAAAATTGACTGTTTTTCGTTGTGAGGTGTAAAATACTGTCATTACTTTCTTACTTTGCAATCTAAAGGTTAATTTTCTTAAATGAGACCACCTCGATGATGTATGCACCCTTCAAATGCGACCTCCGGAGGACGCAGCCTTCAAAATGAGACGCAGCTATTGATTCATTCGCTAACGAAGCGTCTTTGAGTGAGTCATTGAATCATTCTTTCCACCAATTCATTCAAAATAGCTGATTCATAACAAAAGTCTTTAAAGGGTAACTAAACCCTAAACCAACTTTTTTTAGTTAATGATCTGCAAGACTGGGGCTTTATTAATGCTTTTCATTGATTTGAGTAAATGTTTTGACATTTGGGCATAAAGTGTTCTAATTCTATAATATATGGTGTGTGTATAATATAAGTGCTGCCCTGTTAAGGTTGAACGGTGGCTACGGCAGTTGAATTTTCCTATTGGACGTTGTAGGTCATCGTGACGTATGATGGTTCTTCCAACGGTTCACTACCCACGCACCTGGCACAAGCTCACCATGCCCTAAGAAATGTTTTCCCCAATCACATGAGAACGGCTTCACTGAGTTCACTCCAGTATGAACTCTCATGTTACATGAAGTAGAAACATTATGAATGAAACTTACTTGACACTTGCTTTAACATTGTAATGAAGAAAATATGGTTAAATAATGCAGTTGTCAGTACACGTCAGGATTTTCTTGCGATATTATTCCCGCCCGTCATGTGTACAGAAGATAATTTTCATTTATGAGACGCACTTATAAACCCTGACACACAAGTGGTTGCCATGGTAACGAACAACAATACCTTAACGTGCTGGCATATATAGTCTAACTTTTATTTGAGGAAATTTGTTTATAATAGGCTATTAGGTTTGAACTTATTGGTCCTGCGCTGCTTATTGATTCAGTTAATTTGAATGAAAATACATAATATGTATCTGATCTATTTTTTGTGGAATTCAGTATTTGACTGTTCATAGATTAGGTCAGTTCTCTTGCGCTGCTGCTTCGCTAGCATCGTCGGCATTGGGAGTTAATGCGGTTTGAGTCAGCGGCTCGCACTGATAAGGCTCCATGTCTGTGTCTACAGACAATTCACCCTCCTCCACTTCAGGTGAAGGTGGGGGAGAATGACCGCTTTGTTGCAAAGCTGCTGGTGTCACTCAGAATCAGAAAATCAGAAAATCTTTATTGCCAAGTACATTTTTACACATACAAAGAATTTGTTTTGGTGTTGTGCAAGTCACACCGAGTCGACCATCTGCGGCGCCTCTTGAGTTGGAGAGAAGAATACAGCATAACATGAGGAGAGGTGAAGGAGAGGAGAGAAAAAAACAACCCCCAGACAGTACAGTGTGGGAACAGTAAAAAACACATCAGCAACGTAAGCACATACACTTTAAAACATGAAAAACTTGCAACAGGGGAGAGGAGTGGGGGTTGAGGTATCCCAGCACAGGCAGGCGGCCATCCGGTCCTGCAGCCATTCTAGGCGCTCCAGTCATTCTCTAGCCTGGGAAAACCCAGACAACTTCCGGCAAATTTAGATTTGCTCTGCAAGTAGTCTGGCAAAGACCCCATTCAAACCCATTTCTAAACCCTAGAAATCGCGGCACCAATCAGAAACGTTGGGGCGGGCTTTACACGATGACGACAGCGCAGCGACGTTGAAGCAGATTTGCCGCTGTGGAGCATCACTCGTTCGAATCAGCTATCGCGTCTGTTTTAAGCGATTTAAACTTTTCCTTTTCGTTAAAACCCGATCAAAGAACAACACTCGAAGCCTTCATATCTAAAAAAGATGTTATCGCTGTCTTACCGACTGGATTCGGCAAAAGTCTGATGCCAGCTTGGCCCTTTGGTGGCTAAACGAATGGGTCTTAGCAAGAGCCCTCTGGTAGTGTTAATGTTTTACAAAATATAGTTTTAAGTCCTTTTCAGGCGTGAATGTAGTTGTTTAAAGCTCAAATATGTGGTTTATTTATAAAGAGAGCACCTTTTTTTTTTATTTTATCTGCCGTTTTCGGAGTTGTGAGCGCCAGTGGTTCGGCGGCGCTCAATTGATCATTGAGCCCGCCGAGAGACGCCTTTCCTCGGCCAGTCCTTCTGCCGTCTGCCGCTGGCTCTGATGTGTCTGTAGTGGTTAAACCGTCTCGTCTTGTGTAGATCTAACGGCTGATCTTTGCTCACATTAATCTATAATTTGTTCCCTGACAGATCGTTTTGTCTGAGGGCAAAGTGAAGTTTCATAACTTTATATTTTTAAGATATTAAACATTACCGTTGTAGTCTCCTAGCGCTGACTTTGTTTGACTGAATTGCTTTATTTATTGTATAGCTTCTTATACCTTTTACTTATACTTTTATGATTGCTATGGATGATCACACATAAACTGACATTTAACAAAAAGAGACTGGGTTGTGTTTTGTGTCATATTTAATTTATTACAGTGATAATCATAGCCTATATTATGTGTGTGTGTGTGTTTTTAAATGTAAACAAAAAGAGGCAGGGTTTTTTATATTTCGTTTTGTTATAAACATGCATTGAAGATAATATGCATTACCTGCACTACATATACAAATAAATACTGAGTGATACTGTCAAGAACGCTGCTTGTCCATTAGCAGACTAGGCGGACTAGTTTCCTCCCGTCCTCGGGAGTTCATTCTCCGGAGTCAAACTTGGTAAGTCACAGACGCAAGTCAGAAGTTTGCGTACGAAATATGTCATAAAAAACACCACTGCCTCATTTCATAAATTTTTTTTATAATAATTAAACATAATAATAGCCACACGAATGTGGTTCAGGCAACGCATAGCTAGGCCTACATTGATTATCTTATATATTTATAATAAAACGAAGTATAAAACACCATGCCTCTTTTCGTTTACATTTTAAAAATAATATATTAAACATTAATATGTGGTTTAGGTAAAGTGACCAGATTTCTGAAATGGAAACCGGGGACATTTCCTATTTGAGAACACAAGTACAGACAAGAACGCATATTGAGAAACGGCCAGAGTCTGAGATGTTTCTCCGTCGCTCTGCATACGTCATCTCCCTCATCGCTCTGATTGGTTTGAGGTCTATCCAATTGTGCCGAGAGGTATTTGAGCGACGCCCGTTGGTGACGCCCCTTTGAAAATGATTTGTCTATGAAGCTTTGCCAGACCATAACTCAGTTACTACTGAGAATGGTCTGGTTTTAACCTGGCTAGTCATTCTCCATCTTTGCAACTCACGAGTCAGACAGCTGTCAATCAATTCGTCGGTCTCAGGTGCACGCCCTCCGCTCAGTCCCGCCCTCGGTTCATCCCCTCTGTCTCTGCTGGGCTCTGCCCATTTTTCCAGCATTTTTCAAATATTGCCAGTGGGTTGAGTTAAGGGCTGAGCTGGGGTATAGTTACCCTTTAATGTCAGTCAAAGAGATTAATTTAGGAACAAAACATGAACGGGTCATTGAATCATTCACTCAACCGATTTGTTCAAAACCGCTGATTCATTCAGGGACAAAACACCACTACTTCTAGTTGGTTGGAGACCATTTTCATATTCAAAATGAACACAAACCAGGTAAATTGTAATACTCTATCTAAAATGTAAGTTGTTCAATATTAAGGGTTTGTTGTGTTGTATAAAAGCATTATCAAATATTGCAATCATGCTGTTTTACTGAATATCACATGATTACCTGCTGCTCTGACATTTGACAACAACATCATGCATATTGCTCAATATTTGATTTATATTGGTTTGTATAGTGTTGTTTGTCAGAACAAAACGCATTGTCAAGCACTAGACACATCCTTGTAATATGAATCACAGACTTTAAACACAACACCATGTAGGCAAAACACACCAAGCAAGGCAAACAAGTAGCCTAGATATAAAAAATATGTATACCAATAAACTTAAACCCGCAGAGAAAGGGGAATAAAATAATTTTACTTTTGGAGCGGTTACTATGTAAAAGACATTATTTAATCTATTTTGTTTGCGCCATCGCTTTTATTGAAATAAGCTTGTTTTGAGCTAGTTTGAGTTGCACTAATACTGGCAGTTTTTTTTCTGTAACAATTTGCATTTGTTTTGAATTTTCACAATTTGACACAGATCATCACTGCATGTTTTTTTTTTTAAACATGCTTGGTTTAGATCTGAGGAGGCTGTGTTAAAAGTATGAACTGCTGCCCTGCTCAAAGGCCAATGTAGTGCCCTCGGGCTACTCGCGGCTTTTGTTTTCCGCTTCTGTTCTCCAAATTGCTCTTCGTATTCAGCACTTCTGTTTTACTTTCATCATGACCAGTGAGAAAGACAGAAAGCGAGAGCCGCAAGACCTCAGAAGGGAGGTCTTGAAATGGAGCTTAAAGCTCTAACGATCTTTCTGCAGCCTGCAGCTCTTTCTCTTGCTCTCTCTTTCTCCTTCATCCACTCCACCCTGTTCATTAAAATCAGTGCAGAGCCCGTTGGGACAGGCACAAGCAGGGCAATGGATTTCTAGCCATTTAAGAGGAGGCGCTAACTGAAAGAGAGCAGGGAGGAGAACATCGGAGGAACAAGATCCCACAGTCAATGAATAAGGCCTAAAGATAAAGAATAAGATGTGGCGTTGTGAACATGTGGAGAAGATCGGTGCGACGTTGCCTCCAGTACTTGTTAAATGGGTTTGGGTAAAGTTTTCGGAAAGATTTTGACATGCCTCATTGCTAGTGGCTTGTGTGCTTGTCTCTGCCTTTTTAGCGAGATTAGAAAGTGTACTCAGTTGGTCTGCACAGCCTAAGTTCTTTTTGCTGTTGTTGTTTTAGTCATTTATTTTTTTTACCTGCAAATTTGGTTGATATTTTGAGCAGTTTAACTTTAATGTTATAATTTTTTCAGATTGTTTTTGCTGATTACAAAATTTGTATTAATAATGTGCCAAGTGACATAAACGTGTAACATACTGTATAAACATTTATTAAAGCTGCACTATGTACATGGGCGTCGGAACCATTGTATGCGATCAATGATATTGGACCCACTCACTTTTATCGTCTCTAATTCAGCACATGTCTGTTTACCTACCCTTAACTGATAAACACTTATTATTAAACATGTTAGATGCTTTATTTCCACTTTTCTAATATTTTCTTCATTTTTATTGAAAATAAATGCCTTTCTGATATGTGATGGGAAAAGGGAGTAGAGTGAGTTCGGCAAAAGGCGGATTCGAACCTCGGTTCGATTTACGTCAAAACTGGATGCCATGCGTCTTACCCCTACACTATTGCTGCTCTCAATGATATAGTGATTTCCGTCATTTTGTCTTGCCCAACCAGACGTTTAGCAAAGCTGATTTGTACTTAATGTTAATGGCATCTACTTCAGTGAATATTTTTCTGAGAGAGGACCCATCAACATTTGCTTTGCTTCCGACGCCCATGACTCTGTCTCATTTTGAAAGGTTGCGTCCTCAAGAGGTTGCATTCGAAGGCTGCATGCGTCATCAAGGCTGTCTCATTTCAGAAAAGTAAGTAGGACACTCCGAATGCGTCCTTCAAATGCGCCCTTCTTTTCAGGAATTCGGAGTGTGCATGAGGTGTATCCTTCGCTGCTGCAGATAACCCATAATTCTTTGCGTCGCCATTAACAACCATCATGTTTTTTAAAATATTATTTAAAAAAATGGCACCGCCAGCAGATATACATGCAAGCGAAGATGTGGTGTTTAAACTGAAGTAGTTAAAAAGTTTGTTTTTGTTTTAAGCTGTATCACCTCAAATAGATAGTTGTGGTAAACAGGATTACAAGTGTCTAGTGATTTTTAACGTTTAGAACAGTACTTTGCTGTCAAGGCAAGAAACATTTCATAGTCATTTTCAAGTTATAAATAATTTTCATTCATATAACTGGTGTGAGAGCGCAACGCCACTGTGAACGTGTTGGCATAGCAATGTGATACTTCCTACCTGACTGTGTGTCCTACGAAGGACGTCTTATTTAATTCTGATTAAGGACACTCCGTATACTGCATCCTTCACAGGATGTGTCTTCCAGAGGACGCAGCCTTCAAAAATAAATTAAATGAGACACAGCTTTTGTAACTTTTCTGTCCACTAGAGGTCGCCTATTCAAAACAAAGGCGTAGTTTGATGACGCGAAGTTTGAGCGCAGAATCTTGGGACATCCACCTCACAGCCGGTGGAAAAGAATCAGGATAGGACTTGGGCAGAAATCATGTTCATGGAGGTGATTATTAACGTTACTGTAATGAAGCAAAATCAGGAGGAATTGTTAATAAGAAGAGCGCAACACAAGCCTCGCGAGCAGCGGGACCTTTATTATGGCATAGTCACCGGTGGGACTTTTATTATGCCACAGTCGTCGGCGCCATTTCCGGCCATGATTATGAGGTAACGCAGCTCTGTTTATCATATTAGATACATCTGAGTGTGTTGAAAATTATGTTATGACGTTACTCTGTGTGTTCGCTCGGCGGCTGCTATGACACTTGTTTCACATTGCAGTTAGAGTTAGGCCCTGTCCCAAACCGCACACTTCATGTGCACTTTCGGTCTTGTGGACTTACAATGGCTGCTGCATGTGCATGTTCATTAAAGGGTTAGTTCACCCAAAAATGAAAATTCTGTCATTAATTACTTACCCTCATATCGTTCGACACCTGTAAGACCTCCGTTCATCTTCGGAACACAAATTAAGATATTTTAGTTGAAATCCGATGGCTCAGAAAGGCCTCCATTGGCACAATGCACTCTCATGACCCATAAAAGGTACTAAAGACGTCGTTACAAAGTCCATCTCACTACAGTGGTTCTACAATAACTTTATAAAGCGACGATAATAGTTTTTGTGTGCAAAAAAACACCTAAATAACGACTTATATAGTGATGACCGATTTCAAAACAAGGCATCACGAAGCTTCGAAGTGTTGTGAATCAGTGAGTCAATTCAGAGGTTTGGATCTCCAAAGTCACGTATTTCAGCAGTTTGGCGGTTTGACACGCAATCCGAATCATGATTAAAAAAAACTCTTGATTCAGGAATGAAACCGCTACTTCATGTTAATCGGAGAAACTAAGTTTTGTTTGGTTTGTACAAACAAACCAGGTAACTGGCATTATTTGTCGCGAGTTGCTATAGCTGTAATGAGCACACAACATTGGAGAATAAGCAAAAAAAATCTGTATTTCACAATCTAATAATGAAGGAGAATCACTGAAAAATACAACCACCTAAATATAAACAAGACCGAAGTCACCGAACAAAGACCTGAATGAACTGAAGGCTGAATGAATGAATATAAGGGAGGGTAATCAACAGAACAGGGAACAGTGTTTAACTCATTAATGACTATGGGAACTAATGACAGGGAAAACGAAACCAACCCCAATGGAGTTAAACAGACTTAAATATAACCCTGACAATATTGTGCCTAAAATGTAAGCTGCTCAATATTAAGGTCTTGTTCTATTTTATAAAAGCATCATAAAATGTAATTTTCTGTGTTATGGACATTGCATTATACTGTATGTAGTGTGTTGTTACTGCAGCAATGTATTCACAGTGCGAGATGAACTAAGTTATGTGGTAGTCTGAATGTGTGAGTTCAACCATGCATTTATTGTTAATGCAGATGTATTATTGCATATAAATTGTAATTGTATGTTTATTTTGTGGATATAGGCAATTTAATCACGTACTGTATATAGGATGTGTTTGAGTAAACTAATCAGAATGGATGAGTTCACTGGTGTTCAGCTCTTTCAGATCAAGTGAATCAATACTCAACATGCTATGATTGGATTATTTGGATTATTATATTTATCTGTCAAAACATTAATGCATTGTTAAAGGTATAGTGAAATAAAATGAAAACATAGTCATCATTTCCTCACCCCATTCCATTCTAACCTTGTTTTATTTTCTTTCTTCTGTGAAACACAAAGGAGGAATGTCCTAAGGCAGCTTTTTCATTCATTGACACTTGGGGATTTTACATTGCAAAAATGTATCATGTTGAACACTGTTGAACTTTTTTTCCCCTTCTGGTATGTATGGTATGATAATTACAATAAGGTCTTCTGAAGATATACACTTGCACAAAAACATTAAAAAAATCTTAGCGACCATAAAGCTTTGACAGCAATGTGTGTGATAGCTTAGTGTCACAATACATTTAAAAACTCAAAGCAAATTATATATTATATTATATTATTGTTTTTTGGTGCTTTGCATTTTAAATCCCTATCCACTTTCCTTGTATAGAAAAGCTGCCTAAGGACATTTGCATAAGATCTTTTGTGTTTCAGAGAAGCAAGAAAATGCAAGAGTTAGAATGGCATGGGGGTGAGTAAATGACAACATTTCTATTTCTTTCCTTAATATCTTTCAGTGTTGTTTTTTCGCACCATATTTTCGTCAATAGCATGCTATAATTCTTTATCACTGACAAAAAAACATTTGTCAACAAACATTTTTGTCAGTAATTCCGTTGACGAGATTACTGCTGATTAGACCCCCCGACGAGTTCTGAATAGCGAAATAAAGTTGAATGATTCCACTTCCGTGTCTCCTTCTGCTTTCACAGGCCATTGTGTACCATTTTGCTGCGGAAAAGAAAACCACTTGTGAGTCATACGCGGTCAGACTACCTTCCACTGACCTGGAGCGAGCGTTCCCTCGGAGGGAAATTATTTCTGCTCTCGTAGTCCTAAATACTTAAAGGTCCATCAGCCAGGACCTCCAGCCAGTCAGGTGCAATGTAATAAAGCAGACAGAGGCGGGGAGGACAAATGCGACCACGTAATGCCGCCCGCCCCCTCCCTGTGGTGAAATGGATTCACACCATTTCAGCCTCAATGGGCCCTTTGTGGATCTAAATGTCTGTTTTGAAATATGGAATATAAACTCTATCAGGATTGACAACGTCTCTCTGCCAGCGGGCTGTAAACAGACCGCAGGTGAAAAGGGAACGGTAATGATGAAATGAACCCCAAGCAGACTAACTATACGGACCCCCTTTGGGCTTTAGGTGCACCTTGAGTGTATAACCGCTCTTTATGTGCTGATAGTGGGAGAGTTGCTTTCTTTTCAATGAAAAAGACATTGGATTGGTTGATGATGGTGGAAGGCTTGCCACTGGGTCTTCTGATGCAGTGTTACCACATGCTGGCAATTTTTCTTAGCGACGGGAGGGGGGCTGTCGTTTCGCTCTCTGTCTTACTGTCACCTCCTCTTTTCTTCTTCGTTTCAGTCTCTTTTCTCTGTTTCCATTCAGTGCCAGGGCTGCACGATTTATCAAAATAAATTGATATCGTGACATGGCATAGTGTGATTTAATTAAATAAATAAATGCGCTACCAGGTCCATAATGACATTGCTTTTCCACACACGTGCAGCCCATGATACAGTGCATCACCGGACCGAGATCTGCAAAGTGCCGAGCTTCACTCAATGCTTACAGTCATTTGGCGGAAGCTCTGCAAAATAAAAGGTTTAACGTTTGAAAATGAAGAAATTAAGATGTAAATATTAGTATTATACTATACTATACAATGTGCTATGTGCTATTGATTTTTTTGTTTTATAAAAAGCTTGAAATGTGGAATTTAAAGGAGCCGTAAGATTGAAAATCTCACACTACTTGATGAATTAAAATGTAAAAATTGATTAAAGTATTCCTTTTTCAAAATGTTCCAATATTGTTTCATCGATCCCGGGATGCGTTTGCGTTCACACAGAAGGCACCCTAGCAATTTTATGGCAATTTTCTGGGATCAATGCTCTGTGTGAAAGGGGTTTTTAACAGCTGCACAAAATACTCACTGTGGTTCGTGATTCATTTTCATGAAAATATATAAAAAATATAAAAAAAAATTTAAAAAACATCCTGCCATCTGCATTTTTTACAAATGGCACCCTATATATAGTATACACTGTTCACTTTTTGGTCAGTGAAACAGGTTTGTGTTAGTACTTGTAAAGAGTAATTCCCAACTTAAAAAAAAAAAACAAATAATAAAATAAATTCCCAAATCGTTCAGCCCTAAAAGCACTTTTTTTATTATTATCATTTCACACTAACAAAATATCTCTACTCAGTCTAGATTAATTCTTTTCAAATAGCTATTCAAGTCATCTGGTGAACAGTCCTGTATTTCTTCATATTTAAATATTTATATGGCAGAAAAAGTATATTGCAATGTCATTTTTCCCCAGTTTTTTTTCCATTGTCTGTACAATATTGTGCAGCTCTATTTAGTGGTGTTTGGTCCTGTTATGGCTGCGGCCCATCTGTGGGCAGTTAGAGTGAGCGGTTTGTCGAAAGTAAGTGAAGACTGCTCTGAAAATATCTCCCTCTCTCTCTCCCTCTCCCGCTCCATCACTCGCTCTTATTTTGTCTCAATTTCTCGCTATCTCCCTGGATCCCTCATTTGATGGTCTCTTTAGTACCTGCTCTCGCTTTTTTCTTCCAGTTATTTTATTTTCCATTTCTCTGTCTCCCTCTCTCTGCCGTTCTGTCACTCCCACCCTCCCTTTTTCTCTGCCGCTCCTGTGGACCCTAAACCCTCCTCCCCTCCACCAGTGAGCGGTAATGACAGACATTTGTTTAATCCAGGCAGTGGGAAATGAGATTAGAGAGAGGAGAGGAGAGCTTACTGCACTATCTCCCACACTGTGCCCACAGGCTTCGACTGCATGATGAAGGAAGAGAGAAAAGACAGGGCACGGAGAGAGAAAGTGACTGAGAGACGCAGAAATAAGACTGAATATGCATGTGCAATCGTTTACTGACTGTGGACCCTAAACATACCCACCACAGAGACACTGTCATTGTTTTACATTGATAATGTATAATGTATAATATATAATGATGTGATGACGATCAACCTAAGCGACCAATTTAACCTGGGGATATTTCCTCCCCAATTTGAGAATTTCACCCTTGACCCATTGCTTCATGATTTGGGAGATGATCATTATATTTTAAGAGTTTTGTTTTGCTTGGCTCACTGTGTAAAATGCCCGTTCAAACTGTAAGTGGTAATGGCAGAGCAGTCACTTGAATTCACAAGGCACAGGACAAAAAACAAAAACAAAAGGGTGAGCTGTAATTGTAGTATATGCCTAGTGCCTACTTAACATCTGACTTTCAGCAAAATCAGTTAGTACTTATGGACGAAATGTCTTATAATTAATATTGATGAGCAAATACGATATGTTTGTGATGATGATGTTGAATTATGCATATGTGTTTATTCTAAATGTAAAGCTTGCTTACTGTGTACTTAAAATGACAGTAAACCTGGAGTAATAATAATAATAATAATAATAATAATAGCAGCTGTATTTAAAATCAAAAATAAATTATTATTATTATTATTATTATTATTTTATATTTAATATAAAACATTACATTGTAAAATAATAATACAACATTTATTTAATTATTATTATTATTATTACTATGATATATTGATATACTATTATATATTAGAATGTATATTTAATATAAAATATCTATAAATATTTGTAGTTTGTTGTTGTTTAATAAAATAATAATAATTCTAAAGTTAAGTAATAATATTTGTATGTTTGTTATCATTATTATTATAATCAATCAGATATATTACAACATAATTATTATAAAAATGATATACATTATTGTTATTTGTTGTTGTTAAATAAAAAATATAATAATTAGAAAGTTATAAATAAATATGCAAATTATTATTATTATTATGATTATTATTATTATTATTATTATTATTATTATTATTATTATTATTATTATTATATTTTTTAATTAAAAATAAGGTGAAAAAAGTGTTCATTACCAACCTTGGTTATTTTATATTTGAAGCAGCATAAGTGGTGTGTTGCAGTGGATAAATACAAAATCATCCACTTTACTTGATAGGTGAATTAAAATAACAGTCTGACAGTAAGATATATGACTGCAGAACTAGTGACTCTCATCCAATTTTTAATGTTTGTCAAAACAGCAGGCAACGAGTGAAAAACAATTCAATGATTATGTATAACAAAATCTGCTGATGAAGCTGTTGGGCCCCCTACTAGCCCTTGGAGATCTCTCTCTGTTGGTAGTCGAGAGAATGTGTTGCAGTGAGTGTAAATGCACTGTTTACCTCCTTTTCTTTGAGCTCCTTCTTTTCTGACATATCTACCAAAAAACCTTTCAAACACAGATGCATTTTTATGTTTTCATCTCTCTATTCTTGAACAGCACAAAGGGCACTGCATTTAAAAAAAAAATCTGCCTCAGTCAGTTCTGATTTGGCACCAACAGTGATTTTTAGACTTTTTTTCTCCTGTTTGTGACATTAGCGTGGGGGGAGCCTCAACTGCGACTGACTACCCTTCATTTCTAATTAGTCAATGATACGCATATAGAACACTCCCATAAAAACAAACATGCAAGCGCATATAAAAACGAGGGGAAATATTTAGTGTGGTGTTGACAAAATGCGTTGATGTGCAGTACGGACATCAAAACATTAAAATATTTTCTCCTGAGAGAGATGAGGAAAGCATCTCTATACTGGTCACCAGTCAACACTGATGCAAGAAAACGTATCTCTTATCTCATGTTTTTCTTAGATCGGGAAAACTGCACTAAGGGAGTGTGATATTGCATTCATAGATGAAACTTAATAACATGAGGTTCAGTTGATTTACTCATAAATATTGTTCATCAGCAGTTTCTTACCCAAAAAAGAACAATATCTTACCAGCATTACATTAATTTGCTCCTGACAAAGCAGGCATATTACGAGCATCTTAGCTTTGCAAGAATTTATGCTTACTTTTGTCCAAAAATCAGTGAGCCATATGGTCAGACGTCTATGTTCTCTTAATTTGCAGAAGTTATTAAATCCAAAAGTCTGGATCAGCACCAGTTGTGTCTAGTTAGGCCTTTGTGCTGAGAATCACAATGTCAAATTTGACCATAAGGCTTTTATTAGTATAGTCTCTATGCAGTTTACTGATTAAAACAGGTTATTAAAGTATGTTATGTAGTATTTCCATGCAAATTAGTTTTAAATGTGAAAGCATTTGGTGATATGATGGACTACAGCTCATTTTAATGAGCTATATAGAGCAGACGCCGCGGTGAGACGCACAACCCCATGATTCCAAGCTGCAAAGTTGGAACCGTCTTACTGCAGTTCTAAAACATAGTAAAAACTTATGTACTGTTAGAAATGTTTTACCCCTGTGGCACTGTACATGTGGCATTATAATAATTTTTCATCTTCAGTTCTGCTTGCCAGAATGACTCTCTGTAATTTAGAAAATTTACAGTACTTTTTGAATCATCTGTTCCTGTATCTATACTACGCTTTTGCACTGTGATGTAGAAATGTCATCTTTTTATAAATGGAAAACTTCAGCTACCCATCTTACATTTTCCAAACACTGATGTAGGGCTCATGTAAACACTGGAGAGCTCGACTCCCCACCGTTAAAAAAAAAAAAGATTTTTTTTTAATTATAGGTTAATGCCATAACGCATACTCTAAATGTGTTTATGCAGGAATTGACTAGTTGATCACAAGTAGTGCCAGTTTCAATTACATTAGAGAAATCTGGTTCTTTACATCTTCTAGAGTACTTTAGAGTACTTTTCATTGAAGTTTTTAATATTTTATATTGTAATAATTTCACATTTACTCTCCAAATTAATGTAGAAACAACTTAAATACAGTATTTTTTACTGCTACTACAGTATTTTTTAAAGCTCCCGTAACCTGAACGAAGCACGTTGATGTGCGAATGCTTGTGCCTGAAGTGCCCATACAAGGAATTCCACTCATTTTGACATAATACATGGCCATATACTCGAGAAAAAACAACCTTTCTGAAACATTTGGCCATGTTTAGCATGAGCATTCAACTCTTTTACAGTGTAATAAGTCAAAATGCATGAAATAGCATTAGACCCCCCCCCCCCCCCCCCCTTAACGCGTTAAACTGGAAAAAATGCATGCATTAACGTGCTAATTTTGACAGCACTATATACTATATATATACAAAGTTCTGTCATGAAACGCAAGCTGATAGGTCCTAAACTCAATTCGTTAGCGATCACATTGTTATCCACATAGCGCAACTAACTTTGGTTGCTGTGGCATCAGCGGCAATGAGCTTGCTGCTTAAGATTTAAATACTTGGCATTGCTTGCTGTTAACAGCGCACTTTCAGAAACCCTCCACCTTCCCCAGCTCCACCTGTATAGATCTGCTACGGGGGTTATTTAATGTGTTATATGTGCAGCAGCAGCATGTCTTACATGTTCACAGCAGTGTGTCTGTGAATGTATTGGCAGTATTGTATTGGATAGTATATGTATTGGAAGTCTCTGTATTTGCTCTGAATTAGCAGTGTAGCAGATCTATTCCACATTCATTACCATGCAAATCTCTCAGAGAGTTGTCATGACAGAAATATATATATATATATATATATATATATATATATATATATATATATATATATATATATATATATATATATATATATATATATATATATATATATATATATATATATATATATATATATATATTTCTAGCCTGTGCTACACTGAGCAATGTACACAGTCTCAGGATTTCAGGCTCTTATTGCGCTTCTCGACTCTTCATGACCTATCGCTTCATGTACCCCCAAGTTGTAAGTCGCTTTGGATAAAAGCGTATGCTAAATGCATACATTTAAATGTAATACCTCTCTTTGAGAAAATGTGGTAAAAAAAAAAAAATGCTTCAGTAGTGCATCCATTCCCTGCTACAAATATACAGCAACGGTCTTTTTCAACACTATCCCTTTAGCTGTGTTGTAAAGGGTGTATCTTCCTTTATTTTGCAACAACAGGTTTAACAGACCATGTGCTGTCTTATCACAGCATTCTACTGTATCGTCTAAAGTGCTAGTTCTGTACTTTAGTATTTTGCTGGAGTATCAGCGCTGGCCCGGGTGCATCCCTTCAGTGCGTGAGACGAGGTGAGAGTCCAGCTGGGGAAATGACAGAACCAGCCGCTGATTGAACCACTGATGGAGACCATTTGAGCCTCAGTGCTGCAGCAGGAAATTGAATTACCCTCACAATCTGTTTGTGCTGTACGTGCATCCCTCTGTTGTTCCGTTACCTCTGCCATGTGTGTGTGTGTATATTTGTGGAGACTCTTTTCGATTACCTCGCTGAATGTGTGAAATCCTCCTGATCTGCTCTACGGTTGCACACGGCCGGATTTAACCATGTCACACTTACAGGATATTACTTCTTTTATGTTGTGTCACATGACAGTGAGAGGCTGCACCCACAAGTGCAAAGGTTTAGAAATATAAGATGATGCTTGGAGGCTCAAGACATACTGAGCCTGGTTATTAGATTGAAAGTGCTATTCTTTGGTCACTTTGGGCTTCAGTTCAGAATATGGTTCCTTATATATCTTAATATCTTAAGATCCTTAAGATCAACATAAAGCCTACCCTGTGGAAAAGACCAGCATGAATGTTCTTGGTGTTCACCAGCAAGGTAATGGTTAAGCTAGTTAAAGGTGTAGTTTACTCACCCTCAAGATGTTCTTAACCTGTAGGAGTTTTTTTTTTTATTCTGTTGAAGATATTTTGAAGAATGTGGGTCATCATTTACTCACCCTCAAGCTGTTCCAAATCTGTATGAGATTCTTTTTTGAAGAATGTGGGTAACAAAACAGTTGATAGATCCCATTGATTTACATCGAATGGAGAAAAATGTACTATAAAAGTCTATGGGGACCATCAACTGCTTGGTTTCACACATTCTTCAAAATATCTTCAACAGATCATACAGATTTGGAACAGCTTGATGGTGAATAAATGATGACAGAATTTTCATTTTTGGGTGAACTATCCCTTTAAGAAGCATGGTGTGGCACCAGCATAGACACATCTAAAAACGTCTCGGTTACGACTGTAACCTTAGTTCCCTGAATAGGGAACGAGACGCTGCGTCACCGCTTTGGGAATGCCTCTGCATGATTGCGTCGTGAAGCACGTATGTAATCAGTCCAATTAGAGAGACGGAACGTCATGGGCGGGTGACGTCATAGACCCAGAACTATAAAGCATACCGGCAAACACACGCCTACAGCTTCTGAAATAGGATGAAACAAGGTGCTTGCGGGCATGCAGGGAGTATGGCAGGGTGACGCAGCGTATCGTTCCCTATTCAGGGAAATAAGGTTACAGTCGTAACCGAGACGTTCACTTTCAAGGGAACTCAAGCTGCATCACCGCTTTGGGAACGAGACTATACCCACGCCCCCATAGGAACCGGATGCCCACTTGTGACATAGTCAGGGCGAGCACCCGAGCCCCAGGAGTAGCACACATGTTGAGCTCGAAGAACCTGACGAAAGTGAGCAGAGAGGAAGATCCTGCCGCATCACAAACATCCTGCAGGGAACCCCCCTGAACTGTTGATAGTGAGCGGCTGGTCCAGCTTCACCCCTTTAAAAACGTTATTCTCTGAACTGGAGAAAGAACGCACTTCTTGGGAGCCTCAGCCCTAACCTCCAAAATGCATGAGAACTACATCTCAATGTTGAACCGTCAGGCGAGCTGACAGTGCCAGTTGCCGAAAAATTGAACATGCGGATCCCCTGTTTACACAAGGAGACTAACGCCGTGTCCACGCACTTCGCTGAACATGTGGGGTGAATAGTGCAAGACCGAAGGGAAGCACCCGAAATTGGTGTGCTTCTCCCCTGAAAGCGAACCTCAGGTACTTCCTGTGCTGCGGAAGGATAGAAACATGATATAAGCAGATCTAACTTGACAGCCATTCCTCGGACCTGATTGAGACACGATGTATGAGTGTAAGCATCCTAATATATAGAATACACAGATCTAGTTTAGTGCACAGCCCTCCATCCTTCTTTGGCACGAGACATACCCAGAGCCAACAAATTTATAATCTGTAGGACCCACTAAGATATATCTGGCAGATTCTCCCACTCTGACAGAAATCTAGTAAGCGTACCAGCCTCTCGAGGCTGGCCTCTGATGTACTCTGCACCGCGAGTGCAGCGCCCTGAAACGGCTGACTGGCAGGGAACAACTGACTCGACAGCACCACCTTCCTCCTCAGAGGGCGCGAGCCATCCTCGGATGACCCGTGAGGGTCACGCCCCGGCACTCGGGCGGGGTTGGTGGATTGACCCTGTGAGGGCACCGAAAGCAGACGGGCACCGCCCTCACCGCCCTGGGCCCACTGGCGTCAGGGCTTCTTGGACACAGCCTTCCCTGAAATAATGACGGCCCTCAGACTGTCTTAATCTTGGGAAGCTGCACCTGAGGGCGCCACCCACCGCCCCACCCCTTGAGGAGGAGTACGGGTGGCGACGCTCTGTTTCGCTGTGCCCGGTGTGAGGAGCTCATACTCGGTGTCTGCTGCTCCAGCACCACAACAGATGAGACCTGGCGTTACGCACCCAGGTCTTCCAGCAGGTCAGCTTAGCATGCACAAAGCCATAGTGAGCAGGCATGCGGCAGCTTGACCCACTGCCGAGTACGCTTTGCCCACCAGGACTGCTTACAAACCGTATATGCAGTAAATTAAGTAATAAAAATGCAGAAGATGCTGATGCCGAATTAATGGCTGATGCCGAATCGGGAGAGAGATGGTTCGCAAGCGTCATCTCCATCCACGGCACCGAACCATAACCATGTCTCATCAGACCCGTAATATTATTCTATACACAGATGTGGTGGCTGGAAATTTACTTAGACATGGACCGCTCCCATAATCTCGACACCTCGGTGTGGATATTAGAGAGAGACGGCAAGCCACGCTATGGAGGCTGAATATTAGGCACAAAGAACGCGCTCATAAGCCTGCTTTAACTGAGGCGCGCTCCTGATTATAAATATATACACATAAGATAATGAAAATATACCATAATATTTAACTGCTTATTCACCACCTCCAACTCCTCTCTTGCAAGGGATTGAAGTGACGAATCTTCACATCCACCTGCATTGATACCACAGATATCAACCTCCTATATAACTGCAGCATCGCGGCCACCAACCCCCCAATCCCCCCTCCCCCCCAACACCCCCCCCCCCCCCCACCCCCCCAGCGGCACGGCCTCCCGAACCCAGAGAGGAAGCACTGGACCTGCCAGATGAAGGCAGAGAAAGGGATGAACCCGTAACTCACCCCTCTGACAGGACCATACGCGAGCCCCGCGACACAAGCCGCCGCCGCTGCCTCTACAGCAGCGGGGCTCACGCCACGGGAAATGCGAGCCGCGGCGCCCTCCTCGAAGAACGCCCGGCAGGATCCTCACAATGCTTACAACCAGCCCCCCGAGAGCCGATTGAGCGTGCTGCTACCAAACAAACAACAACGCACATCAAGTGTGTATCCCCACTCATAATGTAGCTAGAGCAGGGAGGAACACACTTTCTGTACTGCTGTTCTTACTCACCATATTGTCTCTCTTTTATGTGTCAGTATGTGTTGCAAACTTGTTATATGAAAACAAAAAAGTCTGAACCCAGACACAAACATAGAGCTGACAAGGACAATGTTACATAATGAGCTTGTTGAAGACAACAGAAGCTGTAGGCGTGTGTTTGCCGGTATGCTTTATATTTCCGGGTCTATGACGTCACCCGCCCATGACGTTCCGTCTCTCTATTGGACTGATTACATACGTGCTTCACGACGCAATCACGCAGAGGCATCCCAAAGCGGTGACTCATGCTAGTGACAAACAAAAACAATGTTGGTCTTTTCAACAGGTTAAAGAGTTAGTTCACCCAAAAATGAAAATTCTGTCATTAATTACTCATTAAAATAATGTGACTACAGTGGTTCAACCTTAATGTTATGAAGCGAAGAGAATATTTTTTGTGAGCAAAAACAAACAAAAACAACAAATTTATTCAACAAACTCTTCTCTTCCCTGTCACTCTCTTACACTATTCACTTTGTTGGGCTATTAACAAAGTACAGCACTTCCGGGTTTTACGGCAAAACGCTAGCTCACTATTGGCCGAGCACGATCCTATGATCACATGTATGTGTTGTGGTGCTTACATGAATTGCATAGGAGATTGGCATGGAAGAAAAGAGATTGTTGAATAAAGTCGTTATTTTTGTTTGTTTTTGCACACAAAAATTATTCTCGTCACTTCATAACATTAATGTTGAACCACTGTAGTCACATAGACATTTTTAACAATGTCTTTACTACCTTTCTGGGCCTTGAAAGTTGCAATTACGTTGCAGTCTATGGAGGGGTTTTCATCAAAAAAATATCTGAATTTTTGTTCCAAAGATGAATGAAGGTCTTACAGGTTTGAAACAACATGAGGGTGAGGAATTAATGACAGAATTTTCAGAACTCCAACTTGGGTTGTTTTTAACCCAGCACTTTTTAGAGTGCAGCTTCTCCCGACGAGCTTGATGAGCCTTGCATTGCTGACACCGCCGTCAGTGTATGAATGAGTGAATGTGAGGCAATATGTAAAGCGCTTTGGTGGCCATGGGTCTGTTGAAAGCGCTATATAAATGCAGTCCATTTACCATTAGCAGTTTTCTTCTATGGCGGCATGGCCAGTTCTTTCAGGTCAACTACTGTCAGAGAAACAGTTTGAAAATAATCTTGCTTTGCAAATTATTTAAATTTGATGTTTATATAGCTAGCTAAGGTTATGGTTTTAAGGTTTTTTAGGTTTTTAAGGTTATGGTTAGGGTCCGATCTAACAATTTAGTGTGGTTGCAAAGACATTTGAAGGGAACTCTACTGCCCCCTTGAATATTTCCACCAGCACAAGAGCGCACGTTTAGTATGTCCAGGTATGTTCAGTCGTGTCTACTTTGGCATATTTGCGTAAAGTATATTATTGGCTTAATCCTCTTGCACATAAATAATCAGTAATAGACAACAGCAATTTACTAAAGCAAACACGCTGGATTTTTCCACTCTGACTTTGGCATGTATCCAGTCGACATTTTTGTGGCTGAATACATTATGCAGATAGGAAAAAAGATCCAAAAACATGTGCTGATGTGGGAGGGTTCAAATCTCCTATCAGTAAAGTGACAATAAACATTAAAACAATCTATGTTCCATTTCTAGAGAAGCTCAAATAATGCAAACAATCCCCAGAATGATGTTTATTTTTGACGACCTAAACCTTCAGCGGTGCACTTCTGCTTATTTAAGCAATCAAGAACCTTTTCCCTCATTGTCATTCTGCACGCAACCCATTAGTAATAATTAATGAAAACAAACAAAAACAATAAAGTCCATTGTTGTTTTTCATAATCAGACAACTAATTAATTTGTATGAAGCCAACTTTCCGGCTTTCTCTCCAGTAGGGAGGAAGACATGGAGGAACATGGAAATTTCTACTTCTCACTACGCTCACTCCAATTAATACAGAAATCCATGTGGAACGGAATATTGTTTGTTGCCATTTGTGCAATGAATTATTCATGTTTTTGTTGTGGGAATGTTTTGGTAGTAGATATATTTCTTTGCATCGTCTTCTTTCTCATTCTTTCTCCCTATGCTTGTTTTAACAAGACCCAGCAGAATTGAGCATTACTTCTGCACTTAAAATGAAACCTTCCTTTTTCTGTGGTACATTTGCTTGTTCATTAGCACAATTGTAATGATATTGTCTCTGTATTGTTAAGAATGTGCTCAGCAATGTGTTGCAGAGGATCTTTGGAGACCTCTCTGTCACATTGCTTCCAAACCCGAGCGCCGAGATGTAAAGCAGAACTTGTGTTCTGCACGGTTCATAGGAAACATTCACAATGGCTTTAGTTTGGGTATTTTGTGCTGTATGCAGGCGTTGACCGAGAACACTATCGAACAAGAAACGAAGTAGTCTGTATTTTCTGAGAGAGAAATAAATTGCGATGACCTTTCCATTTCGAAGATGTATGAAAGAGCGCATGTATAGTCATCGAGCAAGAGTGATTTAAACACATAACGGGAGCTCGTGACTCAAGGGAACAGACAGTGTGTAGACAGGAAAGGCTGAGTGGGTCCTTGGAATGCTGAAAATGTTTTATACAATTATTTTCTTCAGGCAGATGCTGCTTAATTGAACCTAAACGTGTGTCTGCATCTCGAATGAATCATTGGTGGAGGAGCATTTCTTAGTTCATTATTCAAATGAAGGAAGTATTCATTTTTAAGATTTCTTTCAGGGTAGAAGCAAGTTCCTTGATGTCTTACAGTTGGCTAAGTCTGCCCCGTACGTGCTGGGAGTCTGAAATCTTAACAGTGATTGTTAGTCATCTCCTGGTGAGCGCTACAAGGTTTAGGCATGGGCGAGAGTTCAGACACAGCGTTAGAGTCTGCATCCATGCCAAAATGCCCAGATTGTGTGCCAATGAGTCTGCATGAAGCCTTGGGGAGGAGAGAGGAACTGCCTGAATTCGCAGCAGTGGGGGATGAGATCCTGAATAAATGAGAAATTGTTATTCATGTAGAATAAAGGATCATTGTTTGAAAGACCTTCAGCACTCTGGATTTTGTCTGTGTATGTGTGTGATTTCCCTCATGCAGAAGTTTTGAAACATGGATTGTGTACTCACAGGTGAAGGAATGCATGAATTTAGAGACAAAACTGTATTTCAGCCCAAAGAAGATGCAGTCAGTTGAGCTGGCTCTTTGAAAATTCAATTCCCCTTTCCTATTTTGCCTAGAGAGTGAAGTGGAACTCTGGAAATATACAACAAAAATGAAAGGGGAAAACCATGGAAAAGCTGTTTGGACATTCAAGCGCAGGGCTATTCTCAATTATTATTTTATATAATGCTATTATAATCTTAAGCAGTATCATACGAGTGCTGTTGTTAAATAATATTGGCTGTATTTGGCGTTAATATAAACTTCTTTAATATTTTAATGAAACAAACATGTTGCCAGTTACTTTGTGTTGTTTTGCTTCTCTAACAGAAATAGTTCCAAACAAAGTTAAAGCAGAATAAACTTTTGGACTCCAGGCAACACAGTTTTTCTAATAAAACAGTTGAACGAATGATTCTATGGTTCATACAGCCATTCAGTGTTTTTTAACTAGGTGATTGAATGAATGTCGCTTGATTCATTTCTCAACAAATAGATGTGCTGGAACAAATTGGTAAAATGATTGATTCAATAACTGAATAAATCTGTGTTTTTAAACAAACCGTTTGATGGAATTACTCAACAACCCGCTTATATTTTCAGTCATTTGAATTAATCTTAGTTTTTTAAAGGAGTTGGTTGAATGAATGATTCAGTGACTCACTTATTAACAAACATTTGAATTGTCGTGGAAAAGTAAACATTCATATATTTATCATGGTTAGGCTGGAATTGAAAAAAATATTAGCAAAGTGGCTTCATAAGCTTTTATTCTTGCCAAGAAGGTAAAAAGGTAAATGTAGGTTGTGCAGTCAGAAAAGACAAAGTGGAAGCCTTAAACTCATTCTTTTATACTCCCATTTCAGTGGGTGAGGGCTTCTTATTCAATAACACAAAAACACAATAACAAACACAATAAAAAGTTGGTTTTATCTGCAGCTGTCACACATTCAGTGAAAACACAAAACTTTCCGAGAACTTGTTCAAGGTTAAAGACAACGAACACTAGTTCTATTGAGAAAAGTCTCAAAGTTTTATAAAACAAAAATGTGTTTACAACAGAAAACTAGAATTCCCATTATATTTAACAAAAACATCTTGATTATATCTTGATATAATTAAAAATGCCTTATATGGTTTGATATAGTTTGTGTTCAAAATTTTCCATTACAGATTCAATCAGTGTTTTTGAACAAATAGGTTTAATGAATGATTCAAAAGATTAATAAAGACAACCATTTAATTATTTCCTAAATGAATCAGTGTGTTTGAACAAATTGGTTGAATAAAGGATTCAATGACTCCCTCATTTAAAACTACTTGAATCAGTGTTTTTGAATCAATTGGCCAAATGAATGACTCAACCAGCCAGCCATAATAGCACAATTATTGGAAATCTAATCTGTCTCTAATGTCTTAAAGTGTGATGTTAAACCTTATGTGTAAATATTGCCAAGGTTTGTTGTGTTAAATCCTGTTGATTGAGTGTACGTGTATCTATGTTGTGTATAAAAGTTGTTTTCTTTTCTTCTAACCATCTCTCTGTTTTCTCTCTTGCAGATACCCTGCTGTCATCTGGCCATGGTGAGTACTTGAGAAATATGTTCCCGGATACAGCTCTGCATGACTCTGAATGTGCCAGATCTCAAATGTGATTATTGTTTTTCTATGTTGGTCCACAAACGTGCATGACTCCATCCGACCGGAGCATCGCTGCGGCAGCAGATGTACATCTTTTTTCTGAAATTTACTTTGCATACTTTCAGGTCTGTTGGCTGACACTGCGAACCCAATCTTTGTTAGTGATTACTGAAGACTCACCTCTGCTCCCTCGGTTCTGTTCGGAGTTTCAGAGCTGGCACATTTTCCCAGCATGCTCGTTCAATCATTCTCGACTCACTTCGGTCAATCACCCCTTGCGGTTCTATTGTACGGTTCACACGCGTTCAGTCTGGCTGTTTGTCAAAGATGAGGTGCTTGCCCTGGGAGTCACTGTATAGACAGACCTCTTTTTCATGTACATTTGACTCCGTGGGGGGCAGTTTTTAAATTGTATGTTTTTGCTATTGAACTCATGCTGTTATAGAGCCTCACATTGCCTCCAAAATGGAGCATTGGAAGCATTGCGCATATGCGGGATATAATGGACTGCGTGACAAGCATATAGTCCACCTGCAGAGCTGCTAGGGCCACTGGAAAATAACACCTGCGCTGACCATTTCTACATTCGTTCAGAGACGAAGAGAAAGAGAGAGATCAGAAAGGAGAGAAAGAGAGAGATCAGAAAGGAGGGAAAAAAACCTTGCAGAGTCTGCGCTTAAAGGGCAGTCCTGTCCTAAACTCGAGCTGTATATGTTTTGCACTCAAAGCACACTCGCCCACAATGCTTTGTGGAAACAAGATGGGGCACTGGGTTCGGTTTTTCCGTTTACTCTGCACTTTGCACAAGAATAGGATATGTGCAGACCAGCAGGGTCTGTATTTCCAGGCCAGCACATTTTACTTTCTTTGCCAATGATCTACGTTAGACGGTAAGCTGGTACAAATAGCGTGATGCCCTTAAAGATTTCTGCAAATGCACCATAATGGGCAATATTATGGCTCATGCAAGCACTTTGAATAGCTTGAAAAGGACGTGAAAACTCTCTGCGGACCAGGCAACTTCTTTATTTTAGTATTTAATGCTTGTTTTACTGTGTTTGTTTGGTGTTAATATAAACAAAAGAAAGGGCCATATGGTTTAAGCGATGTAGAAATATGTTGACGACATCATCCCAACAGTAATGGTGACGGTCACTGTTTAGACAGTAGACATTATTCCTCCGGCTGCTTTACATGAATGCATTCACACAAACACGCACATACACTCTCCCCTCCTGTCAAGAGCCATGGGCATGACGACACACACATACCTCACAAACACACACATATGCAAAACTGCAGGTATAAGTGGGTATATACCATGTAGTGTAGATGTATACACGGCTGTATGTACAGGGTTACATACTGTATTTGCGCACAGGCCTAGCCTTTAGATTTGAAAAGCCCAAATTTAGGTCATGAAAATGGCCTCAGTTAGTTCATACAGTAACTGTGTTTAAATGATTATTATTAAACAGATAATAAAATACAATTATTTAAAATAAATCTAGTGCAAATAGCACTTGCCAACAAGGCACACTATTTGCACTTGGTGTAAATAGAAACATGTTTAAGAAATCACTGTATACAGTTCACTTTTTTCTGAATTCTTTGTGTCTTTATAGTTTACATCTGATTGACACATGGCTCTCTTTCAGTGCAGGTAACTTGATAAGAGTCTTTACATCTGGCGTCGTGATTTACTCATTTATTCTAGACTGTCTTACAAGTCCTCCTCCGTCATGTCAAGGCCTTAGCCGACCTCCTGTATAGGACCTCCTCACCTATAGGACATGGTGGCTCTGCATACATATAACCACACAAGTCAATACTTTATATGGGTGTTTTTACTGAATGTTGCTTTCATTCTCTCTGTCTCGCTCCTCACTGCCTCCCTCCATTCTTCAACTTGAATACCGGTTGATGGCTTAAACTAAAGGAATGAAAGCAGCAAAGGAGGCGAGTGTAAGAAAGATGGAGGAATGAAGATGAAAGAGTGAATGGGGGAGA